>VWZS01006489.1:25463-189659 GCA_013397075.1 Rhabdornis inornatus
GACCCCCCAGCACACACATACACAGAAAGGACTCTCCCCCCGCACACACGCAGCCACACGAGCCCACCCCCTCCGCGCACACACAGACGACCCCCCCCGCTCCCGAGGGCACCCCCGCACCCCGCGGCGGCCCCGCACCCCCGATGCCCAGCACGCAGCCGCCTCCCACCACGATCTGCTCCCCACCGCCCCGCTCACCTCCTCGGGCGGCGGGGGCGCGGGGCTGGGCACGGGGCTGCTCCCCGCCGAGCACGGCCCGCCGCGGGGGCAGGGCTCCGCCGGCTGCCCGCCGGCGCTCATGCCGGTGCCGGTGGCGGTGCCGGTAGCGGTCCCGGTGCCGGTAGCAGTCCCGGTGCGGTGCGGTGCCCGCCGCCGGTGGGAGCGAGGCTCGAGCGCCGCCCCGGCCGCAGGGGCGGGACCACCTGGTGGCGGGGAAGGCGGGGGCGGAGCCTCGCCCGGACCGTCCCGGTGCGGGGGGGTGCCGGTGAGTGTCCGCCCCTCCCGGTACCGAACACAGGAGCGCAGCGGGGCTGCACTCGCCCGGACCCGCCGCCTCTGCCAACGGCAACGCCGAGGCACCGCCCACCGCCCGCGCGGGGTCGCGGCTCATGGAATGTTAGGGCTCGGGGGGAACACCGCGTCCGAACGGTCCCCGCGTGCCGGGGACGGGGCGGCACCCACCCCGCCGGGCTGCTCCGTCCGACCTGGCCTGGAACAGCTCCAGGGCTGGGGCATCCACAGCTGCTCCGGCCAGTCGGTGCCACTGCCTCTCCACACTCCCAGGAAAGAATTTCATCCTAATATTCAATATAAGTGTCCCCTCTTTCACTTTAAAGCTATCCTCCCTTCTCTCATCCCTATCTGCCTGTGTAAAAAGTTGCTTCCTCTTTTATAAATATGTCAACAGCAAAAGCCACCCCAGAATTCACATTTTCTCGTTACTGGATGAGGATGGGCACCCCACAGGCAGGTACATAGACAAGGCAAAGATGTTTAATACCTTCTTCACTTCAGCTTTCAACACCAGTGATGAGCTCTAGGGGTCCCTGAGCTGGAGGACCATGGCTGNGCTCCGGCCAGTCGGTGCCACTGCCTCTCCACACTCCCAGGAAAGAATTTCATCCTAATATTCAATATAAGTGTCCCCTCTTTCACTTTAAAGCTATCCTCCCTTCTCTCATCCCTATCTGCCTGTGTAAAAAGTTGCTTCCTCTTTTATAAATATGTCAACAGCAAAAGCCACCCCAGAATTCACATTTTCTCGTTACTGGATGAGGATGGGCACCCCACAGGCAGGTACATAGACAAGGCAAAGATGTTTAATACCTTCTTCACTTCAGCTTTCAACACCAGTGATGAGCTCTAGGGGTCCCTGAGCTGGAGGACCATGGCTGTGAGAATGATAAACTCTCAGTCAATCTCAAACTTGTGCAGGATCTGCTGTTCCAGCTGAATCTCTTTATAGGGATGGTGCATGGGACCTTATGGAATTCAACCAATACTCAAAAGAGCTGGTGGATGTCATCATGAGGCCTCTCAATGATTTTTGAACTGCCATGGGAATCTGGAGAGATCCTACTTGACTGGAAACTGGTATCATTTTCCCAGTTTTCTGAAAGGGCAAGAGGGATGATCCTGGGCACGATAGGCCTGTCAGTCACATTTCAGTGCCTGGTAAAATTACGGGGAAGATTATTCTGAGAGTTATGGAGGCATCAGTCACAGCCAGCAGAAGTTCATGAGGGGAAAGTTCTGCTTGAGAAACTTTATTTCCTTTAAGAACAAGGTAACTCAAGAAGTTGATCTAAGGAAGCCTTGATACAAAATTAGGAGTTTAGTAAAGCTTTCAATTCTGTGTCTCCGAATTCTTCTGGAGAGAATGTCCAGCACAGATGGATAAATATGTATTGTGACGGGTGAGCAATGGGCTCACCAGTCAGGTTATAGTGAATGGGGTGACATCAGACTGGTGACTGGTCACTAGTGGGGTTCTACAGAGCTCCATTTTAAGGCCAATGCCCTTCAAATCTTCATAAACAGCTTGGATGCAGGACCTGAAGATACACCAAGTTTGCCAACATATCTGAAGCAAGGCAGCTCTATCAGCAGACCCCCTCGACCAGGCAGCCTGTAGTAAACACCAAACACAGGCTGTCCTTCGCTGGTCCTGTCCTTGATTTTTACCCACAGGTTCTCAACCTGTTCATGGCTGTTACTCAGAAGCAGCTCTTCACTATCTGTCCCTTCCTTGGCAGAGTCCAACACCCCTGCCTCTCCTTCCCATCCTCTCTTCTGAAACCTTGTAGCCCTCCATTGCAGTGTTCCAGCTGTGTGACACATCTGTTTCTTTGACAGCAATTATGTAGTAGTTCTTAAATTGGTTTCCAACTCCTATTGCTTGTTACCCATGCTGCATGCTTTGGTTTGGAGACACTTCAGCTGGGGCCTTTTTGCCACTTGGGAGGAGCCCTGCCTAATAATTCCTTTGAGACTCATGGATATTACCCTGTTGCTTCCTAAGGTGTTGGTGTTTCCTGGCTTCTCTGACACCCAGAAATACATCCCCATTCCCTGCCCAATATAATTTAAAGCTCTACCCCCTTCCTCCTGCCCACCCTCAGCCATTTCCCCCCAAAACCACAACCGGATCTGGTACCCTCCAGAGCTGGCATCCAACCCCAGCCTCACACCAGCTCCATGCCTCCAAAGGTGGCCTGTGGCTTTCCACTGCCCAGTGGGACACTAGCATGCTCCATCCAGGAGCTCTGTGATGCAGAGCTGCCATTTAATTCAAAGAGAATAATCTAGAAAGCATATCCCCCTCACCAGCCTTGTGCTTGAGGCAACAGCAGGACAATCCCCCCTCCCCTCCAAAATCAAACCCCATGGCCCCCAAAGGAAAGGAGAGCATTGCACCCACTGTGTCCTGGGTTTATTTACACCACAACCTCCGTGTGGGTGGGCAGGGAGGAATGCCGGGCAGCCCACCCCAGGGCCGGTTCAAAGGCAAGGCAGGCAGCGAGGCGGTACCGGCAGCAGCACAGGGAGAGGAGCAGGGAGCATGCCCAGGAGAACTTGGGCTTGGTGCCCTCGGCACTACAGACATAAGCAAGCCCCAGCACTGGGGGGCTGAGGAAGAGGCAGGGGTCACTTTTAGCAGCAAATGCCTCTGTTTCCCTCCAAGGCAGCAAGGAGGATAGTGGCATGTGACGGAGCCAGACTAGTGCTCAGGCAGATAAACAAAAGAAACAAAGAAAGAAAAAGGCAGAGGGTGAAGTGAAGAGACATGGAGAACAGCTCTTCTGCCCTGCAGAGCACGGAGTTAAACCGAGGGCCAGGATGCTCTGCCTTCCCTCCTCTCGGCACAGCAGCAGCTCCAGGCACAGCCCTCCCAGTGTGCCCAGTGCCAGGCACAGCCTCACCCAGTGATAGAGCCCTTGGCAAGCCCCTGGCCACACACACCAGGCTCCTGCTCCCACGCTGTCCTTCCAGCCGGCCCTGGGAGGGGAGAGCAGTTCAGGTAGCAGTTTGATGGCATGGCTGACAGTCCACGTGGGCAGCAGCATCCTCGGCGCTCTGCCAGGCACAGTTGGGATGGAAGCCGAGGTGGCTGAGCTTTGCCTTCCAGCCCCTGGCACAGTCCGCCTCCCACCTCCCTTATAGGAAGCCCTCCTTCCGGAACTGCTCCTTCAGGATGTCTCTGTACTGGTCAAAGCCACCCTCGATGCGTGTCACGGTGGCGTTCTCACACACCCACAGCTCGTGGCACACCAGGCGGATGAAGCGTTCATCATGGGACACCAGAATTATACCACCCTGTCAATACACAAGGGGGAAAATTGGGAACATAGTGGAGCACAACCGAGAGCCCAGGACTGGTGGCATGGAGATTTTGTGTCTCTGTCTAGCCTGTGCCCAGCACTTCAAGTATCCATCCACTCCAGGGAAAACTTCACAGTATTTTACTGGCAGGGAGCTCATCGCAGCCTTTCCTCCCTTCAGGTTGACAGACAGATCACCTATGGAGGAGCCATGCGTAGTAGTAACATATTTAATCTCCACTCTCAGAAGGCAAGTGCAAGGCTTGTTACTGGCTCTCCAGGTCTCCAACAACTTCAAAGATGGAGAATCCACACAAAGCCAGTAACAGCGAAATTGTGTCTGGGTAGCGCCCTGGGTAGCCTCAGCTAAGCTTTTCTGTCACAGGAAAACTGCCCCAACCTGAGCAACAACCAGTGAGGTGAAGGTTGATCACAGTGGTATCTGGAGGTTGAGTCCGGAGATCAGCGAAAAAACATGCCTAAGGAAGATCTGAGCAGCCCCAAGGCAGGACTGGGAGCTGCACACAGCATGTGAGAAGTCAGAGTGTAAGTGAGGATGGGACAAGGTGGTCTCTGGGCTGCTACTGCCTCTCTCAGCCACTCCTAGACAAAGCCATCAAGTAAACTAACCACCAGGATGGATGGCTGGCTAAGGCAGAAATGTGACTCATTTCCCAAATTCTGTCCTAGACTCGAAGTCACTGCTGGTATTTCACCATCCACCTCTGGCTGAGATACCAAGTAACTTGAGCTGGAGACTTCAGGAAGTGTTAGAAAAACAAGAGATGTTGCTGGGAGAACCTTACCCGGAACTTATTCAGTGCTTTTGCCAGTGCCTCAATGGTCTCCATGTCCAGGTGATTTGTTGGCTCATCCAGGATGTAGAAGTTTGGACTGGAAGAGAAGACAGCTCTGAGGTTGCACTGAAACAAGCTCAGGCTGGGTGTGCACCCTGACTTCTGCTTTAGCTGCTTAGAGCCACAGCCACTGACACGTGCCTGGCCCCAGGAATGGCATTGCCCAGTCCCAGAGACACCTCTTATCCCTGTGAGCCCAAAGCAGTGGGAGAAAACCACCTGCCTCCTTCCACACAGTCTCCCAAGGGTGACGTCTCCCTCTCCATAAAACCCCCCCAAGGACAAGGCTTCTGTGGAGTAACAGAAAGTCCTTGAATGCCTGCCTTCCTCCTGGCAAAGCAAGCTCCAGGGATGAAGCCATGCAAAAATTAACAGCATTTGGGAGAACATTACCAGGGCATAGTCATCTGGGCAAATGCCACACGACTCTTCTGACCTCCGGACAGGCTGGCCACAGGACGCACGGCCAGCTCTCCGGACACGCCGTACCTCCCCAGCTGATGTCGGTACTCCTCCTCCGTCTTCCCTGCAGGATCATTGTGTCACAACACAGCTATGGCACACCTGGTGTGACACACAGCCACAGCTGGGCAGCCTCTGCCAGCAAACGGGAGTTCAGCAGCACTTCCAGGCAATTCCCTCCCATGCAGGGGGCTTGCAGGGAAAACCTGACTGACACAATCAGGACAGGGGCTGCAGGGCTGGTGACTGACACCAAGTGATGCTACTTCCAAGTCTCTGTCACCGTGTCAAATAACAGAGAAGGGAACCAGAGGTTTTGCCAACTCCGAAAGGGGGATCCAGTGCTCATCCTATGAGCAGGAGAGCAGCTTATCTGCCCCCGAAACACGGCACCAGTCTGAGATCTGCAGACTACCAGCTACCCCTGCTACTCATGGCTGATGGCCTGAACTTGGCTGGATGAGGGGAGTTATCCCAGTGCTGGCAGTGACCCTTATGCACTGATGGGACAGAGCGTTCTGCCCAGAACCATGGACAAATCAATGCTCCTCCACGCACAGCAAAGGAGATCTCTGGGATCAACAAAAACTCACCTGGGAACTTTCTTGCCAGTAACTCTACAGCACTGATATTTAAGTCTAGTTGATCCACATGGTGCTGGCTGAAATAACCAATCTTTAGGTTTCTGCAGAATGAGAAGAGGGATTGGGAGCTGGTACCAGACCCTACAACCAAGCATTCATAGCCGCAGTACCATGCTGGACTCATCCCGGTCACTCAAGCAGCCACAAAGCACAGCCCAGAAGCCCCCCAGGTGCACCATTCCTCCCAGTCCTCCAGCCCTTCCAACCAGGTACCTGTGAGCATGTCTGATCCCTCTGACTGGTGCCAGCTCCCCCATTAAGATCTTTAGCATGGTTGACTTGCCAGCTCCGTTTTCCCCAACCTAGAGAAGCAGCAGCAGCATTGGAGAATGTGAAATCCATGAAGGCACTTTGGAGAGGAGTGCAGTGATCAGGGAATTTCAGTTCTTGCAGATGATGAGGTGGAGCAGGACAGAGCGTAAGGACTTCAGCTACCAGGAAGCTGCATTTCTATCACTGACAAGCAGCACTGGCGGCAGTGCCAGATGTTCCCAACCCTCAAGCCTAAAGATTACCCGGTCCCAGCCTCATCTGCAAGCAGTGTCTGCTGCCCCATCCAATGTAGCAGGGCCCTCACTGCATGCTGCTGTCATCTAACAGGAGCCGTATATGGATCCAGTCTCTTCTCAGAGGTATCCAGTGAAAGGATGAAATCACAAACTCTAAATGGTACTAGGAAAAATGTTCCAGTGTCCTCAAAATGAGGATGATCAAATGCTGTGATGGGACCCAGACGAATGGATGAAATAGTCCTCCCTGGAAACACCCAGAAGTCAACTGGACAAGGACCTGAGCAACCTGACCTATAATCAAAGCTATCCCTGCTTTGAGCAGGGTCCTCCCAAGGTCCCTCACAGCCTCCATTATTCTGCAATCCCACATACCACACAGATGCGGGACTCCAGGTCAGCAGAGACAGAGAGGGAATGAAAGATGTAGTGACTTGGCTCATAATAAAAGTCTACTTCATCCAGCTGCAGGACTGGGGGGGAGAACTTCTCAAAACCATCAGGGAACCTGAGAAGGCAGAAGAGGTGAGAGATGGCCAGGAACTTCAGAGACTCCCAGCTGCCTGGAACAACCTCTGTAAGCCCCCAGATGGCAAGGAGGGCTCTCAACCATGCAGGGCCTCAGGGAAGGTTGGTCAGGAGAAGACAACAAAGACCTGCAGCCTTGACCCCAAGAAGGAACCCAGCCTGAACGACGGGACCTGTCTGGTCTCCCCGTCACTGGCCCACATGAACGGGTGGTTTTCCCAGCTGGGACAGGACCCTGGAGAAGCTCATGTCAGAAATGGAGCCATGTGCCCTCCAAACAATGGCTTAGGGGACACTTACCTGATGATCACCTCAGATTCCTTGTCCACAGGTTTCAGCACTGGCCTGCAAGAAGAGGAGACATATAACCAAGGTGCTCTGCACTGTGGGTCTGCTCCCATACCAGAAGCCCAGGTAGTCTTTAGCTCTGTGACACCTCATCCTAACCAAAGCCTCTGAACCAGGGACAGGCACCGAAAACCACAACTATATCTGCCAGGTACCCTGGGAACCTCCACTTCTTCCCACAAGCACTGCCCCTTTCCCACCTCCAGAGAGGAGCAGGACAGGCACTCACAGCTTCTCCAACAGCTTGATCTTGCTCTGGACTTGGGACGCCCGGTTGGCGTTGTAGCGAAAGCGATCAATGAAAACCTGTGAGAGAGAAAAGATCAGAGACCCCCAAGGCCCCTTCAGCATCAGCCACCCTGCTCCACTGCCAAACCTACAGCAACACAACCACTAAGGCAGAGGGAAAGGGATAAGGCTGGGAGAAGAATGCCCCAGCTCCATTGGCTTCTCCCAGTACCTGGATGTGCTCACGGTACTGCTGCTGGGCTTCATACTCCCGCTGCTGGTTCTTCAGGCGTTCCTCCTTGGTCTTGATGAAGTTCTCAAAGTCCCCACGGTACATGTCCAGCCGCTGCGAGTGCAGGTGGATGATGTCTGTGGCCACCGCGTTCAGGAAGTTCCTGTCGTGGGACACCACGAGGATGGTAGACTGCCAGGTCTGGAGGAGACAGCAAGAGGGAGGCCTGAGCACAGGGGTTGGTTCCACCACCCAGGGAGGTGAGGACATCTCCCTCCTTCATCTTTTCTTTGAATCAAGGCCTTCTGCCACCCCCCTACCTGTAGGTAGCTCTCCAGCCACAAAATTGCCCTCACATCCAGCATGTTCGTTGGCTCTGAGGGAAGGGGAAAAGGCACTGATGTCAGGAGGGATGGGGATGGCTGGATTGTATTTTTTTCCCATAGGAAAGCCTAGTGATCTGCACTGGGGAGGAAAGAACCTGCATGGAGACATTCTCTGCCCAGCACAGGGGACTTGTGTAGGGTGTGATGCAGTGTGCACACGGGGGCTGAGGCTCAGGCAGGGATGCTCCCGCCACTCCACATCGATACCCAGACTCTGGTGCCTCATAGCAGCATCCCACCCAGATTCCCTACCCAACCTGGGCATGCTCTGCAGGGAAGGGACTTCCCCCAGCACAGGCTGGCAGCCAGGGTGCATTCCAGGGACTGGCAAAGGAGAGGGAACAAAACTTGGGAAAGGATGACATGCAGAACACTTGGTTGGAGCACAGGGCAAGGCTCTGCTGAGCACAGTGAGAGCTGCTGCCCAGGCAGATTTCCCTGTGCCACTGCTGCCAATGGCACTGCCAGGCCAGCCCATCACACAGGGCTATTTTGAGCAGGCAGATAATGGCCATGGCATGTTCCCAACCCCAGGAAGGGCACAGGCAGGCACAGCAGTGTCAGAGGGGGACTCACAGTATCAACTTACCATCTAGCAGAAGGAGATCTGGCCTGGGGAAAACAAGACATGGGTATCAGAAGCAGAAGGAGCACATGATCAGTGCAGAGTGTCTCATCATACACAGAGCTGCAGTGCCTCCAACACCCCCCACCCAAAGAGCCTAGGTTGAGAGGACCCCGAGGCAGCACCCCTGCACCTCACACAACAAGGAGGCTTTAACCCCATAGCATGAAGGCCTGGACACCAACCTGGCAAACAGGGCTCTGGCTAAGGCTAGTCTCATTCTCCAGCCTCCAGAAAACTCTCTGAGGAGAGAAGATGCAGAGAGGGGTTACTGTTCAATACAGAACCATCCTGTGTTTGCCTGCCTGCAGGATCCCTGCTCCCCCACGGCTCTTTTGGCTCTGCTGTCATCCAGCGGCAACTTGTCCCTGCAGATATTTCAGGCACAGCACAAGATCTGTGGTCCAGCAGGAAGGTGGCAGGAGACCACACTGGATGGGCAAGAACAGACCCTTGCTTTCCTTACAACCACAGCAGTGCCTGGGGGCTCAACTGGAACATCTCCCCAGCCCCATCACTGCCTCAAAGTTTGGAAACTTACTTGGTTGTCTGTTGTTGCATCTTCGCATTAAAGCCCAGCCCAGCAAGAATGACGGACGCCCTGGGGAAAAGGGGAGAGAACTGGAATCCAGCTACAGCATCCAACTGCAGAGCACAGTCCAAGGTCTCAGACCCACAAACACCAAGGGAACTCTGCTACATATTTTAAAGCCATTCTGGTGCAGGAAAACTTCCCTGCACACACAAGAGAAGCACTTGGCTAGAAAATGCAGCCCAGCAGGGCACAGCATCCACATGAAGTCCCAGGAGATTTGCAAGGAGTTTTCATCTCTTTGGCCAGGAAGAGAGTCACACCACCACTACCATCCCAAAAATGCTCCCCAGGCACCAGGAACCTAGGAAGGTCAGAGAGCAGCAGCAGCAGGAACAACACAAGCCATTTGGGGCAAAAAAAGTCCCTCTAGCTTCAGCAGAAAGCTCAACTATTCCTAAACCAGCAGAGCTGTGACAAAGAAGAGACAAGAAAAACAGCAGGGAAAACCCCATCCCTACGTGCTGGATCCCAGGGCCGCAGCATGACCCTTCCATGACCCCAAACCACTGCTCAGCCCTGGCCATGCCAATACAAAGGAGTGCTCACAGGGCTGTCTCACCTTGCTGGGGCCTTGTCTGCCTCAATCTCCTCCAGCTTAGCGTAGATCTCTGATAGTCTGGCACCTTCTGTCCCTTCTCCCCTAGGGAAGAAAAAGGAGGAGTGTGTGGGACTCACCAAATCAGAGTTTGAGTGTTGGGGGAGGCTGATCTCCACAGGTAGGAGTAAGGTGGGCAAGATACAGCTCACCCCTGCCAGAGCCTTTTTTTGGAAGGGAGAGACCTCGTGATCAAGAGGCCACATAAGGGCTGGAAATCCACGGGACCACCTCACCTGCCAGCACTGATCTTGGCTGTCAGGTCCCTCTCCTCCTGCAGCAGGCTCTCACGAGTGGTGTCACACTCCAGCACACTCTGCAGCGCTGGTGTGTCATCCCCTGCCACCTCCTGCTCCACATGCAGGATGCTGATGTGTGAGGGGATGCGCAGGCTCTGGCTGGCGATCATCTTCAGCAGAGTGGTCTTGCCCAGCCCGTTCCTGCCCACCAGCCCATAGCGCCTTCCAAAAGCCAGGTTCAGGTCTGCTCCTGTCAGCAGGACACTGAAGCAAAGGAACAGGCAGTTCCCTGGTCAGACTGTCCCATGAAGAGGGGATAACCAACAGCCACCTGCCTCTGCTGTATTTCACGCTGTGCTGTAGCCAAGCAAAAATCACAGGCTTCTCCTACCCAAAGCCAACAGGGTCAGTGTGCACGTTGCTTCCTGATCTTTGCCACACCCTCTGTAATTTCCAAACTGCTCTCTAATCCAGTCTCAATCCCCCATGGTTCAAAATCCCAGCCAGGGTCTGTCCCACGTCCCCAGCGCACTCACCGCTCACCGAAGGACACATCGAAGTTCTCGATGTGCACATCATAAGACTTGTTCTTGCCTGATGACTCCATGCGAGTCTCCTTCTTGCTGGAAGCTTGGCTGGCAGATGCCTCCTCAAGGACTCTGCAGACACACAGAATACAGAGAGGGGGCTCAAAAGGAAAGCTCTGGTACAGCCAGATCCCAGCCATGCTCAGCAGAGCAGGATGGGAATGTTTGAAGTGCCCTGCATACTCACACAGGGCTGGATGACTTCAGGGAATCCCGCTCCAGCCTCTTATCCTGCTTGGCTTTCAGCCTGGCTTCCGCCTTCTCCAGTTTCTTGGCATTCACCACCTGGGACACAGAACAGAGTTTGAAGAAGAGAGAGCATCTCCAACAAAACCCCCAAAAGCTTAGCTCTGGGAGAAAAAAGATCAATCAACCTCTCAAGCCTAGAAGAAAAGGAGGGAAGAAGGACAGGGAAACTGGGACAGATTCAAGCATATTTTGAGGAGGCTAATCAAGCCAGGAAGCTACCTCAGGAATGAAGTCCTAAATCAATAGCTCATACACAAGTTTTGCCCCAGCAAGGCAGAGGTTTTGGCTGACCCTATTGTAGAGTCAGTTTCTGTAGTTCCAGGGACCTGGATCAGCCAAGTCACTTCAACAGCAGCAACCTGCCATCCCAGTGCCTCTTCTGGTATACCCTGCACCCACCCTTGAAGTAGGGCACGAGGTGTTTCCCTTCCCAACACATTAAATGTTAGCCAGTTTAGAACAAACTCTTCTTAAGCAGTGGATCAGAGACAAAAAGCATTTAATCAACCCTGAAGGCAAGAATGCACCAAGTGTTTTAACCTGGCTTCTGGTCTTGGCCAGGCTTTCAGCCCACTCCAGCTTATTCCTGCACAGAGTCAAATATTTGTGGCTGACCAAGAACACTCCTAAGTATTTCTAGGCAACTCTGCAGGCACCTGGAGCACGTTACAGACCTGCATGCCAGACTGAAGAGTGTCTTGTTACTAGAGCTGTGACCCCACACCTACAGACAGAGTCACTCTGTAAACTACACCCAGCTTTCTGAATCTCCCAGTAAGACATGTCTTCCAAGGCTTGACAGGTCTCCCAAGGCTTTCTCTGAATCGCCTCCAATTTTGTTGAAGATCCTCTTTTGAGCTGCAGACACAAGAGCTGGAAAGTGAATCCAGCCACAACAACTCTGGTGCCAAAACCGGCCAGAGCTGCCAGTTTTTGCTTAAGACTCCAGTTTAGACATGTGGGAATCGTGCTAGGTGTCTCAGCCTCCAAGTGAAGGGTTCTCATCCTCAGCAAAATTAACCCATGGAAAGAGAGCTCTGTGAGGAACCAGCCTGGCCAAGACACTGCCCAGGCTGTACAGCTACTGCCATCCTTCCTTTGTGGATGTACAACTGCACCTCACCCATGCTCAGACTCTGGCACATCCAACAGAGACAGCAAGCCAGGCTGCTCCTGAGCAGCCACACATTCCATCAATACAGATGTCCCAATTTCCTCAGGTCATGGAGTGGAACTACTTCCAAACTTCTCTGCTCTTGATCTTATTTCCCAAACCACAATAATCTAGAGCTGGGCTTACAACATCCCTGCAGCAGCTCCCTACTAACTTCCCACCTGTATCATCCCCTCCTTCTGCCATTACCCAGGGCTCTACCCCTCACTGAATATTCAAGATGTCATCCAGGGACATCTTGTTTTCTCAATCAAAGGCCTTTCTGTAGGAGCTAAAGGTCTTCTCAAAAGTCAGAGTTCACTAAGAAATTACAGCAAAATAGATCTCATCAGATTAATAAGCTGCTAACTCATGTGGAACCTCTTTACAAAACCAAGGTCAAGAGTTTCCCAAATGGCAGAAAGCCTGACAAGGAGGAGCAGTACCCTCTGCAGCTATATTCCGAACTAGGATGTGGGCTGCCTCGGCTGCTCTCCAAGGGCAACCTGGACTGGAGCAGGGCAGGGCACCTACAACCCCATGTGTCAGCTGCTCCCACAAGGAAGGGCACAGCCCTCACTTACCGAGGTCTGGCCTCTCTTCAGCAACAGCCCTGGCAGCAGATCCGCACTGGTGTCACCTGCAAGGAGACAGTGGGGTTGGGGTTGGTGAGCACGTGAGGCAGGGAGGCTCCTCAAAGCCCTGTCTTAATGACAACCCATGCCCAGATAATGACTGATACTTCTCCCGACAGGATGTGCAGACCAAAGGGCATCTCTCCACCGCTACCTTCACCCTAGCTTACCCCGTGGGCACTGCTGTGCACAGATCAGCAGCAGAACCAGAAGCAGATGTGTGCCTGTGAGGGAGAGCCTGAGGCTCCCCTCACCAAGGTCAGGTGAGCACACCCAACGCCCCGAGCCCTTCCGAGCTCCAGCACCCTGATGGCAGGACATGAGCCGCGGGCATCACTCACCATATCCATCGGTCATCTGGGAAAGCTGGATGGGGGCATCCAGCAGCACCTGGCTGCAGCGCTGGGCTTGGCCCTCGTCCCTGCGGACAGGAGGAGAAGGGTGAGGTGCCTGAGTGGGGTGAGAGTGTGCGGGGGGACGCCGGGTGCCCTTACAGCTGCAGGGTGTTGAAGAGGCGCTGGCAGATCTCCCTGATGGCGCCGTCGTCCTTTCTGTCCTGCGACACCTCCCGCAGCAGCTCGCCCACCGCCTCCTCCAGCTCGTCCACCGACTCGAAGTCCGCCCCGCTGCCGTGCAGGATCCCTGCGGGTACACGGCGCCGGCGCTGCAGACCCCGCCGCTGCCGCGACAAGTGGCACCCTCCGGGTCCCCCTACCCCACCCGACCCCGGCCGCCTGTCGCGATTCGGGCGCTGCCGCCTGTCGCCACAGCCGGGAGGTGTCGCGACATGCGGGGCCGCGGCAGGCCAAGCCACAGCGAGCAGACGGGAGCCGCTCACCCGTCACGTAAGCGAAGAGCTCGCCGTCCAAGTCGGGGAACTCAGAGCGTAGGATGTCGGCGCAGGACGCCATGGCGGCGCCGGCCCGCCCCGCGGAGCCGCCGCCGCCGCTCGAAGCCGGAAAGGACGCCGGGCGCTGCCGGGAAGGAGGCGGGAGGCCGCCATGGCGCGGGGGCGGCCGGGAGATGTAGTCCGGGCCCGAGTGCGTCTGCGCATCACGGAGCCAGGCGTGGGGCTCCCCGACAACGGCACGGGGAGCGATCGGGACGAGCCCAAAACCCGCTCAGCCCCTGCTTCTTCCGTCGCCCAGGAAAAAAGGCTTTGTGAGGACTTAAAATTTTTTTCTTGCCCCTTTTAAAAACAAAGTTTCTGCTTTTAGACCACAGTCAAGACACTGCAGGTTGGGGTTTGGGTTTGAATTTTTTCATCCACCGATGGGGAATGACCACTTGGACACCTGGCACCTGCTCACAGACTGAAGGCAGACGGGCTGAGCCAGGGGCCAGGTGCAGCTGCTCAGTAGTTGCTGGTTCCCTCAGCTACTCCGCAAGGCACCCACCTTGGCCCCTGCCACCAAAAGCCAAGTTAAAAGGGGAAATGACTTTTCAGTTTTTTTCAGGTGCGCGTAAGGAAAGATGACCAAGATTCTCTTAAGCCTGGCTGGGGCATAGGAGCCTGACTTACAGGAGGCTGGAACACACTCCACCAAGTTCAGTTCCTCTCAGCTGCAGCCCCACGGAAAGCCCAGAGCATCCTTTTTCCTCCAGGGAGCTGCAGCACTGGCACAGCTGGAAACAAAAGCATCCCATGTCCTTTTCACCTACCAGCCCGGAAGCAGCACAAGCAAGCCCCAAGACATTGTGGCTCAGGGCACAACCCAGGC
Source organism: Rhabdornis inornatus (assembly GCA_013397075.1). Lineage (NCBI taxonomy): Eukaryota > Metazoa > Chordata > Aves > Passeriformes > Rhabdornithidae > Rhabdornis > Rhabdornis inornatus. The sequence continues at coordinate 39,878 of VWZS01006489.1, forward strand.
TCTTGCAGCACCAATCCCAAACAGCAGTGCAGGCAGCCTTCTCCATTCTACATACTTTATTAGATTCAGAGCTGGACAAATCACAAAGTGTACAAAATGGAGACCACACTACCAGAAGCAGGACTGTGGGTTGCAGCAGCATTCCTATGGCCCAGAAGCATTTGGTAGAAGTGTGGAGAGGGCAGGCTTGGTCAGGGGGCTCTTACTGCATTTGAGATTCCCCAAGGACAGATCCTGTTCACATTTTGACAGAGCTCAGCTGATCCACACTCCCTGGGACACTGGGGGAGCATGACTCCCAATTTGTTTGGAAAGGACAGACTGGTTCAAGCCAGCAGTGGGTAGGGGTAAATGCTCCAAGAACTTGAAATGCTGTGCCACCCACATACACACCAGCAAGAGCCTAAACCCTCATCCTTTTTGGTCACAAACCTTCCCATGGCAGGACTCTATACTGACAACTTTGCAAGAAATAAGGTGGTGGTGAGATCTGATGAGCCCACCATCTCCTGTGGTGGGGGCCCAACAAACTCACCACTCCTGACATCTCAGACTGGCCAGCAACATCTACCACAATAGCAAGAGCTAGTACAGAAGCCAGGGTAACTTCAATTCAGATTTGTCCAGTCTATGTTTAGGTCTATTCTACGAGTACATATGCACAAGAACTTCAAAAATACTAGGATATGATGCAAGTAGTGAGACACCAACAGAAGAGGAGTTTAATGGTGGACGTTCCCTAGAAAGATCACGAGAGGATGGGAGTTAGACTAGCCCTTGCCCACCCTGGGACGGGGAGCAGAAGGCTGACAGCACCCCTGCACATGACTGGGTTCTGAACTTCATCTGCAGCGTGGGTGGTAACTGAACACAGGCAGGCGAGTCCACTCCCGGGGTGAGCCACAGGGTCTTTCAATCTGCGTCGAGGGGCCAGGCAGACATCTCTGAATGTAGCTGAAGACTGAGGAGAGGCAGAGCATGGCTTGGAGAAGAGGGAGCCCGCCAGCCTGCTGGGGCTAGCATCTGGTCTCGTAGATCCCACTCCTGCCGATGTACCTCACCCATTTTATCACATCATGGTCACTGTAGTTCAGCTTTGGCTCAAACACTTTCAGGTAGCGCACCTTCAGCCCAGAGGGTGCAAATGGGACCTATTGAGAGAGGGAAAGGCAACAGAGAGCATAGGAAGGGAGGTAAGATGCTCTCCGTACACAAATGCCAGAGGACCCCCGGGCAATGCATCTAGAAATGGACATTAAGAGCCACTGTTCCCTTCCCTAGTCCCTGCATGCATGGTGCCAGACTCCTGTGGCTCTAAGGGCAATTTTCTTCCATTAACTTTGCCATCTGGCTGACCTCACCTGTCAGCTTGTCACAGGGGATGCTTAAACCTGTGTAACTCCCAAAAGGGACTGACAAAGCTTCTCCAAGGCTGGGTGCATCCTGAAAGGCAGACAGGTACTCACCTCAAAGTTCATGGAGATGGGAGGCCGAGCCCACTTCTTCTTGTCATTGGTGGGCAGCAGTTCAATCTCTGCACTGATCTGGGATTCCTTCATTCCAGCCATACGTTTTATCCTATTGGAGAAAGCTCAGAAGTGAGAAGGTGCCAGAGTTTATGTTTCCTTTCACTATATAATCTCAGGGCAGACAGGAGCACCAAACAGACCCTGCCTCCCCAAGGCTTGCCCCTGCAGGCCAGCCCCAACACACTCACTTACTTCCACACAATGGCATTCTCACTGGCCTTGTACTTCGCCTTCCCTTTCATGCAGATGACTTGCACTCCACTGGTATTGAGGGGCGTTGGGATCCGGACCTGTAAGGCACAGTCTGGTAAGGAGACTGCAGCCTGGGCACTCTGGGCAGTCTCAGATGGTCTGTCCTGGACCCCTTGGGCCTTCTCTCTCCCAGCTCAGAGCCCAGGGAACATCAGTCATCACAAGGCATCCTAGGCTAGCTCTCCAGTTTCTTGCTTTGAAGTACACGATCACAGTTCCGTAATACACAAAAGTCAGTTAGGAACAGGTCAGAGATCTCTATGCTGCAGGAATCCTGGCTAATGTTAGGGAGATGAGCTCAGGAAGGATGCCAGGCATTGCAGCAGGCTCTGGACAGCCCAGCCTTGCAGCAGCAAGCCTTCTCAGATGGGGACTAAGCTGCAAAGAGCCACCCCTAGCCTGTCTTAGACAGCTCACAGCCTGCTGCCTGTCTGACATACCATCAGATCATGCAGATAGAAGAACATGAAATTTTCACAGTGGCTGAGAAATTAAGTGAACAGTTGCTGCAGGGATGGAATGAGGCCCCTGCCAAGGTGGCTGTGCAAATGAAAACAGCTTCCACCTTCCTAATCTACAGCAGCTACTTCCCACAGCACAGCAGCACCACACATTTAAGAGATACTCAGTTCACTTTTTTTAGCCCTGTTCAAGCTTGGAGACTCATCTGTGAGGACTCCACCGCAGCAGACATCAACTAGAGGCATGATTTCCAGGCACAAGATACCACCGTTTCTTGGGTTTTTTTCTCTTACCTCTATCTTCTGGGCCAGCAAGGAAGGTTTGAAATTTGATTTGATCACCACCTTCACTTCCAGCTTGGTCCGGCCCACCTCCCGCACCAGTGGGATCACACGGAAGGGAAGGATAATGTCCTTCGTGGTTCGGTATCTGCAGGGATGGAAGCTACAGTGAACTCTGACGAGGAGTTAATTCCCTTACGCCTCAAACTGTATCACCCTCCTAAAGAGATAGCCTCTGAACATAGCAAACAGCTTAGAAACATCAGCCAGAAAGGAAACATCCCAGAGGGAAACAGCAGTTAAGATCTGTGCTGCTGTAGGGCAGCAATGGTTTCTCGCATCTCAAGTTTTATATCTGGCTCCTGCCAAAAGTCTTGTTCAAGGACACCTGTGTTAAACACTAAAAACAACAGATACAGCAAGCTCAGAAGCAAGAAAATCCACATCCAACACTATGGTTGTGGCAAAGAAAACTAAACGCAGCTGGGCTTCCACATTTGTAACAGATGGATCTGTGGGACACCCTACAGATTCCACTCTGAAAAGGTGGTGCTAAGTGTGTATTTCTTAAGTGCTCAAGGGCTGCAAGTCTGCCTGGGAGCAGCAACATTACTGTAGCAGCAAGCAGATACCAGCACCAGCCTGTTCACCCCCCACCTACAGTACCTCATGAGCTCAAATTCTCCATCTGGTGGAATGAAGCTGATGCTCCTCTCGGAATCAAACTTGCTGAGCCTCACACACTGGTGGAAAGTGCAGTCATCAATGGCAATTGACTGTTTGCCACTAAAAACACAAAACACAGTTAGAGAAGCACAAGCTGCAGCTCTGGTACCTTGGTGCAGTCAAAATCTGTCCAGGCAGAAACTACTCTACAGAGCATGTTGCCATCGCAGGTGTCCAGGAAATGGGGAGGCAGGGAGAGATTTAGGGGACAGCAGCCTCTTGGCTCAGACTTTACTTGTTTCACCACCACAAGAATCATATTTCAGGAAGCTTGTCTGAAAGAATTTTTTGCCTCCTCTCCCCAAAGAGAAGAGAGCTTAGAAGGGGACCTTTCTGTCATAGCCAGCAACACAATGCTTGGGTCTGCCTGCCAGCAGCACTCAGTACTGCAAAGGCAACTCTGCCAGCCCAAGTCTTCTCACAGCACAGTTCAAAGGAGAGAAAACACTTTCCTGTCCACAAAGCTATCCCACTGCCACACAGCCAGGAAATGCCAGGTTCAGAGTCTTCCTGTTCAGAAATCTCTTCACAGCTGTTCATTTCCACACTGCCAGCAGGTGGTTTGATTCTGAACCAAATTGCCAAAACCATGATATTGTGACATACAAGTCTGTATCTCTCCTAAAAACCTAAAGAGTTACCACCTGTCCATGTAGGTGAAGCAGCCTAACCTGCCAGCACTGAATTTGTGCCAGGTACTAATTCCTGAGAATACAGGTTCTAGGCCAGCCAAAACCCCTCAGCTACTGAGGGGGACCAGAAGGCAGGAGCAACAGAAGCAGCAGCAGTGTAGAGAAGGCGCAGCAGTGTGTCACTATGGTATCTAGGCTGCCTCAACTGCTGGAAGCAACAGGACAACCATGCCAATATGCCAAAACAGTGTGAGAACTACAGCAGGTTTAGCTGTCCTAGGACCTATCACTATGTACACAAAGGGGAAGCAGACTGACCCCAGGGTGACTGGCTGTCTAGTTACACAACCACCAGTGGTGTGGTTTGTGCTTCAAAAGGAGGAGTTAGTCTTTGCTAATCTGTTGTCCAGATGACAACCAACATTAGCCAACTAATTTCTATTTCTTTGGAAAACAGCTGGGAAAGCCCTCTGCCTAGGACTGCTCCACGTCTCAGGCAGCATTACTCAGGGCTGGCCTTGCCACAAGCTAGATCCCAAAAAGCTACTGACAGTGGCTATCCCTTTTGGTCACCTCATAACTAAGTGCTTTTGGAGAGTAACATCTACAAGCTGGAGATGCCCACTGGATAAGCACAGCTAGCAAGAACTACCTACCAAGAATCCCTGTTCATCTTACTTCTGTAACTCAAAAAATAGCATATTTACTGGCAAAGGCAGTTGGCACAGAAGCTTTGGGACAGTGAACTGACTCTTCAAGGCCTGTGCAGTTGATATTTTCACTAGAGTAAATCCTCACTGGGCCCATCAACCATCTCAGGCTCATCCATTTTACTAGCTCAATTCAGTTACAGGAAATATGGCTTAAAGGTGACAGTGAAGCAATAGCTCTTGGCTTGGTTCTGAGAGAAAAGGCAAATAGCAGCTCAGCTCCATTTACAGGAACCATCATGGAAAGTGTCTGAGATCCAGGTTACATGCACAAGTCACACAAAGCAAGAGACAGGGGGAGAGCAGAGTGCACACAAAGCTGAAGCAGATTATCTACCTTCCCAATTCACTGGGGGTCAGCAAAAAAAACAACAAAAAAACAACCAAGAGAAATACAGATGAATTGCAAATGGTTAGTGAGACGAAAGTGGCAGTCCCGGTGCTTTTATCCTTCACCCCGAGCAGGAAAGCTGGAGAAGGCATTAAGAGCTGTTTTCAGCTTCAGTGGTACTGAATGAGGTGCAGCTCGGAGGGAGGGTAGCTGGGCTCTCGGAAAGGTTGTGCCTCCTACTCCCACAGCCACTGTAATCAGCAGGAAGGGCTTCCCAGTCTTTGTTCTACTTTGTGGGAACAGTCCAGGTAAAGGAGGCAAAGGGATTCTTTCACTGTTTCTTGGGAGAACTGCTACTGCTTTTATGATTAAGAGTCTCTGCACTGAGCAAAACTGCTAGAGACACAGATTCTAGGAAAATCCATCTGGGGGAAGTGTTTCCAGGTGCAAGAACTCTACACTTAAAACTCTGTTTGAATCTTAATACTTAAAGAGCTGTAGAGCAGCCCTCTGTAGGCTGGTAGCTTGCATGACAGCTGATCTACCCAAAGTTAGCAGTACTATCTGAAGGGAAGAAAAACCCCAGCTTTTTGTCTGTCAGATCAGAAAAGCTATTAAAGGCTGCCCTTTCATAAGAGTCTGTGGTGGCAAGTGGTCACCAGGTCCAAACCTCTTACCTTTTCCCCGTTTCATCCGCAGTCCCTTTGCCCTGTTTTTCAATGACAATCTTGTCATTCATGCCAAACTTGCACTCTGGCATTCCACTTAGATAACTCTTCATCACCACTCTGCCTGAGACATGGGCACTCAAAACCTGACCTGGTTAGAGGAGATCACAGTTCAGAACACTTACAAGAGTCACTATGCACAAACCCTGAGCAGGAGAAGCATGCCAGCTCAAAAACTCCTACTTACCCTGTGGGGACATTAAGAGATTCACACTCTCCAGCACATCAAGAAAGAGTTCATTGCGACGGTATTTGATTCCTTCACGTCTCCATCCAATCTGTCCAGTCACCTGGCTGGTGATCTGGGACTGCTCTTCCTTGGTCTGAAGACAAGAAATTACATCTTAGAGATAAATAAATTCCTCTAAATAAATTCAAAGACTAAGAAACCTTGCTCTGAATCTAAAAGCCAACACTTGCCATTTCTTACACATAAATGTTTTTGTCACTTAGATACAGGTGCTGTCACACCTCAGAATATGAAACTCTATGCCTAACCAAGAATTTGCCATAGCAACAGCATGGAACATTGTTCTGTTTTATTAGCAAGTCCATTAGGCTACCTCTTAGCGCAGGGAGGCACGGGCTCCACCAACGGCATTCAAATAATGTCTCAGACTGTCACATCAATCCATATTAAGCAGAGAAGCTTAATACGGATTGATGTAGCAGTTCACACCCTTATCCTACATGAAACCCCAGGGCCATAAGAGAGCTAATCCCCAAGTCCTGTCTCTTAATAACTGCAGTCATAAGAGTTACATAGCAACACTAACCCAAAATGCATCTAACAGTACCCCGGCTCTAAGCCTCTGAAAAGCACCAAGGGTTGTGTTGAGAGGCACAGAGAGGTTTCCTACCTGATGCTAGAGGTGGGGTCCAGTCACACGGAGAAAGTCAGGAAGCAGGTGTATAGTAGCAAGCGCAGTATAGACAGGGTTAACAGGCAAGCAGGTCAATAGCAAGAGAAGAGAGGAAGGGAGAAAGAGGCAGATTAGGCTTAAGGCTACCTGAGGACAGGAAAAAAGCAAGTCAGCTCTTTGTTAATTACATAGCTAATTAGCACAAACAAGATGAGGGGTTTTGACCTTTAGCTCCCTGCAGGAAATGCAGCACTCCAAGCAGTGAAATGAATTTTCAGACTTGGCCCATTATTGACAATCCAAACACAAGGTGGAGCAGAAGGAGAGACATGCAAAATACTGTTCCCAATAATGTTTCTATGCAGAGCAGACTCATGTTGGTGTTCCTAATGCAAATCCTGGATGTCTACCATATCACAGATGCCCAGACTATGGGAAACACCAGGCACTTTTGGTCCTGTATAAAGTGGTATCCTTGTTAATTCTGCTCTTCCACCACAACAACTGCAAAGACACAAGTGGGTTCTCCCACAGCAGCCTTGCAGTAGGCCCACAAGGTGGCAGTACATGATCTCAGCTTCACACATGCTCTTGCCACAGACACGGTCAGCTCCTCAGCAAGCACAGCCACTGTCACAGCGTCTAAGTGCTCAATATAGTACACAAAGTATCTCTCTTGTCTGTCCCACAAAAAAGCACTGCCTTGTTCAATGTTTTCCTCAGGCTTTAGAGGAACACGCATATTTAATACCAAGTGCTCCATCTTGCAAGGGGACATCGATCATGTGATGACATTTTCATCTCCTCCAACAGCACCAGTACCCTGACCCTACATTTACTCTGTAAAGTGACTGGATAGATCTGAAAGCAGCTGCTGAAGTTGAGACCACCCAGCAGCATGAGTATTCCCTAATGGAGGCACTGAAGACACCTGGGTCTGGAGTTTGTCAGGAGTGGGTGCTTCCCAGAACTGGACAAATAAGTCAGCTAAAATGGCCCAAGAATACCCACCTTGTGCTGAGTTGCCAGCATATTGACTAGGTTAAAGATAGCCAGCTACCAGCAGGTTTCCTGGGATCTGCCAGCTGGTGTGGCTCTCTGCTCACTTCATAAAGTAACACCAGCATTTTAGCACTTATGAATATCTATGGTTTGGGGAAACACTGTAACTAAGAGTTGACCAACTCATACGCCCAAAAAACGCTTGGAAGGGAAGAAATTACAGTGTACATCTAATCAATGAAGTTTGCAGATAGCATCTTAAGAGTGTGAACAGTACATGAAGCACAGCTACCTCAAGCTTAAAAGCAAGGTTTAACCTCTGTTGGAGGAAGTTATTCAAGCCAATGGCTTCACCATTTCTGCTACAGGATATCAGCATAGCCTGCAGTCCTGCCGTCTGAGTAGTGGGCTACTTCAAGTGTAGGAACTAGAAGTAAAACTATGTTGCATACCAATACCTTTTAAAACCTGTGTAGCACATTACTCCATTCCCAGAGAACACAGCTATTTCCTTGGCAAGCACTGCAGCAGTTTCAGCAGTTTTATTTCAAAGAGAATAAAGCAGATCTTGCAATTTCAATATCACTTGCCCTGAAAAGACCACTGTAGACATACAGGGAGGACATTCAAAGGACAGCAGCTCAGTACACCTCCAATCTTTAATTGAGAACAAAGTCAGAAAGTCGAGTTTGGAAAGTCTGTCATAAGTGAATTTTGCTCCTTAAATTCCTCAAGACACAAACCCAAGGAAAGCATTATTAGGAATTAAGCAAAGATAGGTAACACAGATGATAGACCATTCAGATCCAGATTTTGGTCCTGGGTATCTGTATGAACTGGCTCTAAGTCAGTGAGGAGCCGAAGGCTAGAAGTACCAGAGTAGAGAGCAGACAAAGATGGCAGGTACTGTTTCAACTGGTGCCCTTGCCATCCTGTGCCTGCAATGGATTACTTCTGGTTTTTGAACTGAGCTGCACAAAATTCCAATACTGAGCAGAAGAACTGCTTACTTGTGTAAAGCTGAAAGCCAAACTCTTCTTTGTAAGGAAAGGACTAAACCTGCTGCTGAATTAAGCATGATACTGTGACAGTGGTTTGCATACAAACAGCACAAGAGTTTGTTAAAACCAACAAAAGAGAAAAAAAAAAAGAGCAAGGGAAGGAAGTGAGGGTGGTGGTTAGTTTTGAGTTTTTCTAGGAACAGGAGCTGATTCAGCTATCTTCAGTGCTGACTGCCCAAATTGTCAGACTACAGAAGGCCAGAGATTTACACCAGGACTCGTGATGGGGACTAAGACCGGATGCACTCACATCTGGCCATGTTGCAAAACAGTTTGCTGTTCTAGTGGGAAGTATCTTGCTCAGAGGCAGCTTCTCTCTCACCTCCTCTTGAAATGCAGTTAGTCTTGCTACTAGATTAAAAGTTTAAAAATGAATTCTCAGGAAATCAGTGCTCATTAAGTGAGTTGAAACAGAGACTCCAGAGACTGACCTCTGCTAACCTAAGCAAGAACAGTCTCCATGAAGGCTCTTGTCAAGCCCTCTGCTTCTGTTTATACCCGAGGATGAAGCTTAACTCTGCCACAGACTGCCTCACTACAGACTCCCAGCTTTTTTTTTTCCTGGCTCATTGCTATGCAGGAGAGAGGACTAACTTTTAGGCTAAGTTCTGACTTGCACAGCTGTGTCAGATGGACAAGGTGGACAATATTCCTTGGGGATATGAGAAATGGACTATGAGATTCTTTTGAATTCAGAGGTTAAGCAGGAGCTTATGAGACAGGAAGCCTAGTTTTGAGGGCTGTACCCGGAGTAGGATTAGAACTACTTTAAACACATTCCCCAAACCAGTCCAACTATCTTTTTCCTAACACATCCTTTATCTTCTAATTCCATTTAAACTTTGTTGCAAAGGTTAATACAATGCTAAAAGCACAGCAGAGATTCTCATCTCTAACCCAAGAAAACTCAGGCTGTACTGACACTAACCTGCAAGGATGTTACAGGCAGACACAGAGCAACGTGAGCTTCCTGACTTAACAGCAAGATTCACAAGGCTGAAGAATACTTCATTATAAGGCAGGCATGAAATCCTGACAGCTCTGGTGGATAAAAGACCTGCTCAGTGAGATTTACATGCAAAAGAGCTACTTCTGGTTCAGCAGGTAGATTTGTTTATCCTCTCAGAAGCTGACACAGAACAGAGCCTGAAGCCAGCAATCATATTTACATGCAAGGAACTGACATTATCCTAGCTCTGGGCTCTTCCTCCTGCATCTTATCGTGTGCCAGGGAACATGAGGTAACACAGTGCAGGGACACCTAGAATAAGTGCCACTGAGATACATCCCTGCCAGGGTGTTCTCAATCTATTCAGGCACCTTCCCTCCATACAGGTCAAATGGTTAGATGGTAATTAAGACCGTACTTTATTGAACGGGCTTAGCAAAAATTAACCAGCAGAGCAGTGCTGTACACCAAATTCCTCTTATTACCTGACTCTTGATGCCTTGCTGAGTGATGAAAGTCTTCAGGGCCCCTGTTTCAGAGTTCTGAGGATAGCCAAAGTCCAGGATTTCTACAGAAGGGCAAAAGGTTAGTTCAGAACTACAATGTATAAACACATCAACTAGGCTAACCATTCCTATAGGGAGAGAGGCAATAAGTGCACAGATACTGCTTAAACATTGAATTTCTGGATAAACTGCTGCAGCATTCCTTACCAAGAGAAAAGAATCATTCTTGCTACACTGAGTTCCCAAAGCAATACTTTGGAGACGAGGGGTGATGGAAAGCTGTGCAAGTGATGAATTTGCCAGTTTTTAAACACAACCACACCTCGGGACTAAATATCAACTAACCTTGCCATCTGCACAGGGCACACTGAGGAGTTTTTCCAAAAACATCCAAGGGACAATAGAGAGTTTATACAACACCACAGCAATTTTATCTTCGCAGCTTTTTTTTTAAGTTTTGTTCTTACAAAGATGTAATAAAACCAAAAACAACAGCTGAGTAGTGGCACTGCAGGGTGAGTGTAGGAGGGAAACAGATATTAACTACACACAGAGCACAGTACACACCTACTCCCCTCAAAGAGGAAGGGAACAATCCACAAGAGATTTAGAGAGGAAAGAAGACCACTAACATGATACTGAGCAACATCACACTGGGAGGTCTGATCTCACTGTGCCTGCAAGGAGACAGCAGTGACTGACCAAAGCAAAGAACAGGCAGTCTCTTGGTCTGCCCTGAGGGAACAGGGAAAACATCAATCACTGTGACCCTTGGCTAAGAACCCCAGGACACACACGTGTGCCTTGTCTGGAAAACAAATAGAAACGTAACTAACACAAAGTGCTCATGATATGTGAAACAAGGGCAGCTCAAGGGCAACCTCCATAGCAGACTGATATCACAAGCAGCTGAAGGGACACTATTATTAATCTGTGGTGAAATTTGGAGCTGTATCAGTGGGGAAGGTAGGGCTGGGACAGAGTACATTGGGTTTTATTGATTTCCTTCTGTTCAGAATTGAGCCCAAAAGGCAACTTACTAGGGGCAATCAACTTAAGCCTAGGGTGACTGCTTCCATACACTGCTAGAGCCACCTCGGCACCAGCTGGCCTTAGAGGTGCTACTGGCAGTCCTCTTGATATACCTTGGGGTAAGGAAAGCCTGACATCTACACAGGATCCCCTCAGAAGCTGAGCTCCAGTACCAGCTGTCTCAGTCGTACAAGTGCACAGCTCCCAACATTTCAGGGAACAGAATCAGCATAAGGCTATGGGCTTGAGGTACCATTCGTATTTGCAGTACAGGTGGCATTAGAAAGCCAAACAAGTAATTTTGAACTCTGCACACATTTTAAAAATACTTCAAGGATTATTGCAACATCATACTAAACTAAGGATTTAAGAATGACCGAGTGCAATAGGCCACCGTATATAAGGGAAACATCTCACCATCCAGCAGCTCATAGATCAGCACGAAGTTGTTCTTTATGTTCTCCTCACTGATCTTCCCAAAGTAGGCAGTCATCACGTCACACATCTTGTAAAGAAACTCGAATACCATGGCAGCATTGACATTCTGCTTGGTGACAGCAGCCAGCCAGATGTTGGAGCGCTTGACATGGAAGAAACTTGTGCGGGCGATGTTGGTGACAGGCGAGCGCACCTGCTGCCGTGCGTGGATGACATTGACGCGGAAGGCGTCCACGGCATTGCGCCTACGAGAGCAGCACCAGAGACAAGTCAGCACAGTGAGTGTGGAACCACCTGGCTGCAGTTCTGCTTATGCCATTACACTCAGACACCGAACTACACACACCAAGCTCACCTAGGGAGGGTGCCTGGGGATGTCTCTAAGAGGGACAAGCGAAGGCTCTGAGCAGCGTTAGACACTAAATTCTTCACAAGTTCGAGTGCTGGCCTCTAAGGAGATTTGGACTACAGTGTAACTGTAGTCAGAAGGAGAAGCAAACCTCCACGTTCAGTAAGATAACAAAGAAACTTTCCCTTCAATTAGTTTTGACAGCACACCAAATTGATTGTCATAGCTGGAAACAAACACATTAGCAACGTATGGCTCTACTGGTCTATTCTGCATGCCCAGGCCTTCACACTCTTGCCCCAGAGCAAGCTGTAGTCTCCCAAGATACACGTCAATGGTAGTTGCTCCCATACAACCAAAGAAGTAACAGCAAAATTTGCCCAGTCCACCCAAGAGATGTCAGAATCAGAGGCATCACCAAGTACACTCCAGAAGGGAGCTTTAGTCGTCAGATCCAGCTCACCTCCATACCCCACACACTTTGGAGGGCAGGCACAAAGTAGCAGGAGGATTAGGATCACTGTTGGCTTTCCAGTTACACATCACCTCAAGACTGCTCAGCTTCAGAACAGATGTCTTGCATCCTGACTCAGAGTCCCCACAGTGCAATGTGTCAGCAGTACTGCATGGTCCAGGACCATTTACAGTCAAGGGTTCTGCCCAGTGCTGAAAAAGTGCTGGGCAAGCTGCCCACAGGTGCTGCCCTCTTTGATCCAAACTGTCTATACACTAGCAACAGGGGAAAAAACCCTCTTTGTTACACAAGGATTCCAAGTGAAATTCTGGATGCCAGCTCTTGCACACACTCCTTATCCTGTAACTACAAGTCAGAATAAATTTCCCAAATTAAGTCCACCAATCCTGAGAATACAGGAAGGAAGCCCAAGTGCTTTATATGACAAGACCAAAACTTAAAGCAACAGTCTACACACAAAGCCAAGACTCATTTAGTCATGCTTTATTTATTACTCATACTCTCAGACACTCTGTAGAACAGGGGGTCTGACTGCAGCATCAAGGCCTTGGTACTGGTTATGCAGAAACATGTTTGAGAGCAGACAGTAACATCATCCTTGCAAGCAAGGATAAGGCATACAAATGCTTGTAAGCACCGAGGGTTGTCAACAATCCAACACACAGATCCAACTTAGAAAACAAAGGATATTCAAAGGAACATATGCTACCACAGCAGGTGTTTGCTCCTTGAAGGTCTGGGGACATATGTACAAGTTTCATCAGTAAACATGCTCCCCCCCATAAGCAAAATTCTGGCTTTTGAATACTTCTCACATTTTATTGCTCCAGAAAGTTTGCAGGTTGGAGTCAATATTTCATTTCTACCTTAGTTTTTTCCATAAGAAAGTAATTTAATCTACTATAAAATAACAGTATCTAAATGCCCAAATCCTCCCCTCCAGTAAGCCTTGCAAGGAAAGTTCAGCTTGTTCTAGAGCATTAGCCCTCCCGGCCTCAAGTTCTAACCCGCTAAAAGTAGCACCAGAACCAGTCACCAGACTGGTGCACACTAGAGGAGAAGCCTCAGGTCAGGGAGGCTTTGCTAGCACACCAGGTGCCCACTGTGCAGTTCCAGTCGTGGCCTACCACGCGTCTCTTACCTATTGCTACAGCAGCCAATGAGATGGGATGGACAGAAATGGCGCCAGCGGAGAAAGGAGGAGTGACAGCAACAAGAGAAAGGGTTAGAAACACACACACAAAGCACAATGAATCCAAAGAGATAAGAAGAGACCAAACAGCACCCCCTCCCCCTGCTCCTTGGCACAAAAGGCCAAGGTGGTATTGGGTGGACAGTAACAAGCTACAGCAGCAATGAAGCCCTTGCAAGGTACAACACTGACATGCCATGGTAAGGGCAGTCAGCACGGACAGATTTGTGTTTGGCTGAACTTTAGGGCTAACTGGGCATTTAGTCCAGGTGAGCTGCACCTGTATCACAACAGTGATACCCAGTCTGCTCTGCTAATATACGCCTTGGTGTAGAAAAACCCCAAAGCCTCAATCAGAGGCATCACCTGGGGACCGCAGAGTATCGGGTATCTTCTTCCCAGTCTGCCTCAGGACAGGGCTACAAGTCTGGGTGGGAATTTCTATGACAGTACTTCTCATTTGAAGGTGTTTGGGTTGATGCTTTCTGGTTTGGTCCAGCCAACAGGAAATACAGCAAGTTTGATAGAGCTGGAGCACATCTGGAGAGATAGGGCACATCCTGCAGATTCAGACACTGCTCTATCCAGCTTGCACTTTTTCCTTAAGGATCAAGAGCCACGAAGCTGACGTGATGTATTAGAAGCTCAGAAAACAAACACCTATTACATTTAAAGTGCATGCAGTTTTTCATGTAAGCTGTTCAGTTTCAAATAGCTTAAGTTTAATTACACAGCTGCATTCTTAAATGCAGGTAGGTTCCCCAACGACTAAGTCACTGAAGAACAAGGCACTTGAAAATTACAGCAGAACCCTCCATGGTATCCTGAATTATATGCATGGTGTTTAGCCTTTTTTTTTTTTAATAAGGCTGCTTATTCATGCAGCTAGCTGCTGTATGGACAGATGCGCTACATGCACCAAAGCCATTCTAAGTTGCAAGCAAAGGAAGTTCAAGTTTTGTGGTACTTCTGCCTTTAACAAAGTCAAAAGAAGGATATCCTCGTTGTTTGTCACTTTGGTCATTACATCTGAGCTAGTATATGCTTTCTAAGGCCCTTAAACTGTGCAAAGGGAGGTGCTCTTATAACCACAGATGATCTTAATATCTCCCAGAAACTCGTCCAGAAACTGAGGCTTCAGAATGCCAAAGGCGATGGCCAAGACTAAGGAGTCTTATCGGTCAATCACTCACGAAGACAGAGATGCTCGTTTCCTATTTAACTACCTCCCAACAAGTAGGGTGAGTTCAGCCCTCAGCACTTCAGAACTACTGCTTAGGAACTAAGAACTGCATAGTATGGTAGAAGTCTATCACTCAGCTGTTTGGTTAGAGACAGAACTCCTACAGAATTGAGTACAAACTACAGTATCATGGCTATTCCTTTCCTTACCTCCCACTGATGGTTAGGATATTAAAAATTTTAAGTAGACCTGGCATTAATGCTAATGTTCAGACTAGGAAATGGAAAGACTCTCAGTTTCTTGATTACACCACAAGATGAGACACAGCCATTTTATAACAACTTTTTCTGTAAGGCTACATGTTTAAAAAAAATCCAAACCAGCACTGAAGGCCTGTTTGAGAAGAAATCCAGCACCTCGGGGAGAAAGTTCAGTTAGCAGCCAACACGAGCTCCACCTAAGTCACAAGACTGACACTTTCACAAGAACTGAATGGATGATTTCACTGAAAGGAACACCAACTCCTCAAGTCCTAGAGAAAACACTGGAATATTTTGGCACTTTGCCAAATGAAAAAGTTAAGATAGGATCAAGGCAGGAAATCCCATTTTCTAGCTCTGTCTGGCCAGCCAGCAGGAAGTACTTTATCACATACTGAACATAAGGCACCCACTCTATAAGAGAAATGGGCCAAGATAAAAAAGCAATAGAAGATCATATTAAAAATACCTACTTTGCTCCCTAGTTTGCATGTCCACAGCCATAATGCCATTTCAATCAAAAGGCCTTCTTGAAAACATCAATTTGAGAACAATCTTGTACGTGTTCCAAGTTTGCAAACCACAAAAAAATATTTTTGCCAGAAACTGCAGTGAAAGTGTCCCTAGCCCCCACCTGAAATATTCTCCAAAGTTTCCTATAATCCAGACTGGCTTGGCTCAGTCATTGTGATACCAGCTTTGCACAGTCAGTCCTGTCATACGAATTGCTCTGAAGAGCTTCAACTAACAAGTATTGAAGACTGATGGGAATTTGTACAGTAGAAAAGAGGAAAAACATCACAGCCACTGGCTTTCTGCTTGAGAAATACAATGCTTCCTTGGCTCAGCTACATGTGGAAGGCCTGGAATAACTCAGTCAACCTTAGAACAGCTACTTCGCCTTAGCTGACTTACAAAAAGCCAAGAGACTTAAAAGCTCATTAGGTGAAGCCTCATTACAGACACTGTGTTGACCACTCTCTCGATGAAACAGTACAAGCCTTGACTAGCTACTGGTTCTACCTCAACTTTTAACCTCCACTAGACAGTCTACAACCAGAAGGGACATACTCTTCAGACCAGAGCAGTCTGAAGGCAGACTGGCTTGACAGTTTTTTGTAATTTATGGCAACAAGTTATTTCACAGCACATCCTACCACTAGTCATTGTGGAGACCTGGTACAAACTACTTTTTCCTAAATTGGCCTGAAGGCTCTCTCTCACTGAACTTTGAATCAGCACTTACCACAGCTCTGCCTCCATTAGCTCTGTCTTAACTCTGCCAACTTAATTACTAACTTCCATCTAAGGCCCGATGCTAATGAAAACCCACTAGAAAAATACTGTTGTACACAAAACCCTTAAATTTAGGGTTTTCAGCCCAAGCAGCACCATCACTTATGGTTCCCTACAGCACTATTCACTGCCTACAGGACACCATATTTTTAGTAAGATACCTTCTGGAAACTAGCAGCCTAAGGGTTGCACAGATCCAGTCTAAGTGAGCATTATAACACTTGGGGGAAGTGTAACAAGACACCTACAATCTACTAAAGGTTTTCGAGGCTTCCCACAACTTTAGTTACCCAATGAAGTAAGTTTTTCACACAAGGCTGTCATACAAAGCTGGGGACAGTAAGCCAGCTGTAGTAGTACAGCCATGATTGCTATGAGACTGCCTGCAGATAAAACTTCCCAAGACCAAAGTCTCCTGCATGCCTGTACTTGATGTTAGACATCAGTGTCTGAAACTACTTCAGAGCCCTGGCTATAGTGTGTGGCAGACAGTTCTAACATTACTGCTCCTGTAAAGTTTCAGCGATTACAGTGAGGTTGGCTCCCACAGTGGCAGTCCATGCTGCTGAAGCATTTGGAATAATGGCCAGATCCCCACCATCCCAGGTGCGGGAAAAAAGAAAGTCCCAGGTTTGGCTGCAGGCCATCCTTCACTGTAAGTGACCAGGGCTTAAACTTCTTTTTTCTAAGCTAAGCCTAGAGCAGCAAGTTGAGTTGCAGTCTTACATGCATGCACAGCTAATGCAGAACAAAGCAGCTCTGGGTTGTTTACTGCACCAAAATGAGACAAAAATACAAAAACTGGGGATGCAATAGAAGCACTTACCCGATGTCATCCCGGTAGACACGAGAGATTAAAACCTCTCCTTTGTGATTATAAATGAACAAGCCGCCGATCATGATGGAACTTTAGTCTTCACTTCCCATGTTGCTTAATACCTGAAGCAAGAAAGAGCATATGTAAGTAGGCTGAAACAATTTGTAACCAGGACTAAAGCTTAAAATTGGCAGCGAAATAGAAGCTGTCTTATTTCTCAGCCCAAAAATCAGCATGGACAGATTAAGCCTCGAGGAAATGTATCCAAAACATACATCTTGAATGTGAGAAAAAACACAGGCTTGGAACTACAAGCAAATCAAAGACCCCTTACTCTTACTATGAAGTGTCTATCTCCTTAATGACTGAGATACAAATCAGACACGATTCCTAAGTCTTTTTACATGCAGTTCACACGAATGTCTGACATGTCACCAAGCCTATCACCGCATGACAGGGGGTTCCTAGCAGCAAGTACATCTCCATTTATTACCACTTTTACATAGTTTTTATACATCAGTGTAAGAGCCTTTGCTAATCCGTAGCAGCCATATCAAGTCACACCTCAGAATTCAAACTGAGAGGCATTTGGCCACAAGGTACCACTGGAGTGGTCACAATCATGACCCACTTGAACTGGAAGATAGTCCCTCAGAAGTTACTCTGCTAAACTGCTAATTTTCTCTTTCTTCAAAGGAAGATTGCTTTGGAGAGAGCTACAAAGCTACTTCACCAGACCCCATTCCTGGAGTCTTATGCACTCCTATTCACTTAGATGAAAGTCATACTACCCACAAGCAGCAACTGCTTGGTTGGCTTAGTCCCAAGAAGAGAACTGCAACTGTGACAGGGCAGGCCTTGGGGTGATCACACAGGAACTGCTAAGCCTGGGCACTGGAGAGCATTAGATAACAACCATCTCCACACCGCTCTTTGGGTGGGTAAGCCTACACCCGCTATTCTGGGCTGCGTGAAAAGGATAGGGAGAGGCCAACCTAGAGACAGATGCTGATAGTGAATTGATATGTCTGCTCAGGAACACTGCAATGACAAAGTTAAAGTGACCCAGCCTCGGATCACCTCAAAGGTCAGGGAAAAAAAGAGAATACAAAAACAATACATACATCAGAGGGACTAAGGGACTTCTGAATTACTTCAAGAGTAATGTATCCTCTAGAAGTCACACCTAATTAACTACAGTAGCTGCCCATCTGAAGGAAGTACTGCAGATGTGAGTTCTGTGCTAAACCAAGGTTTAGAGTGCAGCCACTACTTTTAATTTCAGCAAGACAAAAAGAAACTTTAAATTTCCTAAGCCTTTACACCAACATTTTTAGCTACATCTAGTGAGTCCTCAAAGAATAACACTACTTATACTTCTCTGCTACAGGTGTTCAGCTTCCAGATGGCTGCTTCTGGTTATTAAAAGGGGAAAAAAAGAGCCCAAAAGTCAGTTAAGTCAAAATAAAAAGAGACAAGCAGTTTTCCCGAAGCTCGGTAGTGAGCTTTCTGGCTTTTATTCCCCCATTCTGCTGGTCAAATGTCTCTAGATACTAACAGGCTTCCTTCTGCCACTTGTCTGCGGTGTCTTGTGGCACTGTCACAAACATATTTTCATGTCTGAGACTCCAATTAGCACAGAACAGTTTTTCAAATATGTTTTTCTTCCACTCCCAACCATAACATTTTATAACTTTGGGATACAAGTATTTAGTTTATTTCTAAGTCTCTACAGCCAAACCTATTAAGACATAGGCAGCTCCCTGATTCCCATATAGTTAGAGTGGGAAAAGCCTTTTGCGGCTGATCACTGTTTTGTGACCAAGGCTACAAACTGTAGGGGCAGAAATGTGAGCATCCCCACAGCAGAAGACAATCTCACCGGTCAACCAAACAAACCCAATTTCTCAGACTTAAGGAAGTGGCTGTACCACAGACTCACAACTACTAACACAAAGCACACACAACAGCCATGAAAAGGCCACAGAGGTAATGTACAGGGCTGAAACCCAAAATATGGAGAACTGAACACAGCTGCCTAGCAAGACAAGCAGATGCTGAAACATTTGCAAGGTCATTTACACAGGCCAAACAATGAAAAAAATGAGAAACATTAGGACAGTGAAAGTAACTTGTTGCCCACTCCAGAAAATTCTTTCCTATTTACTAGTTTTTTTCACTCCAGATAAGAAACAAGCATGTGCTTGCAGACTTCTACAGTGCTGGCTTCCACATTCAGATATGGACTGTTGCAATCAAAAGTGAAGAGTTCCCGCATTCTCTTTAAGATTTGCATTCTATAGAGCAGCTTCCTGGAAGCTTATGCAACTGGTCAAAGCTGGATCACAAGAATCCTACAAACCCTTTCCAGAAGAATCCTAGAAAGCACATCCTAGTCTTAAAAAAAATATAATCTCCCTCTTGGGTTTTAATGCTGCTTAAGTTATTTGTTTCACTATTTTTAGTATAAAGGAAATGTCTGCTTTGATGAGCAACAGGATCAGACACGCAGCATACACAAGACAAAGCCTTTTGCCAGCATGACAGGCCAATCACTTTTTGAAAAAGTCTTGATTTGAATATTTACTGCATTACTATAAAACATATAGAAGACTGCAGATCAAACTTTGCATTGGAAATTAAAAGCCTTTTCTTAGGAATATCTACAAACTTTAAATGTTGACCGAAATAATGATGCCATGCTTTCTCATATGTTAGGTTAGAACATATTCTGTAACAGCTTTGCTGAAGTTACAGACAAAAAAAAAACTAGCACTTTTAATTGCATCACAGTACCAGATAGCAGAGTCAACTGCTTCTCATCTCACCTGTTAGTAAAAGCATGTCTGATACAGAATAGATAGAAGATGACGCAAAGGCTTTTAGTCTTCAAAAATCCTTCAATGCAATGAAATGCTAGGCTTCTTCCTTATACAAAATATCCCAGGAGATGAGTTGAAGCTTCAGACTGCCCAGGCAAAGCTAGCTCCTGGTTCCACCTTCATTGGCATTGGTTTATCATTTCATTTAAGAACTGCATTGGTTCATATCGCGAAGCTACAGGTGAAGCCAGAGTTGCCTTTGCTACTTCATCCACACACCTCCTATATGCACCGTTGTATAGCTATCTACAGCTGGATTTATGGTGCTATTTTGTAGTTCCATCTGCACCTGTTTGGTCTACTTTGATCTACTTTGCCCTTACTGCTCTGAATACCTTCATACCTACACATATCCCGCTGCCACAACTACTGACCAGGAGTGCTCTTATTACAAATTCTTGTACAGTACAAAACAGAAGTATGCAGAGATCTGCCACCAACCAGCTGATGTGTGCTTGCTGTACTACACTGGCAAAACAACTTGGTAATGAACTTGCTCAAAGTCAGAAATGGGGTCTGTTCTACACGGCCCTGGTTAACACCTGAGCTTGTACTTTTCCCTACTACTAGGGATTGGCCACAGGATCAGGACCATTCTGACAGTCTGCTTTATAAGGGCAGCCAACCATACATACCTGAGACATGCATGAGCATTATTTCACATGTAGCAGCAGAATGCCTCCATGTGAGTTATGATTCTTCTGAAGTCTGAAAAAACCCACAATTCTACAGCTCTAAAAATGAAACCTGAATTCACATTTAAGTACAATTTACCTAATGATTTTTGTCAAACAATTGGTAGTGTTTCCAGGTACCAGCAAAGTCACATGGGCTAAAAATGGTGAACATAAGGAAAGGGTTTTAGATGACCTACCCAATATAGCTATCAATCAGTTCTTTGCAGTAGCTGAAGGACACATGCAGTACAAACCCCTGGCTGCACTCCCATCCAATGGCATCAGAGAACAAGGAGGTCTTAGCTACACAAGGTATTTAACACAATTATAAGCAGATGTCCCTTGTCTGCTCAACTTCTGCAGTTCAGCATCTTGAGGAGTTCCAGGCATCACAAGCACAGACAGCACAATGGCATCAATACAACTCACAGCAAGCTCAGTCTGGTGCAGGGCTGCTCTCTAACAGCCTTCACCAAGCTTGCCCATGATGGGAGTTCAGGGAACAGGGACAACATTCCAGTCTTTTGTTCAAACCTTGCATTATATCCCTCCAAGACACACTCCCTCTCCACACAGAACTTCTTCCATCAGCTAATGGAAGCATGTCCACACAGCTGGAAACTCAAGAGGTGGAGTAAGTAGCCCAGAGATGTATGAACAGAGAGAAAAGCTATACAAAGGGTGGAATGCAAAAGAAAGTTGCTTAAAGCTCAGCAAGAAGAATGGCTCTTCAAGATGACAATGGCTCTCCTTGAAGTGGCTGCAGTAAAAATAAGCCTGCTTTGTTTTGATCCTCCTTTGTGTTTCAAGTTTCACAGATACTCCTTTCAACTATTTCAAGGTTACAGTCTAATAAGAACGAGGATTTTAGTGGTACAGTTCAGACATAGCACAATCTTCCACATCTTCTAAAATAATTAATAGTTTTCTTTACAAATCAGCTGCGGAAGTGAAAGATCCTAGTACTTGCAGTGGTTAAGAACTGCAGGGAAAAGGGCTGAAATTAATTTGAGACTGACATTCAGTGACTCATGGCTGCTGGAATCAGACCTCAGAATAAAAACTCCAGCACAGGAGATGGGTTCATCTGCTCCCTGTGCATTAGCAACGTGACTCAGAAAGCATTGCTCAACCAGCTTTCAATGACTCATTCTGCTCCTCTCCAGTCAGCCTTTTCTAGGGAGCTTGCTCTACACTGCTTCTGAGTTTCCTCAGCCTAACATCTCACTGTCAGACACAGCTTAAGAGTAAAGCCCACCACTTCTTCAACTGTTTACCACCAAATGCCTGGAAACGAAGATAACTCTAGCTGAAACCTTTGGGTTAATGATCCATCAACTGCATTTTCAGAGCTTTGCAGCTCCACTCCTTCTGTTTCACTAGCTTGAACATATGGCAACCTGCTCCACACTGGTAGCTACAGCCCTGTTTTCTACTTACAGTATGGATGGATTTATCCTAGTTAAGGTAGAGGGATGATCCACATGTATGTTGAATTCACACCAGTTGGTGAGTAATCACCTTAATTTAGGAACAACAGCCCTCTTCCAATACACACTACATTCTTCAAGCAGGTACTGGGACAGATGTAACATCTGAACGCAGCTCCTACAAATTCCTAAGGCTGTAGGCTTCCCACCCTCCTGCCAAGAGCGCACATTCCCATATACTTCCATTTCAACCCATAAACAGAAAAGGAGCATGAAGAACATCACAGACAGGCCACACACTTATATATATGCTTATAAACCCACCAGGAGGCAAGATGACATGAAAATGATTTTCAGAATGCCTTTTTACTCAAGTGAAGATGAGAGCATTAAAATATACCTTTAGAGCAATTTTGGCTAAGTTACAGCATTAAGACAGCCAGGTACAAAAAAAAAAAAGAGTACATGTATAAAAACAAAGGCTGGGATAAAGATTTTAATGCATTTCAGTAGTTACATAACAGAAAAGCAGCAGGATTAGCTGGGCCTACAATGACTGACATGGTAACATGCACTTTTCTAAGAATCACACATACTTGCCTCAAATCATGTCTCAGGGTTCCCACTCTGTAGGGGATGTGCAATAAGCACCGCTCTCTCAAACCACCAGGACATGCTAGATGAAACCCCAGAAGTCAGTCTGCAGCAGGTGAGCTGCAGACCATAACCAAGGGAGTCCAGAGAAAGATAAAAGACATAATAAAACAAAGTATCTGAAAAACTGCTTTTGTGCACTGATTCGATCACAGATGGAAAATGCTCTATTAGGTCTGATCTAAAAACAGGAAGTTCTCCAAGAGTCATACTTCATCCTTTCAGTGCACCACCCACTTGGAATGCATGAATGAAGTCAGGAGCACAAGCTCAGGCAGCAGGATCCTGCTGCTGGACTGTCAGTTTCACATACTGTGGAATGCAACAAGCGGCTGGACTGGAAGCTACCTAGTGAGATGAGGCACTAAACCTGCATTAATCAAGTGGAGATACAGCAGCTCCCTCCTGCAGCATGTGAGAACCCAGCCTTCCTCTTCCATCTCCTCTTCATCAATTCTGACTTATAATAGCTGTAGAAAAATGAACAACACGCAATATGGAGCTTAGACTAAACAAGGCACATAAAGGAATCAATTAACCAGGAAAGTTTGTTCCCTCTGCAGCAACTCTTTCAGCACCACCACAGCACAGAGCACCAATGTTGTAGTTTCTGTCCAGTGCAGCCTCCCATGGTCTCTCTAATTGAGAAGCCACAGCATCACACCAGCAATAAGACACAACTGTAGCATCAGTCATCTGTTCATTAGGGTATGAAAGACTCCACTGAATTGTAGCCTAAATCCCAGATACGCAGATATTCAAATGAGTGATTTTCTCCAAATCCTTTGTTCCATAATCTGAGGTTTTTCACATGACACCACACAGACCACTAACCCTTCTCTGGACCAGCAGACACAGTGGTAGCTTCAACCTACACCATAAACTTTGGAATACAGTTCTCTGCTTTTTGTAACTGCATTTGCACAAGTAGAAACAAACAAACAAACAAACAAACAAAAAGCTCTGCTCAAATTTGCTGCTTAGGAAAAACAGTGAATTTTCAGTCAGTTTTCTTCAGTGGTAAAAGGAACATGGCTGCAGTAACCCCAGTTTCAAATGCAAGGCAAGAAGTACTTGTTCTAGCTCCAAAAGAATTAAGAACCGTCTGAAAGAAACGTGTCTCAAGCAATGTAATGTGCCTACAGCCTAATGGTACCATAGTCACCATAAATTTTGGGTGTATATTGGTACTTCTGCCTCAGGAAAGCACAAATACACTTCTTTGTATCCATGCCAGCTTGTCTAAGCCCAGTGTAGGCTGAAGTTGAGGAATTCTTGAGTCAGGCCTATTTGCTCTCATGGCATCTGCTCAGCAAATCCTCTGTGTCCTCTCTTCAGAGGTGCAGTGGTGACACAGCAGCTCAGGAGCAATGTGCAGCAGGCTGCCTGTAACAACATAACTGCAGTTTCACATTATCATCCCAGCTGTGCCAGGATTTGATGAGCACCAGTAGCATCACCACTGAGCACATCTGTCCACTCATTTTAGGAGGCATCTTTGGGATCAGCTATATTTTCCCAAGCCAGCTGTGTGGATGATATTCTTACCATAGAGATACCTGTCCAGAAAACAGTCTGGAGCACAGGTGGAGAAAATAAGCCTTCAATCAGCCATTGACCGAGGCTAAATGAGCAGATGTCAGGACTGCTGCTCACCTGCAGAGCCCTTTTGGCCACAGTCACATTGTGAGAAATGCCATGAGCTTCATCAAGTTTCCTGTACCATCCAGTACAGGGTACAAATGAACACAAGTTGATCAGTAGCAAGCCCAAGACTCAGCTACTCGGACTTTGTCACTCTTATTAAGGGGCTGGAAATTTCCTACAGCATAGACATCACTTAGTTTGACTGCAAACAGGAATGCTGATTTCTCTAATCTACAGAGCACATCCAGGAAACAGCAATCACAAGCCAGTTAATAAGCTGGTGTAAAGCAACCAACCCCTTTAGCAGTCTATTAAAAGACAGTTTGGGTGCTGACTTAACAGTAAGACTTCTGTGCATTAATGAGCTTATCTAACTAAGCAGTTCAAGGTACATTAGCTGCTGAGTTCTCATCCAGGAAGAAATCAGGAGAGGTATTGAAGGCAAATCACCAACTGCAGCCATTTCTGCATTCCAGAAACCAGTATGATCTTGGACAAGTGACAGTAGTTGAAGCAGGAGGGGGATTAGTCAGGCTGCTCTGGCAAACTGAAGTTGTTGGGAAAATCCATCCTTTCAGCTGGCACTAGCCATTATCAACCCACCACAAGACTTAAGGCTCAAAACAATGCCATCACCCCACCAGCTAATCTGAGTACCTAAGGCTTTGCTTAGAGAGCTGCATTAGCCACTTTGCAGGAGGCCATGGGCTGCACTTGGTTTCAAACAAGAGTAGCTGCAATCACTTCATCCCGGGGAAGACAGGCTGCATAATTTACTTAAGGGGCATACCCTGAGCTAAAGAGCTCCTGAGATAAACCCATCAGTTTCAGAGAAACTGTTCCTATTTTAAACACAATCCCATAAATCCCCATAACCAGTGGGCAGGAAGAGAAGCATGTTCTCTTACCAGGCTCTCCTCCTACAGCCCACTCCTGCGTGCCATACTGCACGCAGCCAGTCTGACGAGTAACAAACAAGAGATAAATACTGACACAAGAAGCTCCCCTACTCCAGTAAAACATCACAGGTACAGCATTTAACACACCTCTCTGACGTATTTTGAGCCCAACCTGATGTGAACAGCTCCAATGCCTTTTTCTATTTCTACCCATTCTACCAAAGCATTTCTGAAGTCAGTTTGAACTTCTTGCTTTTTACTCGAGCTAGAAACCTGAACAGTGGTTTGATTCCTATGCATCTTCTAACAGAAGAGGTTAGAGGCACAGAGTGGAGTTTGAGTAAGAGCTTGTACTCTGCAGATCATTAATGGTCTAGGTGCCTCATGTGTCAGCTTTTCTCTCACTACTCTTACTGGAGAGCAGATAACTGAATTTCACATTCTGTGCCTCTGCCTGCAAGCTTTTAGCTGAGCTGCCGACCTCCTGCCAAGATCAAAATAATACATGACCTGCCAGTAACTTTTGACTCAGTAGGTCACTCACTAAAGGAGAGAAGCATACTCTGCCTCACAAACCAATTACATTTCGGCACCACAGGCCATCCTCCAGTTGGCCCCAGGAACAGCCTTTAAATACTCTAAAGGTCTTCAGTAAAATAAGCTTAGAAAACCAGTGCAAGACATTGTGCTGCAAAAGACAGTCTTGGCTTTGCCTTTTCTTGATGCAGGGATGAGGCAAGAAAAGTTTAACTAGGGTTACAGGAAGCTTCTTTATAAAGCCTGTTTTGTTTAGCGACTGTTCCTGTTCCACCAAAAAAAAAAAAAAAAAAAAGTGATAGTATCAAACAAGAATGCATGTCCAGTCCCCTGTATTTCAAAGAACTGAAGATGTAACCCTCCACAGCCTCAAGATTCAATTCTCCAAAAGGCAGGACTGTGCTCTTTTGGAAGGAGGAAGCAGCCAGCCATGATACCCTTCAAAGACATCCCAGTGCTCTCCCTGGAACATGGCCACTCTGCAGCCCAAAGAACACCAGGTATCTTTGTCACTAGATGTCAGTAACACGGCATTTCCTACAAGAATGATGTCTCTCTTCTGACAGGAAAAATATGGAAGTAGACAGTTTGGCAGCATCTCTTCAGATTTGAGATCGTCCCTCCAAGCAAAACTCACAGGGACACACACAGATTTTACTATAGGAAAAAACAGTAACTACAGCTCTGACAGCATTCAAGTAAGTGCTGCCCAATCAAACAGCATATGAACTCATATACAGTTAGAAGCCTGCAATACCGAGACTTCCAAGCCACTTCCAAGCCACAGAAGCCATCCAGACTCACCTATCTGGGCAAGTTCCAGGCTCAGATTTTGGCAGCCTGAGGCTAAAACTTGATAGCAGCTTTGTCATACTAAAGCAAGCAGAAAACAGATCATGGACTCATACAGCTTATGGAATGAACACTAGATTCAAAAGCAAGTCACTTCCCAGTGGGGAGAGGAGTCAGCTGCACTGGGTGATAAACACAGGCTCTGCTTCCTGCAGTTTGGATTTTCCTGCAATCTGGATTCCTGAATCCAAAAACCTAGTCCTAGGAAGAATGGATGTGGAAACGCATCCATAAAAGCCTCTGGATAGGAGCCTGCTTTAAGCCTCAGAATAAGCAGTTCGGCATCAGCAGCGCTGCGTTCTGCCTCAGCAGGTTTTCCAGGGAGAAAGCAGAGTGCAAGTCATGACCTAGCTAATTCACGTTTGGATCAGTAGTACAGGCAAATAATTTTCGGTGAAGTTCCAGCCCGATCCGACTGGGAAAAAACCTTTGCTCAGGATGACCTGACGCATCGGTGCCGGCCTTCCTGTGCCATACACAGCCCGACCCTGTCCCCACCCTCCCCCGGTGCAGCACCGCAGGGCTGCCACACAGGTATTCCAGCCAGAGAGTTAATTAACAGCTATTAATAGCCCCCCTGAGCCACAAGCAATGTACGAACGAATGATGGGGTCGCCCAGCACCCCCTCAGAGGAAACTGAGGAAAACCCCTCCCGAGCAGCCCCACTTCTCTCCTTCCCTACCAGCTCCGCGTCCCTCCCAAGGGCAGCCGGCACGACACCTCGCCCTGCAGCCGTCTCCCCGCCCCGGGCCTGCAGACCCCAACCCCAACCCAGCGCCCAGGGAGCCGCCACCCGCAGCAGCTCGGCCACCGCCCGGGCGCGGCCGCAGAGCGAGGCCGACCGCAGAAGGCCGCCCGGAGGAGGGACGGGGGCCGCGCAGCCCGGCGGGGAGCAGAGTGCGACCCGAGGCGCCTCACCTACCACCACCGCCACCGCCGCCGCTCACCGCCCCGCGCCCAAGATGGCGGCGCCGCCCCCCTCACCCCGCGCCCCCCCCGCGCACTGCAGAGACGCCGCGCGCGCGCCCCGCCCGCGCCCCGCCATTGCGCATGCGCTTCTGCTGGAGGGGCCGCGCGGCGGGGGCGGGAATTACACTTCCGCGCGTGGCATACTGGGAGTTGTAGTCTGTAGAGAAGAGAGGACAGCAGGGCAGCTGAGCTCAGCGAGCGGCTGGGCCGGGGGTGCGCCCGGTCAGGAGGCCGCGCTCACCCTGCAAGGTCCTGAAGTTGCCGCGCCCTTCCAGAGGGCTGCTAGCTCCCGCTGGCCTCGCGCCCAGGCACCCCCGCTCCCCCCCTCGCAGTGCTGCGCCAAGGCCGAGTGCCCGCAGTCGGACTGGTCCTTGGTTCTTTCCGCAGTGTTGCCGCTGGAAGCGGGGACCCAGGGAACCCCGAGAGCCCCCGCCCAGGCCCTGCTCCGGAGAGACTCAGCCCGCAGCCGCCCTCGGCATCCCGGGAAAACACAGCTGGCACATTGGCACAGGATACCCTCATCCTGCTGGGAGCTCGCTTAAGAGCGAAAGGCAGGAGGATGGAGGAGGCTGGGAGGAAAAGAATAAACGAACGACACAAGGCAGAAGTCCAATAAAACTATGTTTATAAATAAAAACAAGGAGATTGGTGTTGTTTTTATAAAACCCAGTGGGTAGGGTGGGGCAATGGGGGAGCAGTGGCCAGGGAGGCTACTGGGGACAGTCTGACTCCAGTGGGCTGAGGAAAGGAGAGGCTTCAGGTAATCAGGGAGATGAACTGATGGTGCGTTAGAACTGAAGGGGGGGCTGCAGGGGCAGTGCAGACTCCCAGGGAACAAAATACAATTCAACTCCATCGTATAAAAACCATGAACACAAGAAAGACCAAAGGAGGCAACGCTAATGGAGAAAGCCACAGCGTGGCAGGAGGAGAGGGCGCCGGGGCGCCAGCACCAACAGCAGCAGGGTTGAGCATGTCCATACTGTACCGTGCTTGGCCCTGGGCATGGGGAAAGGGGTGCCCCAGCCCCAGGCACATCTCTAAGTACCCAGAAGTGGAAGGAAGAAAGGCAAGGAGCACTGGAGCAAACAGACTCAACTGTCCCAGCGCACATGTGGGCACTGAGCCCAGAGGCCATGGTTCAGGCTGCAGTCTCATCCCTGGAGAGCTCGTGTTGCCACCAGGCACTGCTCATAGCCCAGAGGGAGCGGGGCTGTTCCAGAGGCTTGTCCCTCCCAGCAGCCAGGCCAGCAGCCCTGGGCAGACTCAGGCCCTTCAGAGAGCAAATACAGAGTACCTCCACCTTTCTCCAAAGCATGGAAGTGAACCAGTTGTGCCCTGCCTTCGCCTTCTAACTCTGTCCAGGCCCCTGAAGGTATCACATAGCTGAGCAGCAGCGCAACAGCAGGAGGGAGAAGGCCACAGCTGCCACTGCCAGCCCCAGGCATGGGACAGCCCCTACAAACAGGACAGGCAGCAGCACATCGCAGGCAGGAGGGCAAAGAACAGGATGGAAGGAGCAGAGCTCTGCCCTTAAATTCCCCCAAAGAATCCCAGGGCAGGTATAGGGCACTGAGTCACACAAGAGACTCTGCACAGGCAATCACCACCTCTCTGGGCTGGATGCAGAGGTATGGCCCCAGCCCTAAGGCCTGGCCAAGGCGAAGGAGAGTCCGGCCACGGGGCAGTGTCAGGCTCAGACCTGGCCCAATATATGGGCAAGAGAAGGGAGGCAAGAGGGAAGTGGTAGCATCTCTCCACTCCCTGGAGGCACTGAAGCCCTGGAACATTCATGCATTAGCCAAAAGGCAACTACAATGGGATTTAAAATACATATATAAGGCTGGTCCCTGCTCCCCTCTCAGGGCTGTGGGAAGGGCAGGGCATCTTCCGCGAGGGGGAGGAAAGAAGCCATCTTCAGCACCATGCGTGCCCAGCGCCCCTGGAGCTCCGTGTCCTGCTGACGGGCCACGCCACGCTCCAGCTCTCCCCCCCACGGGTGGCAGGCTCAGAGAAAGTCAAACACCCCGTAATTCTTTGCTGCTTGATAGAAGAAACACAAAAGGGTGAAAAGAAAGAAAAGATGTTTTAGGTGGAAGGACTGAGGCAGCAGTGACACACGGGCAAGCAGCACAGGGTGCTGGGACGGATGCAGATTAATGGGGTTAGAGAGGATGGCAGGAGGGAATTACCATCGGCAATACACAAGTCTGGTGGCGGGATGGGCTGACAGCACCCAGCACGCCTGTCCACCCCACTTGAGGAGGGATTAGAATCAAGGTTTAGTTCCATTTATTATTTTTTTCCCTTTTTTCTTTTCGTTATCAAGACAAAAAAAAAAAAAAGAAACAAAAAAAACCCCAAAAAAACAAGGGGTGAAGCCAGGGCTGGTCCTAGGAAACAAACGACAGGGATAGAAGAGGGAAGGAGGGACAGCAGACAGACAGGGGACAGGCGCTTCACATTACATCCACAAAGAACTCACTGGGGTTGCCCATGGCCATTCGGAAGGACTGTCTACTGGCTGTCAGTTCGGGGGGCACAGAGGCCAGGTCACGGCCTGGTGGCGCCCCGGGGGGCCCCATGGCTGATGGCGGTGGAGGCATCAGCAACATGGGGGGGCTGAAGAGAGGGGGGAGGCCGGGCGGCCCGTACGACTGCTGGCTGTGGTGGCTGCGGATGCTGTGAGCCAGGGAGTGCTGGCTGCGCTGGCTGTGCTGGCTGGCCGGCACCGAGCGCTCGCTGGCCGCACGCTCGCGCCGCATGCTGCTCCTCGTGGTGTGGTCTGACTCGCTCCCACTGCCGCCTGACTTCGACTCTCCGGTCTTCTCTCTCTCCTTCCTCCTCTCGCTGCCACTGCGATTGGAACCGCTGCTCCGGCTCCCTGCAAAGCACACAAAGCAAGGTTAGGCGCCAGCTCGGACAAGTCAGGAAGAAGGGATGGATGCTCCTCTAGCCAAGGGAGGACTGCAGCACACTCTGGCACAGTCAGGCCCCAGCACAGTCAGTGCTCTCAATCTCCCTTCAGCAGCGAGTCCCACGACCCTTCTGAGATGGCTTCTGCCCTGGCTTCCCCCACACAGGGCCTTGCCTAAGCAGCCTTTTCCTGCTGCTGCCCTGTACTGAACAGGACATCTGTGCACCTGCAGGTATATTTTAGTCCTTTCCACTCACCTTCACTGTGCTGACTGCCTGCACTGCCCCCTCCGTAGCTGTAGCCTGGGTCAGGGAAGCCAGGATGGGGGTTGTATGGATGAGGCGGTGGATACTGATATGGGAAGGCCATAGGCCAGGGTGCGGCTCCTGGGTGGGGGAGCGGAGCCAAAGTGTCCTGATCAGAAGCACCACTGGAGCCATCATGATCATGAAGAGACAGATTAGCCATGTCTGCAAGAAAGCAGAGAACAGGGGTTAATCCAAGCAGAAAAACAACCCCGCGTCGTGATGCAGCTTTCTGTCCATTCTTGCTGGTGGACAAGGACAGGATATGCAATGAGACACAAGAGGCTGGCACTCTCTGTCAGTCAATGCCAACATTTGTGCTTCCTGGCTGAACGATTGCCAGGCTGTGGGAGTCCAAGCTGCCACTCTAATACAGAGACCAGCATGATGGGAAAGGACCACATCAGAGCTACAGCTCACCCTTCCAATTCCTTCCCCCATCTTATTTGAGCAGAACTCAATTACCTGAGCACCAACCCCTTGCCAGCACTGAAATTCAGAGCATGGAGACAGTCAGTAAAGACTAAGACTCTGCTATGACTGCCCAGGAGAAAAGATCACATAGTAGCTGACACTGACAATGCTGCTTCCAACTTCACTACCTCAGCAGCAGGACAAGGGAGCTAGGATATTCTTCATCACTCCCTTAACAGGGTCTATAGAACAAGGGGCCCAGCCTGATGGCAATGGCTGTAGGCCCGTCCCACGGTTTTAGCAGGGCTCTGCAGGACCACTACACCTCCATCTTCTCCCTCCCACCCACACCACATACTTCCACAGAGGTCCCCGAAGATGTAATAGCACTGCTCCGAGAAGGTGATCTTGTTCACGGTGTGTCGGATGTAGCCAGCCTTCAGCAGATTGCTGGCATATTTGCGGGACTCACGACGGTCTGTAAAGCCCTCCACATGGTGATAGAGCCAATCTACCACATCCGAACCTGCAACCAAATACAGAGTTAAATTTAGCAAGAGAGGAAGATGGCGGCCCTTGAGGCACTGAGCCACACTGGAGCAAAGGCAAAGTGTGTCAAAAGGTTCAATTTGTGACTGCTGCCTAGTCAACAGTTTGTTTATGGTGACAAAGACGCTCCTTGGACATCTGCTTGAAAACAGGCCACCCATTCCCCAGTCCCTGCCTCTGCTGCAGGCAGCATAGTCTCTTACCAATGAAGGCATTGGGGATGGTGATCTTCAGCCACATGCGGTCACGCACCTCGAGGCCTGACTCTGGTGAGGCCATGGCTTTGACAATGGTGGCCATGTCACTGTGGATGGACAGGTGAAAGTCATCGAGGCCTGTGGTGTGGATGAAGGAAGGTAGGCAGGAGTGAGAGAGGACAGAAGAGACAAGAGGGCCACATGGAAGCATCACACACGGGAGGAATGGGCCAGGGAACAATACATCGCAGACAGCTTTGGGGTACCTGCTGTGTAACCCCCCTTCCAGCCTTCCCATGTTATCCTTCACATGTCAGCCATTTCCTCTTGGGCAAAGCCCAGGCAGGAGTCACAAAACTACAACAAACTCCTGGTTTGTTGCCTCACCCAAGCTCTCCAGACCCTTGCTTCAGGGCTCTATATACCAAATCATCCCAAACCTTCAGAAAGCAACCAAAAGCCCTATGCTCAGCAGGACTCTGCCCCACCACAAGGCTCTTTGCTCTCAGCTGCCTCCTCTATCCTGCTCTATCTGCTGTCTGGGAGGAACTCTCAATTGCTCCAAGCACATGCTGAATCCCTCTAGCTTCACATTCTCAGTAGCTAATCCCTGACCGGTCTGAGCCTTTCCTCTACACCTGCCACAGCTCCTGGTTGCACTCAGGCTCCTCTACTCTCCTCACGCATAATGCTGAAAAATGTGATATTAATTCTCCCAGGCAGAACTCCCACTGATCAAAGTGCCAGCCTGGCGAGAGCTGCCTCCCTCCCAGTCCCTTGGCAGGGCAGATTTGGCCCACCCCAGCTGTCCCCAGGCAGATGTATTGCTCCCTTCACAGCATAGTGAAGGTGAGGAGGCCGTGCAGCGGGTGCAGCACGGAGGCACAAGGACTTACGTTCGGTCTCTGGGATGGAGCTGGTGATGGAGGAGCTGGTGGAAGTGATTGTGCTCATGGATGGACTCATACCGTACGCTGGGTAGGTGCCAGTCATCGCTGCCGTGTGAGACACCCAGGCTGCCGGGTCGATGGGCCGGATGGGCTCACCTGCATGGAAGAAAGAGTCAGTCAGTAGTTGTAAGAAATTACCACCTCATCAAAACAACCTCTTGGGAGGGACAGGGACTCAGCACAGCCCATTCCATCCCCAGTGTTTGCCGGGACTCACCCGGATCGGAGCATGGAGAGTCTGGCCCAGCCCAGATCCGCTGGGGAGCAACTGGGAGAGAAAGAAGAGAGGGAGGGTCAGCAGGAGAGGTGCAGAGGGAGAGATCCCCCTATGGCTTAAGGGGGGGTTTCTCTTTCCTCTGGCGCCCCGAGCAAGTGACCTCCCTGCCCCAGTGAAACGCGTCCCCAGCGTGATGTGGGAAGGAGGGCTGGGCTTATGGGCATTTTGGTCTAGGAATAGGACATAGCAGCCTCCTAAAAGGAGAGCTGAAACCCGATCAAACCCCGATTCAGTGCCCCATGGAGTCACACACACAGGGCAGGAACAAGACAACAACCAAGTAAGTGCTTAAGGCAGGGCTCTCACATGAGCTGGGCACCAGCGCTAAGGGTGGGTCAGCTATCCACTTACTCCTGGGTAACGAGAAGCAGCCCCGCGGACTGGGGTCCCAGCACTTGGCCACTGTCAGGGTGATGGGCCTGCAACAAAAAAAGTGACAGAATCAGAACACAGTAACACAAACCCTTGCATAATGGATACATGCTGTGTGCCAGCTCTCTCCTGGGAGACAGGGAGAAGCTGCCAGTAAAATGACCTTGTTCCCCTCCAGCTATGGGTTTCCCTAGTGACATGAACAAAATGATGTGACCCTGCTGAGGTTGCTGATAACCCAAACAGAATCAGAGAATCACAGTACAGTTTGCTTTGGAAAGGATCTTTAAAGGTCATCTAGTCCAATTGCCCTGCAATGAGCAGCAACACGGTGTCCCCACAAAAAAAGGGGCACAGACCCCAGTTTCCCACAATTTTGTTGGCTGCAATTCTTGCACTGGACGTGAAAACCCAGGAATCAAAGCAACACCAAAACCCTATGTTCTGAGCTTCTGCAGAGGTACTGGCAGAGGTGGCTGGAGGATAGGACTCACACACCCCAAGCACAAACTGTGCAGATGTCCCTAGATGAAAGGAAACAACCCAAGTACTCACCCCGGCTTGTGCACAATCTCCCTCAGCACCCGCACAGCATCATCATTGCTCATGTTCTCAAAGTTGATGTCATTTACCTGTAAACAACACAAAAAGGTGAGTCCCAGAGATGTGACCAGAGGCTGAGCTCCCCACTCAGCTAAGCAGTGACTCAGCTTCCCTCTTCCAAGCACAGCTTCCTGGGTTTAGCCTGCCAAAGTTCTGAGGGAGGCTTTGGGGTCTTTCCTTACTGCTTTCCCAGGCCCAAAGATGGAGACACGTGGGTGTGAAGTACCTGCAAGAGCATGTCTCCTGGCTCAATCCTGCCATCAGCTGCCACAGCACCTCCCTTCATGATAGAGCCAATGTAAATGCCTCCATCCCCACGCTCATTGCTCTGTCCCACAATAGAAATGCCCAGAAAGTTGTATTTCTCTGCAGGGATGGAAAGAGAAAGAAGTAAGTCATCCCAAAGCATCAGGCACAAGCAGACCTAACCTCAGTAAAACCACATCCCAATGATAGTGATTTGCACCCCTGTCCTAGAGAGATGTCCTGGGACACACAAACTCTTGAGAGACAATTTCTACAAGAGAAGCCAATCTATCTCCTCACTCCTCCCCCACGCATTCTCTTTGCCCCCTCCCCACATCCCTCTCCATGACCCAATCTCACTCTGGAAGGACTGCAGGCTCCAGGCACACCTCCCACTCACCCATATTCAGCGTGACGGTGATGATGTTCAGGGACATGGTGGAGTCTGTGATGCTGCTGAAGGACGAGGACTGCAACATAAGCGAAACACGAGATGTCCTCCTGTGCCTCAGTAACATTCCCAGCCCTAGCTTCCTCCACTTGTACTTTCCTTCCTGCCCCTCCTTGTAGCACCACAGCCACCACCCACAACTCCAGTCTTATGCAGGGAGCTTTGCAGAGCCAGAGAAAAGCCATGGTCCTTATGACCTCTCTACAGCTGGGACAAGGCCTGTAGTCCCAGCTCTTGAGACTATATTGTCTTGGAAAAGGTTCGCAGCACTTTTTGAAGTCTCAGCACTTGGACACTGATTCAAAGCCATGCCCACAGCAAAAACAGCTGAATCCCTGAGAGCCCACCCTGACCTGCACTTTCCCCTCCAAGATACCCAGCCCCTCCCTGCGTACCCGCTCAATGCGTGGAGCCTTCTGTTTCCGCCGGCGTCGCTTGTGCCTCCTCATTAGACGGGAAGCACTGCTTTGCTCTGTTGAACTGCTAAACCTGCAGGCAAAAGTAAGAGTCAGCTCTTCTGCTGCCATAGAAGTGGCTCTGGCAGCAAGAGAGCCAGGGAATAGAGGACTGCAGGGGCAGAGGGGAGAACATGCACATGGGGGACAGACAATGGCAGAGGGGTCTGCTGGGTGAGACAGAAGCAGGTCTGAGACCAGGACTACTGTGCCCTGAAAAGGCATCTCTCTGTTCTGGGAGTCAGGGGGAAATTAGTGTTTCCCCAAGACCCAAGCTCTCCTACCTGCTGGTGGAGTCGTCTTCATCTGAATCAAAGAAGCTGGTGGTCTCCAGCTCGCTGCTCATGAGCGTGGAGGAGCTCTCGTACCCACCCAGGTCTCGGCGCCGCTCTCCCTTCACTGTCCCATTCACCCTGGGTGCTGTGGAAAGACAAGGCTCAGTCGGTTGGAGACAAACCCTTCCCCTATGCAGGACTCATAGCAACCTCCTCAGAACAAATCTGGCCATTAGTCAATCCCATCTAGTGCCAAATAACTCCCAGTCTACCCTGGGATCAGATCCATCCCCTATGGGATACCTCTTCTATCACTACACAACGGGGAAGAGGCTGATTGGCCAGTAGGAACAATACTACTAAACTTGTGGAAGACTTGCAGCTATTTCCTTGGTAGAGGAAGAAGCAGCACAAGTGGCAAGGGTAAAGCTCACTCTGCTTCTCAGCTAAGACGACAGAGGCACAACTGTCTCCTGCTCTTGGGGCTTCTACAGGAGATATCTCCTTTGACACCAAAGGGCTCAACACCAAGCTCTGATGTAACACAGGTGTTAGGTCCCACCTCCAATGTGAGGCTGGCCCTTCTAAAAGCCATAGAATAGCTCTTTTGAGCTGGGAAGGTTCTGCAGAGCAGAGAAAACTGCCCCAAGTCTGGAGCTGGTGCTGCCATCATGCCCCAACCATGCCCTTGCAGAGCTCTCACCATGTTACCAACACTCACCATGCTCAGGCCCATCTGTCCGACGAGGCCGTTCCCTCTGTGATGACACCACCGAGTCTGTCTCTGTCTCATTGTCCAAGTTCTCCCGACTTCCCCCAGTGTTAGGGCTGTGATGAGATAAAAGCAACAAATGCGTTCAACAGGGAACAACCTGACAAGACTGCCTCTGCCTCTGTCCTGACCAACACAAGGTTCCAGCCATCAGCTGTCTCCTTCTTGAGGGACAGGAATAACCACAGCGCAACTGTGAGTGCAGGGCAAAGGACTGGGGATGCTGTGCTGGCTCTTTTGCTGCATTATTTTCAGCATGCCCTTGCTTGTTAAGTAACGCAACTCCACTTCAAGTCTGCTCCCAGCCCCACTCTCCTCCCCTCTTGCTGGCTGTCACCCCTGACAATTTGGTTAAGAATGTCCCAGCCTGGTCTGGGATACTGGTCTGGATTACAGCAAATGCACCATGTGTCCCTTGGAAACCAGAACAAATGTCCATGTAACTTACTGGAAAGAAGGGGGCCTGGAGTCTCCAATTCCTCCTGTGCGCTCCATGGAGGGTGGCAGCTCTGTCTGGTTATCGGCACAGACCGAGCCAGCATCTGAATGGGAACCCTCTGCAGACACCAGCTGGAGGGATGAGAGACAGAAAAGGAAACTGAGAAACACTTTAAAGTGTGGCCAAAGTAGCTGGCCAAAAGCCTGCCTGGTCAAGGATCTCATTTCTGGAAGCTGACAACAGCAGATGCCCAGGAGCAGGTATTGAACAGGCCAAGCATGTAGCAACACTTTCCCTCAAGGCCTTCCCAGACACTGGCTATTTGGCTCAGGAATTCCTGACCCAGCAGTGAAGCCCAGATGGGTGACAGCTGTGCTTGGACACTCTGACATCACCTGCACACCCACACCACATACTCAGGTAACCTCTAGCACATATCCTGCAGCAGGGACTGGATTCCCTCAGTTCCCACACTGGAAAAGGCAGTTACAAGTCATTCCTTTCCTCAGCTCTAGCAGCCTCTACACTTCTGCCTTCAAGTTGTGGGACCCAGCAGGAGTTTCACCTTCCCAGCCCTCAAAAGCTGGGGATAACAGAGCTCAGGCCCAAGGCTGGCTTTGACATAGATTCTTGAAACAGGCTCTTTTTCTGGCTTCCATTTGTACTTCACAAACTTCCAGGCTATGTTCAGCATATTGGTTTGAGCACAACCTTCAGTCAAAACCTGGGATGCTCAGTGGATTCCCCAGTGAAGAAATTCAAGAAAGCGTTAAACCCTAGAGACCCTTTATACCATCTGTGGGGAGCCAGGCACACCAACATACCATGATTCTGGCTCTATAATAAACCACCAATTTCAGGGCTCAGGGAATGAGCTGGAGACTCTCCCAGGAGCCACAGAATCATCAGTGGAATGAAACAGAGGATAGCCTAAATGAGCTGTTCCCCAATATTGCTCCCTGTCCAAATTTGCATTCTCCCTTAATTTCAAGCTGTAATGAACTGGGCTAATCCCAATAGTGCCCAGCAAGAAAGCAACAAAAAGCCTTTCTTGAAAGAGGCATTAAGGACCTCCAGAGCACACAGAATCCCACACAGAATCACTAGGTTGGAAGAGACCTTTAAGATCACTGAGTCCAACTCAAGATCATCGAGTCCAACTTGATTGAGTAGAGGTGACAGGGCCCAGAAAGGATCTAACACAGGTGAGGGATATCCACTGTTGCTCAGGACAAAAGAAACGTGAAACACAGGCTTGGTAAAAAGCTGATAGCTGCTATCTAAGCCACAATACCCAGTGTAAATTCAGAGGCAGCGCTACTGCTTGCTAAGGAGGGAACCACAACTGCATGGAGCCAAGAGCAGATGCCAACTCAGATGCTAGAAGCACAGCCCATTTATACATGTCTTGAGCGCTTCCCAGCATCACTGATGAAAGAGCTGTGCCCTGCCCACCTTCAGGAACTGGGGAAACCCTCATAAGGGGGGATGGACCCCACAGATCATCATTAGAGTAGCAGATGAGAGGTATACTGCCAGAGACACTGTTAACAGAAACAGGGATGTAGCTGCGGCAAGGAAGGCAGGGCAGCCTTGAAAAAGCCAGAGCCAGGGCAGCAGACAGGGCAGAGAGCAGCCTCAGGTATCAAAAGCTGCAGAGCCCGTCCCACAAGCCCCAGGACAAGCCCAACAGCTCCTGCTCTCACTACTGTCTAACCAGCTCTTGTCTCACGCTCAGGTCAGCTTCCCTCCCTCCAGCAAGCCCCAGGCACATGCCTAGCTCTGCTCCTGGCACCTTCCTGGTGACTTGTCTTCCCAGGACACATCCCCCTCCCTAAGGGCCACATCCTTACTCTGGTAGCCACTGCCCCGGAGCACAGGGTAGAGAAGATGCTGAAAGTGGCCAGCATTGCCTAGGGGAAAGTCATGTAACACTTTATGCTTGAAAATCTCAAGGCAACATCAAGCAAATAGATGTGGACAGTGGGAACTAGCCACAGGCAGCTGTCAAACAGCAGTGAGGAGAGCTGAGGGGGTATTCCCAAGCAGGGGGGATTGATGCTATCTTCCTCTAACACTCCCAAGACTGGGATTTCCTCCCAGGAAGGTTTTGATAACCATCCTGCACTTTTCCTGTCTCTTACACTGTCAGGAAATACTCACTTGGATTCCAGCCCCCATCTTTCCCTGTTGTTAAAATTAGTACTGAGTTCCTAAAATAGCATCATCCCAGCCTGTCTGTTAGAAGCAGCAAAGCAAGTGCTCCCCTCTCAGCCCCCAAACCACCATGGACTAGGAGACTCTCAGCAGAGACAGAAAAAGGGATTTTGAGGTGCACAAATGCCTCTGAGACTGCCACTACCCTTCATGCACAAGAGCTGGTAGTGATGCTTACTCTGGGCACCAGTTCCCTGCAAGGATCCATCTGAGCAGAGCAGCAGCATGGTGGTCACACCAAATCTGTGCCACTCATACTGAACAACCAGAGAGCTCCTACAAGGAAAGCCAGCAGCTGCATGGATACATGGATCACAAGGAAAAGCACACCAGATTAAAAAGGAGGACTAGAATGGATTTAGAGACTCTGGGACTCCCCATAGGGCAGGTGAAAGCAAGAAGCAGCTGGAAAGGGTGGGGTGGGGAGACATCTTGGGGCAGATGCAGCAGCAGCAGGATGGATGCAGAGGAATGTGTGGTGGCCAAGAGCCGGACAGGCTTTTTCTGAAGGGCCTGGATAACCACTAGAGGGAGGACGGCAGGCGTCCGGCCCGGCTCTTTGTGCAGGAGCCCAGCACAGCCTTTCCTCCCTGCTCCAGCCTGCACCCTGCTCCCGTGGCTGGAATCCCAGCGGCAACTGTGTCGGCAGTGGGGTAGCTGCCTGCCCTGTCACTGTTTGGTGCAGGGATAGAAGCAGAATTAGATCTGACGTAGCCTGATTTGCCGAGGATTTCTACTGTTAAGGGTCTGTTTAGAGGCCTCTGGAAAAAGGCACTTGAGTCTTGGCTTTGCTCCTGGTGTAGATCCACATACCCTCAGCAGCATACACTGAAGCTCAGCAGAGGGAAAGCTGGATGATGTGCTCTGGAGACTCTCCCCCCACTAATGGAGGGTCCCTGCGGGGACAGAGTGAAGCATGCGAGCAGGGAGCAGAGCATGTGCATGGCATGGTACTGAGGGAAAAGCTTGTCCTGCAGCTGCCCAGGCAGTACCTTTAGTCTTCAGGGCAGTCAAATCCAGTCCACTTCACCAGCACTAGAGTCACTTAAGCCCTTTGCGCCAGTCACTGGAGCGGGACTTTCCTTGGAAAGCTGACCCTGCCATAGGGGCAACAGCGGTTATGCTGTGGACAGGCCACGACCATGATCTCTGCTAGGCATCAGTTACCATGAGCTCTTCGTAGAGGTATCCCACATCTTCCCTGGCACAGGGGACCCAGCATCACAGAACCCCCTCTCCAGCTGAGGGACTGGAGGGTGGGGATCTAGCTCATCAGCTTCGTGAGCAGCCAGCACATCAACAGTACTGAGCAGCCCCTGTGCCTTACTTGGCATTCCACATCCAAACGGTGTTTTTCAGAGAGGGCACAAACAGGCTGAGATACCCCAAAGCAAGGGGCTTGCTTACCCACGACACCACCCGGCCGTTGAAGCAGGGAAGCTTGGCATTGTCATCTGAGATCTCTTCTTTCACCACCCTGCAGAGGGGAGAGGAGGCAAGTCAGAGCTGGGTTCAGGACTTCAAAGGAAAAGGAGACTTTCCCAGATAGGTATAACCACACAACACCAGGCAGCCCAGGCTTGGGGATGGAGCAAGAGAGGACTGGCAGCTCTTCTCCTGCTGCCAGGCCACAGGTTCCTATGCCCACAGCAGTGACTGGCAGCCTGAAGAAGAGCCAAAGACAGAATAGTTTTTCTATGTGCATGCAGCTGTTTCATCCTCCAGTTCACATCTCAATCAGCAAAAGCAAAATTCAGGTGTACATCATAGAATCACAGAATTGTTTAGGTTGGAAAAGACTTTTAAGATCATCAAGTCCAACCATCACCCAAGCACTATCAAGACCACAACCAAACCATGTCGCCACGAGCCACATCTACACGACTTTTAAATACCTTCAGGGATGGTGACTCCACCACTCCCTGGGCAGCCTGTTTCAGTGCTCAACCTTTTTGGTGAAGAATGTTCCTAATGTCCAATCTAAACCTCCCCTGGCACAACTTGAGGCAATTTCCTCTTGTCTTGTTGCTTTCTATTTGGGAGAAGAGACCAATCCCCACCTGGATACAACCTCCTTTCAGGGAGTTGTAGAGAGTGAGAAGGTCTCCCCCGAGCCTCCTTTTCTCCAGACTAAACACCACCAGCCCCTCAGCTACTCCTCATAGGACTTGTGCTCCAGACCCTTCCCCAGTTCTGCTGCCCTTTTCTGGACACGCTCCAGCACCTCAATGTCTGTCTTGAAGTGAGGGGCCCAAAACTGAACACAGGGTTCAAGGTGTGACCTCACCAGTCCCAAGCACAGGCGACAGTCACTGCCTTGGTCCTGCTGTACACACTACTGCTGACACAAGCCACGATGCCATTGACTTTCTTGGCCACCTGAGCACACGTTGCCTCATGTTCAGCCACTGTCAATCAGCATCCCCAGGTCCTTTCCCACCAGGCAGCTTTCCAGGCTGCCTTCCCCCAGCCTGCAGAGCTGTGTGGGGTTGTGACCCAGGTGCAGGACTGAGCACTTGGCTTTGTCAGACCTCATACAACTGGCCTTGGCCTGTCGATCCAGACTGTCCAGATCTCTCTGCAGAGCCATCCTATCCTCCAGGACATCAACACTCCCACCCAACTTAGTCATCTGTGAACTGAGTGTGCCCTCAATCCCCATGACCAGATCATTGATAAAGATATTAAACAGGACTGGCCCCAGTACTGAGCCCTGGGGAACACTACTGTGAACAGGCAATGGATGTAGCTCCATTCCTGACAACCTCCTGCGCCCAAACATCCCGTTTTCTACCCAGGGAACAGTGCACTTGTCCAAGCCATGAGCATCCAGTCTCTCCTGAAGAATGCTGTGGGAAATAGTGTCAAAGACTTTACTAAAGCCCAGGTAGATAACAACCACAGCCTTTCCTTCATACACTAACTTTTCCTTCATACGCATTGTCACAGGAGATCAGGTTGGTCAAGCAGGACCTGCCTTTCCAAAACCCATGCCAGCTCAGCCTGATAACCTGGCTGTTCTGTACATGCCCCGTGATGGCAATCAAGACAATCTACCCCATGACCTTCCCTGGCACTGACAGGTATGTAGCTCCCTTGGACTCTCCTTCTGGTCCTCCTTGTAGATGGGTACCACATTTGCCAACTTCCAGTCACCTGGAACCTCCCTGGTTGACCAGGACTGCTGGTAAATGACAGAGTGACTCATTGAGCACTTTACCAGCTCCCTCAGTATCCTTGGGTGGATCCCATCTGAACCTGTCGACTTTCATGTGTCTTAAGTGGCATAGCAGGTTGCTGACCATTTTCTCCTGCATTACATGGGCTTCATTCTGCTGCCTGTCCCATCTCCCAGCTCAGAGGGCTGGGCACCCTGAGAACAGCTGATCTTGCTATTAAAGACTGAGGCAAAGAAGACACTAACCCTTTGTCTCACCCTTTGTCACTGTTTCTCCCCACATGCAATAATGGATGGACATTCTCCTTAGCCCTCATTTTGTTGCTGACATTATTTGTAAAAACATTTTAATTGTCTTTAACAGGAGTAGCCAGCTAAGTTCCAGTTGGGCTTTGGCCCTTCTAGTTCTTCCTGCATAATCTCATAACATTCTTGTAGCACTCCTGAGTTGCCTCCCCCTTCTTCCCAAAGTAAAATACTTTATTTTTTCCTGAGTTTGAGTCAAAGCTCCCTGCTCAGCCAGGCCATTCTTCTTCCCCAGCGGCTTGTCTTTCAAGCACAAAGGGACAGCCTGCTCCTGCTTCTTTGGGCTCTTTCACCCTTCAGGACTGCCTCTCAAGAGACTCAGTCAACAAAGTCCCTAATCAGGCAAAAGTCTGCCCTCTGCAAGTCCAAGCCAGCAGTTCTGCTGATCCCCCTACTTCTCTGAAAATCAAAAACTCTTATCATGTTGTGACTGGTGTGCACAAGGTGGCCTTCCCCAGCCAGCTCCCTCACCCACTGTATCAGGACGTTCTTCCACACACTCCAGCAACCTCCCAGACAGTTTCTCTGTATTCCAGAGACATATTTCCACCAGTTTGCTTATTTCTAAAGAAATACATCATTTAAGCCTCTTCATAATGATCTGAAAGAATCACAAACTATGCCAGAGATTTCTAACAGATGAAAGTGAAATACATTAAACATGCTGCCTACCAAATGATACTGTTGCTTTTTTAATTACTTACATAATATTTCAACATCACTTCAAGCTTTATAGTTGTGTCATAATGTCATGTCCCTGCATTACACAAACAGCTACATTATTTTCACCCTTCACAGTGAAAGAAGCACTAACTTTGTTTTTTTCCCAGGAGTAAAAAAAAACAAACCAAACCAAAAACAACAACAACAAAAAAAACCTCACCAGTTTTCTTTGGAGAAAGTTTACTCTTTTTTATTTTAAATATCACTGGACCCCTAAATACTTGTTCCGCAGAGAATCTACAATCAAAACAACTTGCAAATTCAGAAGATTCAATTACTATTATCTTTGATAAATCAAATACCAAAACAGGCTTTAACAAGCTCATTTCCTTTTCTACCCAATGACAACCTTTTAAGCACTCTTATCTAACACAAAGATATATTACAATTAGTTTCTGATACTATATTCCCCCTTCCAAGCTATATCTAAGGTAGCTTGACACATACCATGCTTAAAACTTGAAGTAACTAAATACTGAATAAATTATGTGTGGGGGAGAAAAAGTCCAACAAAAAAAGAACAAAGTAAAGAATGTGAAACCAAGAGAAATTATGCATTAAAAGTAAGTAGATTATAAGTATCTAACATTACTCAGAAGTGGAATCTTATCTACAGCTCTGAAGGATCCCCAAGCCAGTCCCGAACTCACGGAGAATCGAGGAGGATGCAAAGGTGGGACACGGAGCTGTGACCCATTGCCCCAGAGTGCCATCAAGTCACAGCACGTTGGGGCTTGGAGAAACAGGTGCTCTGGGCTCCTGGCTGCGCTCCCTGGTGTGCCAACAGCTGTCCCAACTGCCCCTGAAAACAGGACACAAGGCTTGCCAG
Source organism: Rhabdornis inornatus (assembly GCA_013397075.1). Classification (NCBI taxonomy): domain Eukaryota; kingdom Metazoa; phylum Chordata; class Aves; order Passeriformes; family Rhabdornithidae; genus Rhabdornis; species Rhabdornis inornatus. The sequence continues at coordinate 83,975 of VWZS01006489.1, forward strand.
AATTCACAAGGCATCAGCAAAAGGCAAATGAACAGTGCTGGGAGCCCAGACCTGGGGAGCAGGCTCGCTCCACCCTGCCAGCCCCACTGGCTGCACCGGTGTCACACATGCTCAGCAAAGGGCTGTCCCACGGGGTGAAAGGCAGCATGCTGCCAGGCCTTTGCTGGCAGCTGGCACTCACAATGCCTGACAAAACTGCAGAGCCAGCAAAGGGACTGCACAAAGGCTACCCATCCCCAGAAGACATGGATGAGAAGATCATGGTTTGAGCAGTCTAATCCACTCCCAGGATGTGTATTAATTCCTCTCGCACAGATGGAGAAGCAGGAAAAGCAGGAAAGGAGCAGTGACGATGGATTAAAACCCTGCTAGCTTAATGCTTCTTCAGCATGTTCTGTGCCAGCCTCTGCCCAAAGCCCCAGCAGCCCAGATGAATGCCAAATACAGGAAGTCCCCTTAGAACCCTGTATGGACCAGCCCTTTCCAATACAGGCAAGTTGTCATCTTCTCACTTCCAAGTGCACACACACATGCACCCTGCCCTGGCTGCACTAGCATCCATTCATACTGTCGCCAGCAGCCTGGACTGCATCCAATTCCTAGAGAGAACTTCAGGCAGAGCCAATTTTCAGTGCTACATGCTGCCTGCTCAGGGACACAGAGCCCTGCCTGTGGGTAAAGGGACAGGGTGATATATTTGCTTGGTCAAGGTGACCAACCACTCAGCACGAGTCAATTATTCCATTTTCAGTGGGGACAGAGGAAACCAACCCCAAGACCCGCCCATTCAGCCTCAGCTGCAATGCCTGATGGAGAACAAGCTCCCTCTGTCCTGAGAGCTGGTCCCTCCTCACTCTTATTACCCTGCGGCTGCCCCAGACATCCCAGGGGTCAGCTCCACCCCAGAGCAGTTTTCTCCCTCCTTCCCCAGCCACTGCATTATTTATCACTATTTATCACCCAGATGCCAGAGCACAATGGATTATATATTTAGACTCTACAGAGCAAACACTGATAGCGCTGGAGTCAGGCACATGCCGAGCAGGAATATCTCTGCAGCACTACTCACATCTGTCACCCCTCACACCATCCCAGCTATTCGTGCCCTGCATTCCTTTCCAGCCTCAGCCTGAACTGCAGCCTTCCTCCTCCATTCTATTCCATTCCATTCCAGCCTCAGCCCTAGCTGTAGCCTTCCTCCTCCCACCTCTCACCACTCTTCCAGTCACACTTCTCGCACGGACACGACCGCAGGTTCACACGTCAGAAGCCACTGAGCGAGCAGCCTCTGGGGGAGCTGTGAGCAGTGCCACGTTTCTGCTCCGCGCTTGAACGGGGAGGCAGCCATGAGACGGAACTGTCCCACGGATGTGCTGGCAGGGAAAACCATCCTGTGAATGTGCTGGGAACAGCCCCCACCTGATAGGGTCTGAGCCCGGGAATCCTGAAAGAGCAGACCCAGAAGGAGTTCAGGCTCTCTTGGTTCTCACTAAGCCTTTCCCTTTCCCAGAGCCCTGGGAAAACATCTGCCTAAGGCTGATTTCAGAGGGACTGCTTTGAGTTTACTGTCAGGTTTTGAATGTTCCAACGTCCTGCTGGGGGCTGGGTGCAGCACGGCTTAAGAATGGTGGCCAGGAAAAAGCCCTTTCCTGTGGAGGCAACCCGAGCCTTGCCCAAGCAAGTACAAGTCCAGGACCCTTGGTGCTGCTGCCCTGCCCAGAGAATTGCCCTGCAGCCAGGCACCCACCAGCCCCCTTCCCATGCTGGGGCCAGCAGACATGCCGAGGCCAAGCTGCAGCTCAGCGCCTAGCCTGCACGCCCAGCGCTCCCCGGCACTCATCTGCCTTGAATTTTCCAACAAAGAGACCTGCGGGAGGGAGGAAGGAGGGAGGGTTACAGGGGAGGCAGGCCGAGTGGGCGGATGATTCCATCGCCATCCCCAGTGACACGGGGCCAAGCCGGGGGGAGGAGGAGGAGGAAGAAGAAGAGGAGGAGGGGACGAGGCTCTGGCTGTGCAGGAGCCCGGGGTGTGTGGAGGGGGCTGCCAGGGCTGACACAAGCAGCACATCTGCTCCCATGCACTGGGGGGAGGGGAAGGGACAATCCCGGCAGCAGGGAGGAAAGCAAAGGAAACCCAGCTCCAACCCTGGCTCCATCCCTACCCTCCCACGAGCTCCTCCTATGGAGCCAGCAGACCCTCTCCCCACGGCCTGGGAAGATGCCACGCTCCCAGTTTCCCTCCTGCTGCCTTGCCAGCGGGAGCAGCTGGCAGCCTAGAACATGGATGCAGAGGCGGGTGAGGGACAGCCAAGCAGACGCTGCCTTCTCCAGGGAGTTCCAGCCTGGCTCAGGAAATTAGAGGGTATTTTATATCACAGAGTCATGTCCTAGGAATGAAGGGAAGGTAAAGAACAAGAGGGTGTGCACAGGAGAGAAAGGAGACCATAAACCCCAAGCCGCAGAGACGGCTGCGCCGTGTCAGACCCCGGCTGCGCATACATCACCAGCGCAGCTGCTCTGCTCCAGCCTCCCCGTTTCCCCTCGGTGGCCTCCAGCCTGGCTGAGGCTGCGGATACAAGCAAGTTTCTAGCTTCAGCCAGCTCTGGTCTCTCCTCAGCAGCATCCGCTAGCCACAGCAAGGTCCCTGTGAAGAACTCTGATGGAGTTATACAAGCCAAGCAAAAGAAGAAACCGAAGAGGCATGGACAAAGGCTTCCACAGGATTTGAAACCCAGATTTGGAGGCAGGCTTGGAGCTCAGCAGCAATTACTGCTTGTCTCTGGCAGTCCTGTCCCCCAACTTGCCTGTCTATGGGCTTGCAGCAGGGAAGATACTCAGAGAGAAGAAATCACAGATGTGGTGGCAAACACAAAAGCTGGACATGGCATCAGAGGGGTCAGTACTAAGAAGGGAGGCAGAGATGGGGACCTCTCAAGCATGTTGGACAGCTTGATTGCCAGGATGAAAAATAGGGGATGTGCAAAGATTGAGAAGACAACTGAGAAGTGACAATTTCACAGTAAAAAGATGCAAAGTTAGTAGAGCAGATGAAAGAAGTAAGATGTGCCCTCAATTATTAAGAGGAAAAACCTTTACAGAACAGCAACGTTCTTTCCAACAGCGCAAAGCCCAGAAACTCAATTATAAACAATCTTCTGTTACAACATTCCAGAAGTGCACAATTAGGTTGGTTATTCCTGTAACCTTAACAGCCCCCATCTCCTACAGCTCACAAAGGACAGACAAACCAGACAAAAAAACATCAGGAGACACTTCTACCCAACAGCACAAGCTTCAGGGATTTACACACTAGAAATGTGATCTCATTTCCAAGACCTGTAGAAAACTCCCCTAAGGGCAGGGATGTCTTGCTTCCAGATGATTGTATAGATTAATAATGCTGCATAGCAAAAGGAAGCACCTTCATGTTTCACTACCCAAATATGAGCAGCTCCTGGCTCTAGAGCAAAATCCTCATCTCTTTTATAAGATAATGCTGAGGCCATAGGGATGAGCCCTGCAGCCATTTCAAGTTTTCAAGGGAAAACTGAACAGAACAATTCTCTCCAAGTGTTGAGATTTCAGTTGGGAAATATGTGCCTGTTAGATTAAGCCCAGACATGATATGTGTGTTTCCCAATGGGATACAATTCACCCAAGAGCTACAGGCCCAACCAAAGAATACACATGGCAGTGACTGCATGTGTATTGGCAAGACCTTGGGCTTTGCAGGCAAACAGGATGCCTCAAACAGGATTAGAGGATTTGAGCTGTCTCTGGGTCTCTTTGGGTCTCCCTATGTTTTCACCTCCTGTGCAAAGAGGAGGAGTACAGATTGCATGACACTGGGGTGAGAAGGGCTCTCTGACCAGACGGTCACTCTCCCATTTAATTCCCCTTCCAAGCCCCCAGACAGGATATTCTGCACTGCTCCTCTCTGCTGCAGTACAAGGTAAAAAGGGAAACAGATTTGTAGATAGTTTCATTCTGTCAGACCTTCCTCTGCAGAGGAGCTGCTGTCCTCCTGTCTGTCCCTGCACCCCACGTGAACATGAACTCCTTTACAGCACTGTCTTTACCTGGTGTGCTTTTCAAGAATCAAGAAGCACAAAGCATCCGTTAGCAGCTGTCCTACTACCACAACAATAACACACCTCTGCATTTGTGCAGGAACAGCCACCCCTGCCCTCCTAACAAGTCCACGGAGCATCACAAGGACTCCTCAAATGTCATTCCATTTCAAGCTGCACTCCTCCTACTACCAAAGAATAGTAGGCTCTTTAGTTTTCAGAGAACGGTTCAGGCTGGAAAGGATCTCAAAGTTAGTTCCAATACCTCTGCTATGGGCCTAGAGCCTCCCTCAAGTTCATTTCGGCTGCCTCACAGCCTCCTCATGCACCACTCCCAGATTTCTGTCCTTTCCCGCCACGGTCAGTAAGGCAAGGGCTGAACAGACACTCCAGATGCCAACTGTTTTCCCTGAGAAGCCCTCATGAACACATTTGCAATCACTCCACTGGACAAATACCAGGACAAGCAGAGCCCCTAGGTCTCGGTGATGCTTGGCTCCAGCAGGACGTGTGCTCAGTCCTACAGGCATCACTGGGTGGGAGATGACTGAGTTCAGACCTCCCATTCACTTAGTCCAAACACTGGAAAAGGAATGGCATCTAGGAAGGAGCCACCCAGGCTAAGAGGCCGGCCCAGGAGCAGCACTTATCAGAGCAAAGCTACAGCCTGATTTCACGGTGAGTGCAGAACCCTGGTGGCCCCTCCCACCTTGATCCCAGAGTGACCATCTGGCTGCAGCCCTGTTCTGCAAACAAGCCCAACAGCCCTATCCTCCACCAACCGACTGACAGCAGGAAGCTTCGCAGGGACTGCAGGAGGCACCTCCATGCTAATTAATCCAGCCCTGCCCAAGCGATGCTTCCAACCTCCAGAAGGACATTTACAGACATCAAAGGAAGCATTCTGCAGGCCCCCGAAGGTTCAGTGACACTTTCAGTCTCTTTGAATTGGAAATCAGGACAAACGGGAAATTCCAGCAGAAGCCAAGTCAGGTTCTTCACCCTGCTAGCTCAATTTCAGCTCCTCAATAGCTAAAAGCTTGCACAGCCCAACACAAAGATACAAGACAAGTGCAGGTGTGAGAAAAAAAGATTTGAGGTTAAATATCTGCAGAAATGACCTTCAGGGAATGGAGACAATTCCACAGATATAATAACAGTGGCCAAAAGATGGGCTTCTATTCAGGGCAGGAGAGGAAACAGGCCCAAAGAGGCCCGAGTCAGAGATGTGTATGAGACAGGGTGAAATCCTGATGAGTTTGCTGTGGTTCACACTAATGTTGTGAGACAGCAAGAACACCGGAGGAAGAAGGCTTGGTCTGCTGTGACACTTCACTCCATCTGAACACAGCAGGAAGAGCCCACAAGGCAATGCTGCAAAACACCAGCTCCTGCCGACAGGGGGAAAGAGAGAGAGGTGAAAAAAGTGCAGAGGTGGACAAAGGGTTTATCTGGCTACTGCTGGTAACAAAACGCAAAGGACAACACCAGCTTATCAAGAAGCTTGTGAATGAGGTGTTCGGGCCCCACAGGGAGCTCCTTGCAACTCCCAGTGAGTGAGAAGTCACTCCCCCCTTTCCAGGCTGGCTAGAGGAGCAACAGCCTCCTCTGCAATGTCCAGGGACTTCATACTGGTCAAGATGACTGTAAGAAGCTGTAGAGAGCCCCAAAGTGTGATGTTTGCACATAAACCACAACCAAGGGAGAAGGCCCTGATGCCTGTGAAGGCTCTGCATGCACCACGAGGAATGCAAGACCAGGCCTTCCTTTTCTGGCCCTCAGCTGAGGGACACCAAGTCAGTCCTGCTTTTTCTAACAGCAAGCGAGGCTCCTGCCAAGAAAGCGCTGCTGCTGTGGAATGTGCTGGGCCAGCAGTACAGCTCATTCCTGGAAAAGCATCAACTCAGCGGGAGAGCAAGGAGAGGAGAAGAGGGGGAAATTAGGAAGAGGGGGAGGGTGGGAAACAAAGTCTGAAAGCTTGGACTTCCACACCTGGAGAAGCACAGAGTAGTCTGCTCACCAGCACCTCCTCGTCACAGGCTGCCAGCACAGCAGCCCTACCCAGCACCAGCCCTATGCTCTAGGACCACCCTTCTGCAAGCCAGATACCTCCAGAGAAGGTCTGGGACCACACAGACCAAGGCAGATGCCTATGGGGAAGAGCAGTAAGGTTCATTTCCCCCCATCATGTATATAATTAATTTAATGACAGATCTCCACGAGGAGATGACAAAGCAGGCTCCACATGTGTCCCGTCCTCAAGACACTGACCAGCTCACATTACTCTCTCCTTGCATAAAAAATTTTGCAAGAGTGTCCCCAGGAAACTGGCTCAACCTCCTACTCGACGGGAAAGGATCTTGAGGCATGACAGGCTGTAGATGGCTGCATCTACTCTGCCACATCCTGGCAGCTGGGCTGCCATCAGCAACAGCACTGCTAACTGGGTCCGTAAGACATACAGAGAGCCCCCATAAAACCAACAGGCAGTTAATAAAGCTCACAACAAACTTTCACCACAAAACATTTGCCAAAGACAATGAAAAGGACTCGCGCAAAGAAGAGCCTTTTCAGTGTCACAACAGCTGCATGGTGGCAAAGACAGAACTCTGTCCCTGATCCCAAGCTATTGCAGTACTCTAAAAAATGGGCAAACACTGATACTACATCCCTCTGGTCCTAAAATGCAAGAGGCAGAAGAGAGCATGAGGGGTCTGAACACTCATAAGAAACCTGACCATCGCTAGGCCAGGGACACTCGTTCTTTTACTTCCTCATCTGCTTTTCACGGAGTTATGTAGTGAATGATATAAAAAATTCCCTGCATAAAAAAAACAGCAAATAGAGCACGTTTTAGTAGTCCTTCATGTACTTCATCAATTTCACTAACACCAATCTTATTCACCAAACTCCATTCAAGACATAGGGCCAAACCCCTGAATACAACAAGTAACCTACCAAGCATCCTTTACCAGGCCAGCCAGGCTTGCCCTCCAGCCAACAACCCAGCAAGCATGAAAATACTGTTCAACTGCTGGGAGAAAGAGACAAAGGTGCTTCAGTCCTAATCAAACCAAGCATGCGCTGGCACACAACTTACTCAACCAGAGGTCCAGAAAGCAGATGAAAGCCATATAGTAGGACCCAATACATTACTGTAAATTAAAAAGTCTTCACAGTTCCCATGTAGAGAATTCAGTTCAGGTCCTACCAGGACTCACCTCTACACCAGGAATCATCTTCCTTTTCAAAAAGAGGGTAAACTTCCCCTCAGTTTAGAAGAGGACAGTGTTTTGGATCACTGTAGCACCAGGTCCAGCTGCTGCTTTTCTTTACCACTGTGAACTCCTGGACCTGACCCTGTCACATACCATGCAAAACCTCCCACCTGCTGTCTCTGACAACTGCACCAAAGGCTGGGTGATGGCCACTGACCTCTAGAAATCCCCATCACATGACATGAAGTGTTCCTCCTGTGGAGGGTCTCAAGGACACAACTGACAACTCCTAGGTCTTTCAAGGATGGAAGAGTGCAGTGGAAGGCCACACAACCTGTCTACAAGTCTCCAAATATCCCATGAGCTTGGTAACTGTGTTGAACCGGTCATTCTACACGTTAACTATTCGCAAAGGCAGTCCAGAAATACTCACCACATGTTATCACTGCAATAGGGCCATTTCTTGTATCTGTGGATCTGCTGGTAAGTCAAGTTACAAGATCACCCTGGTTGTGGGCTTCCTAATTATCTGAAATACTGACATCAAGTTCCCTTGAAGCATCTCTCCTGTAAGTTACATGTAGAGTGACCACAAACACTTAGTGCCTGCACCACATGTTTATCAACCAGGAGCACAGCTGGACTCTACAGCCAACATGGCCAGACACAGTCCCCACCTCAAATCTACAAACCCTTCTACATGGCACAGCTGAGTCAGACCCAGCTCCAACATCACGCACACCGGCAGAGATGTTACACACCTTGTGTTAGTTTGGAACTGCCCCAAGGAAACCCAAAGCTTACCCTAAACTGATGCAGATGCTGACATCCTCAAAGTCCCCTGACACTTCCAGGACTAGACAAGGAATAGTCTTAAAGAGTTTTCCCAAGTCTAACCTTTTGGCCCCAGCTGAAACAATACATTCTTAGTCTAGGAGAAAAATCCACCTCACAGGATCCCCTTGGGGACCTAAAGGTGCATTTACCAGCTCTAGGTCTAAGGCAGGTTTGCCATAAGGGACTCAGCTCCAGCCAGAACCATGAAAATCCATCCTTCTCAGAGCCACAAAAACCAGCAAGAAAACTCAAATGAACACAGTGAACACATAGCAAGGCTTCATGCATTAAGGCTCTATATGGATTTCCAGTGTGGCACAGCCCCAGCTGGGCCCACACACAAGTCTCTGTGTGAATGGCACTAACATACTGGTTGAGCTAGGCAGGGCTGAATGAACTGGGACAGCTGGTTAGCTGTATGCAAACACAAGTACGGAGTTTGCATATCCATCACAGCTTCTGGAAAAAGCTTCAGTTCGAGAAGCTGCTGCACCCCGGGGCCAACCAGGCAACAGCCATTGGCACTGCAGCAACTTTCTCCCTGCCCTGATGGCATCAGGCCACCAAGCCAAGGCTGTCACCTGCTGCTGACACTGCTCTGGCTGTCAACAACAGCAGCACAGCACAATGCAGTGTACAGGGGACAACCTATCTGCTCACAGATCAGGAGACACAAAAAGACCGTGGTAGGTGGTCAGAGTAATGCTGAGGGAAAGAGTTGAAGCTCAGGCAGGGGGAGGTTACTGTGCTAACACCAGCTTCCCTGCTACAATAATCTATGCGGAGTCAAAGCTTCTGAAACACAGACACCTCTGGCAGACTCTTGATGTCCCCGGAACCAACCTGTAGCCACCAGCAAACAAGGAAAAGTCCACAAACTCTGTCACCCAGACCCAGAATTCCTAGCCTATCACAGAGACAGCTGTCAGCAATCAGTGTCCACATAGCAAATAAAAACCTCTCCAAACCCCAGGGGCAGGTAAAAAACCAGCAGAGGAAAGACCTTCCCACACAGCAGCCAGTGACAGCTCTCCCAGAAACAGAGCTTTGCTCCAAGTCATGTGAGGAAGCCTTTCCCACTTCAGCTTCTGTCTTCAGCCAGGACCAGAAGGAGAGACTCCCACTGCAGCAAGTAAGTCACTGCTCACACTGCATTTTCTTTTCCTCCAGCTCTAATATCCTAAAAAATTTTGGCCAACAAGACACAAGGACAGATATCCCAGTGAGAAGATAATCACCACAAAGGATTTAGTGGAGTAGAGTACCCAAATGCTGCTTCTGCTGCCTTCCACATGCTAGCTGTGGAAAAACAATGCCTCTGGCATGTCCCCTTTAATAAATAACTGATACAACAACCACAACAGTCCCAACCCTCCACTGTGATGCAGAATTACACTGCACAGGAAGGTCAGCACCAGGCATCTCTGCCTGCCAAAGCCTCCCGAGAGTTCCAGCCCATTCCTGTATGGGTTTAATATTAGTGCTACAGTAGTAACAACATAGCAATGGAAACAAGTGAAACCAAGGGCTTTGGGGCTCAAGGAAACACTAATGCTTCAGCTCTGCAAGCTAATGCAGTCCTCAGGGACAGTGATATTCACAGACCAAAAGCTCACACTCTCTCCTAAGGCCACCATTGCATTACACAGATAAGCACATGGACAAAGCAGACAAAGTCACAGAGATTAGACTAATTCCCCTATTTGTACCTTATTGAAACGCCTTCCAAAAAGCCTTTACAAAAGGATTTGGTCCAAAAATTTCCAACAGCAGCCACCAGCGGGATTAAGTTTTACTTAACTTGCCAGCTGCTGCCTAACAAGCCAGCACCAGCGGGACAAACAGTAAGGCAGCCACGTGGTGCCACATCCCCCTTCTGGAAAACAACAATCCATCCCGCATAGGTCAGAAGGGCAGGCTCCGAATAACAAACAAGGGATGGAGAGAGGAGGAAATCAATAGGAAACACCAAAAAACACACAACCCTGACTGCTGCCTCATTAGATGTGCAGCACGATGCAAAGCTGGTGCAACATGAAGGCAATTTCCTGTGAACTCGGTATCTGTTATGTTCTGCAAGCCCAGCTCCTCTTCATGGACTTTTTCACAGATCAAATATCTTAAACCACAACATTGTTTTATCTATTTGGATGCAGTCAAGGGTGGAGGAGTAGCAATTCATTACAGCAGGTACTCTCAGCTCAAAACAGTGCAGCAACTGCCATGCAGACATGGAAGAGGCTTCCCACCCCCTTAAGTACACTGAGCTCAAAAAGGACTTCAGGAATTTCAACTATGCTCCCTACACCTCTACATACACAGCTTCCAAGCCTAGATGAAGGGCCTGATGCCCACCCTGACAGAGGACTGAAGCCAAACTCATGTGTGCAGCAGAAAAGCTGTGGGGGAAACCAGATTTTCTTTACTTATATTCACAGACCCTTTTTTCTTGAGCATCCCCATGTGCATAGTGATGGGTGGCTGCTTCCACCTTCAAGAGTTCACAACTGCTAGGAGACCAGGCAAAGAAATCACAGGAGAAAGAGGCCAGGAGCCTGATGGAGGAGAGGGACTTACTGAAAGCCCAGTCCTCCAAGCACGACATGGAGCTCACGGACCATCTACCTCCACCCCTGCACACCAGCATCTTCCTTCTCAGAGTCCGTTACAAAACACTGCCTCCCCAGCAACATCCTGCTCTCACCGCAGCCATGTAGGAAAGAATATCACTGCTTGCACTACCACCCAAACACCCAGCATCAGCCCTGTGGGTGAGCCAAGGTCTGGGATTCGGGAACAGTAAAGTTCCAGATGAAATTCTAAAGTTCACTTTAGAAAAAAGACGTATCTCAGCAGGAACCAGAAATCTGAGCAGTGAGGCCACCACTATCATCCCGTAACAACAAAAAACGCTCAGGCTGTGACCCAAATTATGGTGGTTTATGACCTATTTTTTATGACATTTTGCCTTGACCCCCAAGACTGAACCATGCTGGAGCACAGCTGTACCACCATCGGGGCACACTGATTTACTCTGCAGCAATTTCTGAGACATCAAGGAAGTTTTTCCTCTGTGCTGGAATTTGTCCTCCAGATGATTTCAGAACACTGAACTGCACCAAAACAGCTGCATTCACATGGCTGAGTAAAGGTTTCTTGACCTTTCTTTTTTTCTCATTTTTTCAGAAATGACAAAAGTGGCTTAAAATGAAGAAACATTCCCATCAAACACATAACTGAAAACAATGCCTCTCCAAGAAAAATGCTGGCTTCAACATAACACCATATTTTGGGAGAAAATACATTCAGTCAAAAAATCTTCTGGCCAGTTCTGGCTGCAAACTAGTTCAATAGCTGTTGTAAAGCTTCATTGTTTGCATAGGACACACAAGGCCTTAGGGAAATTGGTCTGCAGCCTGATTTGGCTAACTTGGCTTTCCGAACACCACCCGTGGGCAAAGAAACCAGGCTGTGACTGTCATCCAATGTGGCCTTCAGAGCACAGCTCCAACCACAACTGAGGATGCCAGACACCTACAGAGTCAGTAATAACTGGGTTTGAACAGCAGCACACACAGGGCCAGGCACAGACAATACAGTGCAGGGAAGCAAGGAATACTGTTAACTAACCAGCTCCATCTTCGCCTCAGCCCTGGCACTGCTGTAGCCCCCACCACCACCACAACTCTTGGAAATGGCCTCCAGCAGCAGCTGCAGCCAGAAATCAGCTCCAGTGTTCATGGGCCACCCCCAGTACAGGCACCATTACAGGAACTCCCCACCACAAATGCAGACAGTGGTTAGCAGCTCTCTGCCAAATCCTCAGCAGCTCAGGAGACAGAGGCACAGGCTGCAGTAACCTACAGGCAAAATGTCTGAAGTAACTGCTGGTGGGGCCTTGCTAACCAGGGCAGCTCACCTCACAGCAAGCATGGAAACACATCCTCTGGAACACGACAGATGGGGTGCTGTGGCCTCTCATGTGTAAAGTGCTCCCTTCCACATGGAATGGACAGGGACTGACCAGAAACTGGAAGAAAGTGATGGCCATCTTCCAGTAGGGCCAGTGCTGTCACCACCACAAAGAACGTGAGCACGCAAGGGAGTTTTGTAGGCCCTTTCACTCACAGACTTCTTGCCAACCTCTCCCAGCAGGAAATCCATGCTGACATGGAAGCAGTCTCCACCGGGGAATGGGACAGGCAAAGGTCTTCTGGAGACAGCAAAAGTTTCCAATTAAAAATAAATTTTTAAAAGTTCCCAAAATCAAAATAAAACAACTCCCCCAACATATGCTACAAAGAGCTGGCAGGAGAGGCAGGGGCACCATGCCAGTGCTCACCACTGCTTAGAAACTGACACTGCTTATTAAGTTTAGGATGCCTTCCCCAGCTCCCAGCATTTCCAGCCAGAAGGACAGTCACTGCTGGTATCAATTTCAAAAAGACCCTGCAATAAAAATAAATCACTCAGCCTTTCAGAGAGCATCAACGCATTTCCTCATGCACATGTGCAGAGATGAGGCCGCCAAATACCAATGGCATCTGACCCCTACACTGGGAATTCCTGCAGCACCCACTTTGCTCTGCCTCCAGAGCGTTGTCCTAATCACTGCCTCGAACCTGGCTTTGGAGACCAGGTGATAATTAAGCAGGTCTGGATAAGATACTGGGCCAGTGATTAGCTGGATACCAATTTTCACTTCGCAGATGAGACCAAGGAATCACTCACCACAGCTATGAAACTGAAATTGGAATGGAGATCCTCAAGAGGGAGAAACCAGCAGCAGCAAGAGGAGCAGCACCATCCCACCACTGCACCTCAGATCACTGGTGTTCTCCCAGCAATGCAGAACCAGCAGGATGGGAAGGGAGGAGTGGTCCCCTTGCAGAAGAATGGGGCCCTTCTGCTCTCCAGTCTAGAACAGGGGAGGTGGCCAAGTGAAGATAAGTGAAATAATCAACAAAGTGATTTCTTCACATGCAAAAGAAATCCAAACTTTCAGAGACTCCACAATTTATGGAAAGACAACGCAGAACTTCACGTCAGGTGCTAAGGATTTACCTGGACACACAAATTAAACTGCTCTGAAAAGTTTAGCTTAAACTTTAGCATGCCCCTGTGCGAACACATTTTGATTGATAGAAAATGAGCAGTATCAACAAGAAACAGAAAATTAATCAAAATAAATCACATTTCAGCTGATACAAGAATATTCTCAGAGTTGTACCAGATAGAAAGACAAATCTGTAGTTCAGCTGAGGTAAATGTGCACAATACCTAGCTGGTGAGAAGTCCATGTTGCACAGGTAAATTTCTCATCATGGACTTGGGTAGGAGACAACACTTTACACATGACTGAAGCCTATGTCCCAGCAAACTACAAACTACAGACCACCAGCATGGTTCTTCCCTTCCCAACTGCACAGGTGCCCAGAAGAATTTAATCCTGTTCTTGCAGCACCTCTATGGAACTGTGAGCTCTGTCATGCTAAGAGCCACACAAATGTTTGCCCAAGAAGCTTCCAGTATCAAGTGGACAAGACAAGACACAGTTGGAAATTCCATTTTACAGATGAAGAAAATAAAAATAAATTTAAAAAAATTTAAAAGTCTGGTCAAAATCCCATGAAAAACATAGGGGAGGTCTGATGGAGAATATGGATCTCACAAGCAGTCACAGCACTGCACTGACCTAAGGTGCTCTCCTGCTGACGAGCACACAGCTCTTACCTGTGAAACACTGAATGAAAAGATTCAAGCTGCAGAAAGAAACCTTCCTTCTCTAATGAGTGTAATGTTAGCAGCCAAGGGGAGTTCCACACTTCGTGGTGAGACACATCCACACAAAGCACCTCAGGTCCAAGAAGAGTCTACCACATCTGCGCACTGCCACACTCACACCATACATCAGCTAGCCTTCATGTGCCTCCACTTCTGGGATTAGCAACACACAAAGCCAACAAGGCACAGATATCTGCACCCTGTTATGTACAGCTGCAGCCCACTGCATCAGGGACAAAACCCTGCAGCCTTCCTGCTGCTCACAACTCCTCCCCCCAGGACCAGGTGCATGAATTCTCCTTTCTCCTCCTTGCCACCCAGAAGTGACACCACTCTGAGGTCTTAATTATTTGAAGCTGAGCACTAACTCCTGCCATAATCTGACAACTCCACAGCCACACAGGGGAACCTCAGTTCACATTTCCAAGGAGATGTAAACACTGAAGCTGCTCCATCACAACTCTGATTCTCAGAGCAAACAAATATTAACAAGATAAACAAAAGAATGAAAAATCCCACACACCAAGACTGAGGCTGTAATACTGCCTTGGGGATGGGGTGAGCTGAAGGGAATACCAGACTGGAGATCCACAGCCTGGAAAAAAGGAGGAAGAGTGAGAAAGATTCAGACTGGGCAGAGGTGATAGGAAGCATTAGACATCCTGCTCCAGCTGGCTCTGGAAGGTGAGATGCCTCTGTTCCTAATAACAGATGAGAGAAAAAGTTTGGTTCATGCCATAGATATCCTGCAGAAGGTCCAAAGCTGAACCATGGGACCTGCAGGCCTCCTCCTCATTGATCAGCTGCCCTAAGGTCATCTACTTCATCTCTCATTGAGGGGGCTTTAACCTAGTCCTACTCCTGGACACTGCCCAGCTGACAGACAGCAGCCCAGCACAAGCCAGGCAGAAGGCAACCTGAGGGAATCCCCTCAGGGAAGGAGCTGAGAGGAATATGTGTGTGAGAGAGAAACACTTTTCCCTGTCACACAGCTTCTGAATGCCACCATTGTTAACCTCCTTCTAGTTTTCACTAATTGCCCGTGCATTTACAGTCAAGCAGCCAAGGTGCCTCCTGCCCTTCTGCCTCTGATTCTCCCTGCAGGCCAATGGCTCGCTTTCTCATGAACATCAATTACTAGGGATCATGAATTTTTTCAGCTGGACTTGATGATCTTAAAGGTCTTTTCAAATGAAAGTGATCCTTTGATTCTATTTTGTATGCTGCCTGGGGCTTCAGGGCTTCTCAGAGACTAGGCTGCAGCTGGCCTGCTCTGGTTGTTCCCACCATGTTCCAGCCAACCACCAGCACATTCTTCAGCTCTCTGGAAAGCAGCAGAGACAGCTTTCCTGATGAAGCATGGTGACACAAGAGGCTTGCTCTCTCTGTCACACTCCAGGCCTTGCACATGCTGCTCCAACTGCACAATTCATTGCCCAGGACTTCTCCAAGGAACAGGCTGCTCACAAACAGCCCCCGACCTCCTCTCAGCTCCACCTTCCCTTCCAGAACAGTTTATGCTTCTCAAACAAATTAGCTAAACTGGTCACAACAAAAATCTCATCCCATGTATTTCTGACACAACTGATCTTGTGGTGTCTTATGAGTGATTTTCCCCTCTCCCTGCTGTCACCCACTATAACTCCCCACGCTGCTTTAGTGTTGAGTTTTGTTAATCTATCATCTACCTCCTCTTGTAGAACCTTAAAGAGGATGAAAAGGCACAGCACAAAACTTCACTGCCACCAGATCCCTCTCCCCCAATGCAAGACACTGCTATTTATTACTAAACATTGTTTATAGTTGCACTCTCCCACTCACATGGCAATGTTTGATTCAAGACAAGTTCGAATTCACTTCAAGAACAACATTTCAAAGGATCCCAAAGCATTTGTTTACAAACAGCATGCATGGAGAATTCACTTCTCCCACCAATGAACATGGTCCCCTCCGAGACAGGGAGAGGCAGCTGTTTCATAGCACCCAACGCTACTCAACAGCTGAGGGACAGGAAACAATCCACGGACAACTGATATTGCTAAGGAAATTTATGGAAAATGAGGGCTGAACACTTCTGTTTGCCAGGAGAGAATGGGGAAGCTTCTGAGGACTAAAGCCCTCCACTGTGTCAGGAAGAACTTAGGGAGGCAAAGCGTCCCAGACTGCAGTCAAAGGAGCAACTCCAAATTTCAAGCCTCATCTGAAAGCTGGCACCTCCCAAACTAAGGGGAACCTGGGCACTGGGATAATTTGGCTGAGGAGGGGAGAGCACCCCCTGCTGAGGCAGCCACACAGGCCTCATCCAAGCCCCAAAGAGGCCCGGCCCTGTTCAACATGGGGTACAAGTCAAAATCACAGCCTAGAGAGGTATTTGGTGCAGTGAGAAGACACTGGGAAGACTATAAAACTGAAAACACCTTGCAATCCCAGCTCCATACACAAGACCCACTGTAAACACTAAATCTTCAGAGGAAGAAGGATCACACAACTCCTTGAAACACCAAAGTCCCAGGGATGGTAAAGGGTCACACGTGGAAATCAAGAGGGTCCCAGGATGGAAAAAGAAGTCCTCAAACAGGCTACAGAAAAGCCACATGTAGGAAATCTGGACAAAACAGAGAGGACAAAGGGTCTTTCAGGGAGCTAGCTTTACATGTTACTTGCTCCCCAGAACAGCAACCAACTTTACACAGGCAGGAGAAAGCAGAGGATCCCTAGACCGGTGAGTACAACACCCAAACAAGGGACAGAACACACGTCCTCACCTCCAAAGAGCCACCTGTGATGGGAGGAACGAAACGGCATCACAAAAGAAGTGATGGAAACACCAGTGTTGGAAGAGAGCTGCCCTGCAGGAGATGGGATATGAGGCAGGGCTGCACCTCTCTTCCATACCAGAGACTGAGCACAGGACATCTCACTTCGAGGATGGGACATGTATATGGGTACAGTGGGTCTTACCCCTTGCTCAGAGATGGGCAGCACGTGGAGAGCTCTCACTCCTTCTCATGGAGGCAGGGGAGGAGAAAGCTGGTTCTCTCTATGCATTCTTCCCAAAAATGAGATGCGGAGGACAAAGCTGCCAAAATGGATGTCCCTCCCCAAAATGGATGGTAGGAGAATAAAACTGTCCCCAAATTCATTTCGTGGAAAGGGTTGATGGAAGTGGCACTACCTCCACACTTTTGGAGAAGGGAACTAGGGGCACTTTCCCCAGGCAGGCACAGTGGGAGATGCCCAGGCCCTTTTGGTGGAGAATGACAGTCCAGAGTAGGATACAACCTGGGGATGTCACCCTAGACACCCCAATGTGGGCTGCATGGGAGACACCACCTCAGGCAAGGTGTTGGCCAAATATCCTGAGTATGGGGAGGGGGTGACCCTTAGATGGGGATGATGGTCTCCTCCAAGGTGCCTCTGGCACCTAAAGCAGGGTATCACCAGCTCCCTCACTGAGGAGTTAGCATAAGGCAGCTTCCCCAGAGCTGATGCGCGATCCGAGGATGTGGGGCTGTCCCCGGAGGAAGGACCCAGGGACAAGGAACCCCAGAGAATGTGCACAGGGGGTATCACCACGAGCCTCCCACAGGTGAGGTCCTGGGGTGCACGGATGGTGGGTCCCTCCCAAACAGAACCCAAGGGGGTCCCCATCCCCATCCTCTTCAAGGAAAGGCAATGGGGATGGAGTATGGATCGGGGTCCCCCTCCCCGTGCCGGGCACAAGAGTGGCGCCTCCCCACCCCAGGGGCCCCAGCCCCGTCGTCCCGGGGGCGCTCCCGCGGCCGAGGGAACGGCCAGCCCTGGCCCCAGCCCCGTGAGGGGCGGGAGTTCCCCGGCCGCCCCCCACTGCTCCCCGGGGAGGCCCACGGGGCCCGGGCTCCACGCGTGGCCCCGGGGGACCGGGCCCGGGCCCGCGCTCACCCGAAGTCGTCGTCCATGGACTTGAAGTAGAACTTGTAGTTGGGGCGATTGAGGAGCCCCTTGAAGTCGCCGAGGGTGACGCGCTCGGCCGGGATCGGCAGCTTCACCAGGTACGGCGTCTCCTGCTCGTCCAGGTGGTAAATGATCTTCGTCTCGGCCGCCGCCATGGCGCCCCTGCCCGGCCGCCAGGCCCCCACCTCCGCCTCCGCCGCCTCCTCCGCCCCGGCCTGGACCCCCAGACCCGGCCCGGCCCCCGCCCGTGCCCCGGCCCNACCCCTTACACACCCATCCACCCGCACTGCTGCTGTGCCCCATGTGGGTGCATGGCCCCTGGGACTGCGCACCTCCAGCCCCAAACCCCCTGGGTGCGTTGGAATTTATACTTTATATCCACATCCTCCTGTCCACGGCCTGGTACTCCCCATGCACCCACATTCCCAGCGCCAGCTGGGAATATACCTTTCCCAGGCTCCCCATTCAGCTTTCACACCCTCTTTACACCCCCTGATGTTGCTTCACACACAGGGTCATTCCTGTGTCCCACAACCTCTGCTTCTGTCCACATACTAGGCCTCCTATCCCTGCAGCCCTGGTCCTTTATCCCACACCTGCCAGCCTGCCCCATGCTCCTCATATGGCTATGTGCCCCATGAGTACGGCTTACAAAACATGAGGCATATCCATCTCTATCCTATCCTCCCATGTACAGACCCCTTTGAGTTCCCCGTGCTGTGTCTCAGATGGCCACCACACAGAGGGACTACCATCCACTCCAGCTCTTCTCCAGCTGAGGCTTCCCTCTGAACCCCTTGTCACCACCCAACAACTAACCCCAGTACTCAGATCTTTTCCTCACCACGCAATCTCTTTGCTCTTCATGAGCATCCTCTGTGCCACATACCATGACTTCTTCAACAGAACAGACCCTTTGGCTGTCTGTTCTTCCCATCCTCTATTTCCCCGGGCCCCAGCACATTCTTACCTATACTCATCAGCACTGTGACCCCAGCCCCTAGGACTTGCCTCTGTTCCACAGCAGTCTCAGGCTGTCTGGTTTCCCCTCTGCACACCTTACCAGCACCCAGTGGGCACCAAGGAACCATCTCCATCAGCAGTTTCCTGGAGCTGTGGCTGAGAGCAAAGCTGGGGTGGATGGAGTTTTGGGAACACCCACCAACAGGAAGGGCAAGAACCGCCTTGCACCATCCTGGATTAGAAGGAACAAATGCAGAGGAAGCACCATGCCACAGGCCTGCACAAGGCATGAGACTAGATCAGCCCTCAGACTAGACTCCCCTGCCGTAGGAAAAAGAGAGATCATGAGGGAACAGAGCCAAGTTCCTCAGGCAGGCAGGCAGGCTGAGCTAAATAAGCCTCCTAATGCATTAAAGAGTTCTGCAGGCATTGCTAGTAATTACCTGGGCAGCACTGCTAGACTGGAGGAAGAACCTGACATTAAGCTGAAAAAAGAATAAAAAATTCAAGGGAAGTCCTCAGGTAAGCAGAAGCTGTAAGAGGTCTGAGACTCTCTGATGTTTCCACATCAGCTCTTGGAAGACTGTCATTTCCTTATGTGATGGAGCTCCTTATGTTAGGAGCTCTGTGGTAACAGCTGATGTATCTGGAATGAAGAATCCAGGTCAGAAATGGAAAAGTTTAGTTTAAGTTGCTTCTTCCTGTGTCAACCCTGACAGAGCTAATCTTAAAGTCTTTTTGCAACACCTCCCTGCCCCAAAAGCAGGTACATCTGAAAGAATCCTAGTCTGGTATCCTAGCAGGGCCACTATCTCACCCACCTCCCAGCACAGCTGTGGATGCACCTTGGAGCCTGTATTGTACACATTAGACACCTTTGTTACCAAAAGGGCAATTATCAGTAGTGCTGAGCTGCCAAGGGAGCACATGCAGCTCAGGGGAGAGGTGCCACACCTCCCAGGGTGGTAGTAGATGCAATTCCATTGCTACAGCTGCCTTTTCTTTTAAAACAGGCCAAGTGGCTGAATAGACTCAATGAAAGATCAGTTTCACTGCTCACAGAGGCCTTGTGCTGTATGACTTACTGAATGGAAGTTAAGAACACAGTGCCAAAGAAATTAGGAGGAGGGGATTGTGCTGTGCACTCCAAGGTCCACAAGGAAGATGTTGGCTTATTTTTGCAATTATTGAAACTTAAAAATTGCAGCATTGATAACATTGCTTCTCCTTACAGAGTACATAGGCTTCAGACAATTTAGCACACCTTGGAACAGCCCAAAGCAGAGGTAGATGTACTTGAGTTCCATCACTTACACTTTTAAGCAACATCAAACTATTATCTTCTTTCAAAAGGGTTACTACTGTTATGGGTTTGATACAGGAACACCAGGTTTCACCCATCCATCCATCCATCCATCCATCCACCCATCCATCCACCCATCCATCCATGTCAGATGGGAAGTCAGACAAGTTGATTATTATAGCCTTAGGAAAATAAAGTACTTACTGCTTACATTGCTCAGAGATGGGTAGCAATGATTCCACACTCAAGACTGCTCTCAAAGGCATTTCTAGTCTTCCAACCAAAAAAACATCTTGACTGAAGTAAAAAGCATCAAGCCCACCCTACACTTCAGCAACAGAATAAATGCTCCTTCAAAAAATACAACACGTATCAGTACATAAGGATGCTGTACCATGCCAGAAGTCCACCTTGGAGAGTATCAGGTGTCCTAATTTGTTTTCTTTTTGCTACTCTGTTCTTGGCATCTGTAAAACTACTCCATCACACACACCACCAAGGCCTGAACGATGTGGCCATAGAGCAACATTCTCCCCTTGGATTTTAACTCCCAGGTAAAAAAAGCAGCTCATACCACGAAGTTGGAGCAAAGGAGGAAGGAATGTGGAAAAAACAAAGGTGGAATTGTTACTTGGCAGAAGTAATCATGAACTTCTGGCAAAACTGAGCTATTTACAGCACTACACGTTAAATTTATTCTTAAGCCATCTTTACCCTGTAAAAGGAAAAAAATACTTGAGATGTCCAAGGAGATTTTAAAATTACCAAGTCTTTCAGCTGGTTTGTAGAGCCCTTTACTAAGGGCTCTCTAGCTGCCTTCCCTGCTGCTGCCAGTTCCTATTTCCCAGGATCAGGAGGGCACAATGCAGGACGGATCAGCCCACATTCCCATCAATTACCACAGTGACAAATGAGAACAGATTTCTTTGGATTTAAGGTTCACCTTAGCAACATAATTCTGTACAAAACCAAACCTCACCCACTTCAGGATTCCAAGTGCAGAGGTTTTAATGAATTGTTCTCTAGTTCTAAACACGGGTCATGAGTTACCATTGAACACTTTTACTAATTCAATGCTGTGCTGATTTCCTACTTGCCTATTGTGTGTTTAAAATCTGAGGAAAAAGCACCGATGAGTTATTTAACTTACGCATGCTCAGGCATATAAAACTGGAGACATACAATTCCAAGTCAAAAAAAGCAAACAAGCTTGTAACACCAGGATAGTTTTTATTTTCTCCCTGAATTAAATATTGGCAGATACAGAAAATTCAGATACCAACTATTTCCCCAACATTTACAAGACTGAGTTTGCAATGTCAGAAAACAAGGACATTTATGCACAATCCTGGCAACTGATAGTGTGAGTGCACAAGATGGCCCTGCCTGAACATCAGCTTTTTAGAGGCAGTATCCCTGGTGTCCAGCATCCAATGCTGTCCCCTCACTGACAATCATGGCACCACGGAACGGCCAAGTAAATATCCTGAGTGGGCAGCTCCAGTGCATTTCCCCCTGCAAAGGATTTATTCCATGCTCCTCCTGAAGGGGCAGAGGCAAGATCAGCACATCCAACAAATAATCCACCTATGAACACAAGCTGATGGTTGTGGCACCTTTTTCACTCTGTTCTTTGAGAGCAGGGGAGAACACAGCACAGTGACACTTCCAAGTAAGCTGTTCTTAAACCTTGCTGCTGCCACACATTGTCTGAGCCAGAGGCACACTCACTCCCTGCTGCCTGCTGAGCTGCTCTATGGCTGCAGAGCCTCACAGTGGGTTTGCAGCACTTTCCCTGCTGTCTGAGGGAAGTTTTCAAATAAATAAACGGCCATGAAGTAAGCAAGCTTATATAACTGAAATCATGTGGATACACAGACCATGTGCTGCTGAAGGGAATACCATTCACTCCTTTTCACAATGGAGCAGAACTCAGGAACTTGCATTCTCCTCAAAGCAGCTGGTGCAGTCAATGCCCCCAGGGCAAAACACAAAGTGTAGCTGGTGCAGCAGGAGGAGCCAGGCACCTCTGCTCCCTTTTCATAAAAAATATAGAGAAACAGACACTTCTCTAAAACATGTCTGCTAAGCTGGGGGCACAGAAGAACAATCACATGCAGGAAATGGTGATCTGTACAGCCATCCACCATCAACCAACCCTGTGGGGAAGCTGAGCACACATTACCACCAGTTCTGCTGTACGGGAAACACATGGTTTAACCAACTCCACTGTGCAATTTGTGTTAGATCCTAGCATGGCAGATGGCAAGAGATTTTCCCTTTTGGAAAGATCACAGAAGTGCCTTCTAGGCTGCAAAATGCCTTGGGCATCCTCAGACAATTGCATCTTCTCCAGGCACAAGAACTCCTGAATTCTAGTCCTGCACTCCAGATCCCAATCCACATGCTCTAATTCACCAATCTTGCCAGTGTCTCTTCAGCAGGAGTTCCCTTAGCTCCAGAAGCAACAATGACTCCAAATACCTTAGCTGTATGACCATTCTTCCACAACCCTGATGGTTAGATCTACAGGGGCATAGTATGCATTTGCATCTACTCTCTCCCTTTTTATTAGTAACAAGGACATCCCAAAAGATAGCTTATAGTACATCATATCCAGGCTCCAGAGGGATTTTAGGTATCACCGCCTCCTGCTTTTCCCTTATAGCTTTTATACTGGGTTGCAACATAAAGTGCAAATGAGGGAGGGAAGTGGCAAAGTTGGGAACACACAACTGAATTAAATGATGGGATTGTCAGTCACTTCGATGTCAGGCCCCACATCTACACACCATGCACTGGCATTGATCTTGCCCTGCCCACTTGGCCCAGAAAGGCAGTGAGAGCCTCTTCTCATGCTGAGCCACCATGTCAGTCTTGGTCGCCATCAGACGACTCCTCCTCTGCCTCCTCTAGCCACTGGATAAACTTCTGGAGCTGCAGAGAGAACGAAATGTAATTGGGTAACAACTGACACCTAAGAGATGCTGGAAATGCTCAACAAATACACTGTGTGAGTGAGCATCACTATCATGTACAAGAAAGTGTTTCCAGAAGAAACAGAAATGGAGGGACATTGAGGGAGAGACAATTAGGTGAAAAACAACCGTGATGCCATGGACAAATGCAGACTGATTAAATTCCTAAATGAGATTCCTCCAGTCAGACAATCCAACACTCAGCAAAAAGACAAAAGCTTGAGAGTTTTTCAGAGCTTGAGGGCAAAGAGATGCCAGCTGCACGTTAGCTGACATATTAGGAAAACTGCTGGGAAAAAACTCATCCCTCAGAAACTGCTAATAAAAAGGCAGCTCATTTTACATTTTAACTGGGTTTGAACAAGCAGCTGAAAGCACTGCTGACCTACACTAATAGCTGACTTTGCAAAGGTCTTGAACAAAGTTGTTGTTCAGATGGCTTTTTTTCCTCTACTCCTCTTCCAGATCCAGGGAGGAGGACTGGAACACAGCTCAGCCAAACTGCAGCACAAAGTTCTGCCTGATGGAGGAGGGAAGTTTATATGCTCCTTGCAACAGAAGCCAAATGAAACCACTCAGTACAGCAAATGCTTAGAAATATATGTGAAGGGACTGCTGAGCCAGGAATGAAAGCTTCAAAGGAATTGCATGGGGCCAGCACACAGGGCATTGGCCTAAAGCCCATTTCAAATGGGTGTTGGCTTAGAGAAGCCGTGCTGCTACTCCAGAAAGTGCTGGCCTCATGCTACAGAGAGCCCACAAGAAATAATCCTCATACTACCTCCATTCCTCATCCAAACAGGCTAATTATAGCAGAATGGACAGAAAGGCCTGTTCTGGAGAACAAATTTGTGTTGCTTAGTGTTCAGTGCACTGGTGTGTTTCTTGGCCTATCATGTGATGGATCCTGCTCCAGAGAAGGTGACAGTGACACCAAACTTCACCTGAAGTTTCTTTCGGCAGCTGTTGTCTGTCTCTCTCCCCCCACCCCAGCCTCTCCCAACACCTTTGGGACTCACCCGTTGGTTTTTACGAAGCTGCTTTCCTTTGTCAGATGTGTCCCGCAAAGAGAACCAATTGAGAATTACATCTTCATCCAGAATTTCCAGCTGGTAAAATGTCATCAACACCTGCATCAATTAGAAAAGAGCAACAGGCTCTCTATAAACTCTTTCGGGACTAGCTCACATCCAAGTACAAAGTTTGCACGTAATCTGTGTCTCTCAGCTCCATCTTCACCAGAAGGCACTCAGTCTGCTTCATTTTCCTCTCACTGTTAAAAATAACCGTGATTCTCCTACCAAGCCTTATGTTCCTGACAGATGCTGTGACACATAATGAGTCAAAGTTCAAGCCCCATCAACTTCAGCTCTGAGGATGCTGGGTATGACTGAGAGCAGGGCAACAAGGGGTCACAGAAGACATCAGTTCAAGACTTACGTTCTCTTTTAAAAGCAACCCAAACACTATATCCAAAGCAGATCCAACAAGCAACTGATGCAGGCTCACACACAACAGTGACATGTGCAGACGAGCATGAACCTATCTAGCTCTGCCCCAGGCTCCCTCCTCCTGCCAACTTTATCTTTGCAGTGCCTTATGGCAGGTGTCAAAGCAATTGGTCATTCGTCAGCTCCAGCCCCTGCCCCGTGAGCAGGGGGAGAAGTGATAAGGTGTTCTCAGGGTGCCTTTGTGCTCAGGCAGAGCGGGCACTTCGCAGAGGTCTCCTTGCAGCAGAGCACTAATAAAGCTGCCTGCCAACTCCGAATATAAAGTGTCACTTCAATTCCCAGCCTCTAGGGAAACCCAGGCCCCTAGAACAATGGACACATGCCAAACAATTGCTGTAATTCAAGGACATTTTGGCTCACCAAACTGAAGGCTTTTGGCTCCAGTCCTAAGTGCTTTGCCATCAGCCAGAAGCACTGGTAGCAGAAGTTAAGATTACTCTTTCTTGAGGAATCAAGAGTTAAACAGGCTCTAGGAGAGCTCTTCCAAAACAGACAGGGGCTTCCTGAGTTGCTGCTAAAGGAGCCTTGCAATCTAAGTCAAATGCTCTCCATGTGATAGGGCAGACAGAATGCAGGGACAAAATATTTGTGAAGGATGGTGAGGAGGAATATATGAAAATTCTCAGAAGCAGGGAGACATATAATAAGCCACATGACAGGTTCCTTTTATTCCCAATTTCATAATTACTCAGCCTGAATAAAATTCCACTTTTATTCACAGCTTTTCTGTTTTGCACTCCAAAGTAGGCTAAACCATTTAGCAGTGAGATCCCAGGGACTATGGAGAGATAAATGAAGTGAAGCTCTTCCTAGAGCGAGTCTCTGGCCTTGCCTCTTCCAGCATCACACAACAAGGGCATCTATGTCGGAAGCTGCAAAATAATAGCTCCCCACAGGCTGCATGCTGGTAATTAATACTCACCCTCAGCTGTGCTCCCTCAGAGGCACAGGCAGACACAGAACATTTTTTTTAAGAAATTGTTGTAGATGGATTTTCTACACACCCTCTCCACCGAGACCCCAAAATTCTCTCCCCCAAAGCAGAGAAGTGATGATGTAAATAGGATGCATTCCACTGTGAATCTAGCAAAGATAGATTTGGGAGCAGATACTCACTTTAGCTATCGATGTGCAGAGACTGTCATGTTCCAAGAAGAATTCCTCAATGGCACATAAGGCATTCAAGTGATCTGACGCTCGTTTTATGTAGTTCTTAAACAATGGGGTCCAGTTCTTCAACAGCTGCAGGGAGAAAACACAGAAGAGCTCCTGAGCTGAGATGGATGGGTGAACTCAGCCTTGTGTCTCAGCTGTGTTACACCAAGAAAGAAAGTTACCCAGGGAAGCATTTAATGAAACTATTCAGCTGACTACTTCAGATATTTGACCCTCTCTATCCATGTCTCATATGTGAGGTCAGAACCTGGTTTAACTAAGCTTTCAGAATATCTATTAGCTTTCTCGTTTTTGCCTAGATAGAATATCAGATCATCACAATAAATGTGTTCAATGGAGTCTGGTATTCAAACAAAATCTCTACACTGCAGACTGAGAAGGAGAGATACCTACATGACACTCATAACCTCCCCCCACAGAGCAGCTGACATTTCAGTGGAATTTTCCTTCAAAGCAGAAGGACGAATAAGGAAACATAGAAAAAGATAATGCCAGGTTAATTACCAGCTGAGTAGAAGTGAACAGTAAAAAACAACCACCCCTAAAACAGAAATGTGTCAGAGCAGCCCCTAAGTGCAAATCACACATTTGCTGTGAGCCTAGAGGCTTGTTTGGATCCTGAAGCCTGCTGCAGGGAATGAGTGAGAAGGATGAAGGGCGAGAAGTTGTTGCACTATTAGTTGCTCTCTCCTCCAAGACTTATTTTTCTTGAAGTCTTAAGTTTAATGATTTTAGTGCTGCCTCTTCAAAAAATATTTCTGAGTCCCCCACAGCTCTTTCCCTTGTACATATCTGGGAAATATGCAGTAGGGAGCTCTGTAAAGCACAGACTGACCTGAATCTGGGATAGGAGATAATACTTAGATCCCTGTCCAGAAAAATTTTGGAAGGTATCAGAGCTTGGATAAGATATAAAAATTCTTTATTGGCCACATAATGACCTGGCCATCCTACAAAAACAACGTAGGAAACTAAATCAGAGTTCCACATCTTTTTAAATTGAGTAATTCAACAGCAGTTGATCCTGAAACTACACCTGCACAGACACACAGGTTTGCTGTGCCTTCAGCAGTGTCTCCTTACAGAACACATCTGGTCTGTTTTGAAGAGAAACTGGCAATCCACAGGGGCTTGGGGTGTGAGGAAGAAGCTTTGAGTCACCTACATTTGGGGTTAATCAACATTATACTGTCCAGGATAACTGTTAACAGGCAGTAGACCTGAGAGAGGGAGAGCTCCAGGACACACAGTGGAGCCACAACCCAGGCTATGGAGATAGTCCAGGCTGGTGTGGACTACCAAAGGTAGCTTGAGCTAGGAAACACTGCTCATCTACTCTGCAGTACTGCACTCCATCACCTCTTCAGACACATTTGCTATGCAACCGTGCTGGAATTTGCATGCCTCAAGCAGGAACAAAGAAGGAGATTAGTACAAACAAACTCATCTATACAGTGGTACATTGACTGGTTTAAGGAACAACAGTAACAGCACTGAATGATCCTGATCATCACGGTATCACAATAAAACAACTGAGGGCTCTGTGGCATATTTAAAGGAGGTACTTCAGGAAAATGCTTAATGCTAAACACTCTTCCCTCCTCTACAACCATCTCCCCATTCTTATTATTCTTTGGAATCTTCACCTCAACTGCAGTAAAGCTACTGGAAAGTTCCTTCCAGGCTAAGAAACACTTTGTAATACCTTTCTATTAACACCTTTAAATCATAAGCAGGCACAAATCTAACCAGAAGCTATTGAAAGCAGGTTGTTTATGAAGAAAACACTCACAACCCCAGAACTCAATTCAGTGTGCCTGCTGCTGGAAAAGGGAAAGAAGAAAAAATATACTATATCAAGTTGAGAACATGCACTGCACTGTAACTGGTGCTAATGGGGATAGTAGGGCTCAGCCCCACAGAGCCCCTCAGAAAAACATCCTCTGAGCCTGTATGACCAGAGAGGCTATTTTGGGAGTTTCATGAAAACCTAAGCTGGAGAATTAGAAGCTTGCAATGTGGATTTGATAAAACACTGAAAAATGTGAAAAGTTACCTGACAGAAAGCCCTATGGACAATATCACAATTGTCCAGGCTTTGACTCTACATAGATAACTCCTCAAAACAATCTACAGTCTGGAGAAAGCAATCAAATTTCTCTGGCAGGTAGATTCATCTTTCATCAAATCTGGTCAACGATATTCTAACAACTTTAACGAGGTTTGTGATCCAGCTCTCTTGTCAGAAGGACAGTCTCAACACCAAGATAATGTCACACCTACCACCAGCACAGAACACCATCAAGAAGTACATGCAAAACACAATGGACAAAACTGTAAGTCCAACCTGTTGGACCACAATGGCATCTGTGCTGATCACCATAAATTGCTTCAGTGACAGCAGGAATCCATTTGGTTCCCAAATAAGCAATCCCACATACTCCATTACAGAATCCCAGTTCTGAGAAAGGTCTATAGTTCTACGAAAGGCCTTTTTCTGTACCTTCTTTGCTTTACAACTTGTACAAGAGCTGAATGAGATGCCTGATACACATTGAACTGGATACCTCTCTTTCTCAAGCCTCCATGTTTAATCTGAAAAAAATACCCACAGGCATATCCTGTACCAGATGCTTGTTTCCTAAAATTGCTGCAACACTTTAGAGCTTCATGCTCAGGGGCCAACACTTCAGACCACATACTGTGGTTTCAAGCCAAACCATACATCACAACTATAGCATTCCCACAATTTCCCCTCCTGATCTGCCTGGGACTGCTCTACCATAGTTTTTAAATAAGCAACCCATCTTACTTCAGCATCTCTTGGTCAGAGCTGAGCTACAAAGAGAGTGAGAAATATTGAACAGGTCTGTATGGTTCAGTGGGCTTCTGATACCCATCATTCTCAGAATGCAGGCAGCCCCATCTCACACAAAGTAACACTTTTCCATAACTACTCCATCATGAGCAGCTCTCAGCCCAAAATTGCTATTGCCTGAGGCAGTTCTAGCTGCAAACTTCAGCAGCAGCTGCTTTCATTATGTACTAACCTATACCAAGCCTGTGCTTGGGATTTGCAGAGTGTAAATAAGAATCAGTAAATCAATGGAGTGTACTTTTTGCTAACCAGGGAATTGCAAGTTGCAGAGAAGCCACTGTTCAGATGCTGTACAACTTCTGCCTGAAGAACTGGTCTTTTCAGAGCACTGCTGGTAAATACACAAAGCTGCTGCCTCAGAAGACCAGTGATGTGTGTTTAATAAGCCTTTGAAGGCTAGTTCACTACATCTATTATAGGCACATCTCATCCCAAATACTGGGTTATCATAACAGTGACAAATATCATGAGTGCAAGTGAACATACCTGTACCTCACCAGGACATTATGCTCCTGCTGAAGGCAGTGCAGAAAGTCAGCACAGCAATCCTGAACACACTGAAGGCACCAATCATGGCACAAACTGTCCCAGAGAAGGATTCTCTAAGAAACTTCCTGGTTGTTTTTTCACAAGGGAGAATCTGGAGAAACTGGCTGCCATGATGGTCAATTGGTTTGACACCTGGCTTTCTTTGATAAATCTAAGGGTAATTTGTACTTCATAAACGAACACAAGTCCCTGCCTAGACAAATGCCACCTGCCCATGACATGACACATGGTCACTCTAAACATTACATTTTGATTACTACTACTTCTCACTAAAGGTGAGCTGACTTGCTCTGTCTGCTGCTAAACATGAGCATTAGCTTTCCTTTGATGAAAAATACACAGGCAAAGTTACCCAGAGAAACTCTTTATATACTACCATTATTTTTAGCTTGTAAGGGTTTAGGGCAATTATGCAAAACTTTATGCATTTATATGCTTCATCCCAGACTAGAACATCTTCTGACTAGGTGCTGTAGTGAAATTCTCCTTTCCCTCT
The DNA here is from genome assembly GCA_013397075.1 of Rhabdornis inornatus. Lineage (NCBI taxonomy): Eukaryota > Metazoa > Chordata > Aves > Passeriformes > Rhabdornithidae > Rhabdornis > Rhabdornis inornatus. Next base: position 113,671 of record VWZS01006489.1, read on the forward strand.
CATGCTAGAGTAGGAGCCTAATCTGGGAGACCAAGAGATGCCATATCCCAGCTGGGATTAAAAAAAAAAAAATCCTATATAGCTACCAAGCTGTTGTCTAGATGTACTGCTTTCCACTTAGAATCTAACACCTGCTGCAACATTTTCTTTGGTCCTCCCCCTTCAATTCTCTTTTTCTAGACAGGACATGCTATTCAAGAAAACAGTCCGGAAAAATGAACAAAAGCAAGCAGAATTTAAACAGAGTGAGCAGCAAAATCTCACTAAGCCATCTGAAGAACAGATCAGCTTACATGGATGTTTTCTGCAGAAGGCATCTCCACATGTCCAAGAGGTGAATTAAATAGCATGCTTACACCTACACAAAGGAGAATTAGTTTTCCACCCTTTCCCATCAGTCGAAAGCACATACTTCCTCAGAGAAAGGATTATGAGGAAGTCTAGTGTTCCTCTCAATCTCCTAAAAAAAAAAATAGTCCTAAAAAAAAATTTAAGTAGTCTGTCCCAAACCTGTGTCAGACCTATTCATTCTGAAAGAGCATCTTCAGAATCTGTAGAGTTTGCAAAGTCAAATACATAAATGGACTGTAACAGGGAGACAAAAATACTACAATGAGTTCAGCTTGGGTGAACAAAACCATTAAGAGAAGACTGCCTGCTTTTTAAAACAGATCCTACCCTATTTTGTCTGTCATAACGTAGGAAATCGAAGTTGGTACACCCAACTATACAACCCATCTCCCTAGAAACAAAGCAGGACTTTATCTTTGCACCAAGACAACAATATCATGCCCTTGCATTTGGCTGAAAAAAATCTGGCATCAATCATAGTATGCAGACAAGTAAGACCTTGGAAAGGATCCCATTGGGAGAGGAGTGCTCCCCACTGCCCCAGGACAGGACTTGAGATGGATTGGAACCGGGTTGCTGGAATGCAAGCCTGTAAAGACATCTCTAAGAGACCTCCTCTTTCCTCTTTTGCAAATGATCCACTTCTACTGTCTCACACAGACAGCAGAAACAACCACAGGTACTGAAGTAGAGCTCCCACACCTACAGTCTCAGCTGAGCTCTGTCTAGGAGGAACAACAGTTTCAGTTCATTTTCACTTCTATAGAAGACAAAGAGGCTCATGAACTCAAGGAGTTCAAGTGGCTCCAGGCTTAAACAGAGAGATTCCTCAGGCAGGATCTACCTAGGGCACACAGAAAGACTGCTACACCCTTGGAGACAAGCCCAAAGAAGAGTCAAATGGAGCAGGACTCACAGGAAGTAAAGCTGAGAAATAGTTCTGGGAGTCCAGGTTTGCATCCAGCTGCTGCAGTGGGAACTCCAGGATCACTTTACTGAGCACCTGCATCATCTCCTTCAGGCCAATGTTATATGCATACCTACGATGAAAAAGGCAAAAAAACCTCAACATTTCACACTGTCTGATCTCTGCAGGCTGTGGCTACTCACAGAGATAGAGCAGAAAATCTGATTTTCATCTTCTCAACCTATTTTTTATTTGGTTATTTCGTTTTCCTAATATTCAGACAATAAAATCACTTTGCATTGCATCAGGCCCTGCTTAAGGCTGAAAATCTGTTAACGCAATTGGAACAAGCTGCTGCAGGGACAGCACCCTCACATTTACCAGAGTGCTTTAGGAATGCTCTTGCACAAAAGAAGGCACACAGGTTTGGATTTGAGAAACACTAGATAAAAGGCACTCTGATTATGTGTTCTAAAACTTGCTGCTGCAAAAATACTGTGGACAAGCCACACCTCAGGACAGCCCCAGCTGCAGGCAGCTGGCTGAATGCTGCAATGCTGAGAGCAGCAGACCCTGCATGAACTTCCAGGCAGCCATGCCAAGAACTGGCTTGTCCTCTTCAGTCCACAGTTATTTAGCAGCAATTCAATCTCTTGTTACAGAGGTGGGGCAGGAAAAGCCTAACCACCAAGGATGCTAGAGATGCAGCTGGTGCTCTCCATCAACTCCTGTTGTCATTCAGTCATGATGTTTAAGCTGCATTTCTCATGCTCCATACTGATAAAATGTCTAACAATGGTCATTCACATGGTTTCTCCTCTTCTTTTGACACGTCTGCTGTCAATCCCAACTGTTCAGCACAAGGGACAATATCCCTAAGGACACCCCGAGGATCCCTAAGGACATCCCCAACTCACTTGAGGGAGTTGATTTCCAGGACCAGGTTGTCACAGGAAATGTTTTCTTCTTCACCCCTTTGTAATGTACCCAGAACCTCATTCTGGAAAACTAATGAAAAAAGGACAGGCAGTTAGACATGAGAGAAAAGCAGAGATTCTTCAAACTGCCCACTACTAAAGGAATGATGCCCCTCACAAAAAAAGCATTCTGACACAGATGTCTTTTTGTTCTCTGTAAGCTGACACAAACACACAGCAACTATACTTATAAATAATGGGATACAATTCAAACAAAGGAAACTACCTACTAAACATTGATCTACCCACAGAAACGAGTACAAAGCTATTTACCTCTGCAGCCTTTTAGAGCAGAGTTTCCATTACACTTTCACAATCAAGCCTTTCTTATTCAGACAAACCTCATCTTCCCCTAACTGAAAGTATTAATTAAAATCTAAAATTTATTGGTTTAATTTCCTTTGGGGCAATATTCCAACACAAAAAAGTTTTTGGATTTTTCCAATTTGGCCTGAACCTCTTTCAAATCCACATAAGCTTAACACAACAAAACAGAAAACCAAAACATCTTTGCCAAAAGAGGCAGCTCCTACAAGGACATTTATTTCTCCAGAATGATTACAGTAATAAGCTGTCCATACAGAGAAACTCTGCTGGACCTTCGCATAGGCTCTAAAATTAGGCAATGACACTGCCATTTAAAGAGAACCCATCAGTGGTACACCACTCACTTCCTGCATTTTCTACAGAGTTCTTTAATATTCTCTGAACCCATCAGTGGTACAGAGAATATTAAAGAACTCTGTAGAAAATGCAGGAAGTGAGACCAGGAAACAACATATCATGCGGGTGCACAAATTTTCCAATACACCCAGAGAAAGCAGCACAAACCTCATACGCTACATTATCTACAGAGACACTGTACTTCTTCAGAGTCCATCTCACCTTTGATGTCATCCAGCTGAGGGGAAGCTGCCCGACTGTCTGGCTCCTCAGAGCCCACGCTCAGGTCACTGTCAGATTCACTCTCTTCCTCTGAGTGCATAGCTGGGCCTGAGGAAGGAGAAGATGCAGCATTCAGCACTCAAAAGCTGCAACCATCTCATGCCATGAGGAAGCAGGTGTCCCAGGGACTTCCCAACCAAGTCAGCAACTATCTGTCCTTGCAACCTTCTATTTACAGGTCCAGATTATATTTGCTGCAGAGGGAACACTACCGCTGGCACTAGGATAATGGGATTTTTTGGGAGTCTGCAGGCAGACAACAAAGGACAGGGACAGAAGCAACTGCAGTTTGTGCAGACTGCTGACTCACAACGGAGCAATGTCAGCAGACACTGCCGCTGGCAGGAAGAAAGCCAGCAGCACCCAGAATAGCCAAAGCATATTCCCATATGAGGAAGGGCCTGGTGTCCCATGGTGCAGCATTCCCTCTGTGTGTTACTGCAAGGCAAATATCTAACAAACACCTTCCAAAGAGCACACATAGAGGATCTGGTCCAAGACCTGCTTTTACTCCTCACCTTCCCTCCACACATAGCTGTTATCTGGAGCCAATCTGCTTCACAAAGCCCAGGTCTTGCTCTAGACACAATTACCACTTGGCCAGTTTCCTCAACATACACCAGTCTTTTCACCCCCAGGTGACCACACTAAACTTTTCCTCACCCCATAGGCTTTGTCTCTGCTCTTCTTCATCCTCTTCATTCTTGTCATCTGCTTTCCAGAGATAGCCTCTGCCCTCTGATCCTACGTCCTTTTTATTGTAACCTGAAAAAGAATCAGCGATCAGAGTGTGGATGTACTAGATCTGCTTACAGGCAAACCTGAAATAGACTGGTATAACTTGCGTATTACTGCCCCTAAATAGCCTTCATCAAGAGGGAGCTAGGATTCTGCAGATGCATAAGGATTTCAGCTTTGATTTTCTCACATGCCTTGACAAGTGACTTACTCCTTCCTACAGTGGCAACATTTGGCAGACCATGTTTAGATTCCTTGACAAACCCACACTGTAGCAACAGTACTTCCCAAGGGCAAAGCTCTTGGACACACCTGAGTATCCTTGCTTGCCCTGATGAAAACACATAGATTCCAGGTTGAACGCAGCACTAAGCTCCACCCTGACATTGCAGTGTCTGGAATGGGGCTGGTAAAGACCTCAAAAGATCATGGGAGACAAAACCTTCTGCATAGCTTTAGTGCACAGAGACTCTCATACCTTTCAGTTTCACTTTGCTCTCCTTGTTCACACCAGAATCATCACTGAACTGGTCATCATCCTCTTCCTCTTCATCTGGGGGGTGCAGAGAGATTACTGTGCCCTCAGAGAGAGTGATGCCAGGACCTACTACTACCTGAAAATATGTGAAACATATCTTAATGAAAACCACTCTGACTGCCCCCTTGTATCTCCACCAGACAAGCTCCAGACAAGCTGCCACTAACAAGTACAACTGAAGACACCAGCACTGCTACATTCCATACTATACTGTTTCAGTCAAGCAAAGGGAAGAAGAGGGTAGGAGCAGTAGCACAGTCTCCACCTCTGCAAAAAGGCTTGGGGCAACCCTGTGCTCTGGAGTAGTACAGTGTAAGATGAGTAACGTGCCAAGAGAGGAAGAAAGCAGAACAGACATCAATCAGCTCACCTGAGAAGAGAGGACACAGCGGGGCTTTAGCTTTACTTTCTCCTTCACTTCAGCCTCATTGCAGATAACAGAATGGCAGACCTCCACATTATCTGCTATATGCACTCGGTCCCACAGAATAGCTCCATCCAACGTGACTTTATCACCTGTTATACACCACCAAGTACAAATATGTTGAGGAAGGCTGTCTGGTGCTCTCTGACACTGCTGAGTCCAATAGGAAGCATCTTACTGACTCCCAATGGCCTTGATGCATGATGGATGTTAGATGACAGGGGAAAATTTGCCTCAGAGGCCTACATCCACTTCCAAAGCTGGAAGACAAATTTGTTCTCTACAGAGACTTGAGTTGAGTAACAACTGACATCTAAGTTTTGGACAAACACAGCCAAATCACAAGAAAAATCAAAAATCCAGCCAAAGCTAAGAAGGAGTGAGTTAGGAGGGAGCAAAGTTAGGAGTGACCTGCTAGGAAACAGCTCATGAAAATAGGGACAGATGTCTCTCATTTGCAGGATGTTGGTGGTTGATAAATCTAGATCAGTAAAGGTCATGCATTCTCTGCTGCTGAAACAACTCATTTGCATGAAGTACTTTCCAGCTTCATTATGGTACCCTGAAAACTTTAATCTACTTTGTCTGCTGGAAAACCAAGCTTTTCTCCTTTCTCCCCATTAGCAATCAATCAGTACCCACCTATCATCCTCTCTCAGTGCCAAACACACTTAAAAACTGAATCCCAACAAATGTGTGCCCTGGCCTGGCAAGGCTGGCACATCCCTCATTCTTGCACTCACCTATCCTACAGTTCTGCCCAATAACGCTGTTGGTGATGAAGCAGTTGCTGCCAATGACTGTTCCCTGCCCGATGAGCACATTCTCTTCCAGCACACTGCCGTGGCCAAGGCTCACATCCACCCCTCGGTAAATGTTGTGTTTAGAGTGGGTGTAACTCTGGTTCTTGTCATCAGTGAAGTTCATCTCTGGAGTGAGAGGATAAACCCAGCGCCGGATGATGTCAGAGCACACAGCTTCGTACATCAGCAAGTTGCATATATGAGCACCATACTCTTCTGTTGCTACATGCATATGGATCTGGTTCCCCAAGACCTGGCAGACAGGCAGGCGTACGTCAGAAGGCTCTCTAAGGCAAAGTAACAGGATCTCCCTTGAAACAACCCTCTCCTTACCTCCTCATTCACCAACAGACCACGCACAAAGTCATCCCGTGTCTGGTAGTCAAAATTGTCTGTGAACAGTTCAGCCACCTGCCAGGAATAAAGTACATGGAAATAACATAGTTAGAGTCAAGTTATACAAAATGGGAAAGTGATGGTCTGACTCCTGCTAGGAATATTGACTCTCTCATCTCCTCCTCCTCCTACTCCTTCAGAATTCATGAACAGATTATGGTTACCAAAAGGGGGCAAGACATTGCTTTAGCATTTCTAAACAATTTACCCAGCCTTACTTTGTAGTTTAACCCCCAAAGGAAGGCTGCAGACAAACTTTTTCAGATCTGGAAGATATGTTAGTGAGCCTTAGCTGGAACAACCATGAATGTTACCCTAACATGGTACCAGCTTACAAATACTGACACTTCTCCACAGCACAGCCAACACCTCTGCTATACAGATATTATTACACCCAAGTGAAATCACTTATTTTCTGAAATAGTTTCATCCTGTGCCAAATCAGACACTCTCAGCATGCATCCACCATGTAGTTCTGCCTGAGCTTGGGCAGTGGATGCCAGAAACAGACTGAGCCCCCATGTGTTCCATATAGCAGCACCACATGATCACCCAGGCTCTCAGCTCAGCCAGTTCTGTTTTCCAAACCCAGTACTCAGGCCACGCACACCCTGCACACCAGCAGTAAGTACAAAGGGAGCAGTGCAGACTGAATTTTGGACCCTTGGAAGGACAGAGCCTACCTGTGGAGAGCAGATGCTGATATGACAGTCCAGCAAGTCATGGCGCACCTCGACATTCTCAATAGAGTTCTGGAACAGACCCTGAAAGAGGAAAAAATTCAGATGACCTGAGTGTCTCATGCAGTATTGAACCCCAAAAGCCTTCCATGACCCAGGGGCAGTATTGGCTGAATTATTAAGCTAGCTGAAGTTCTGAGGATCAGAGAAACCTACAGTCTACACTAGACCCAATCTTGGCAGGCACAGACTGGTCACACGAAGAGCTGTGTCAGGCAGCAGAGACTGCCCCTGCCCTTACAAAGTGCAGGTCTCCCACAAACAGACTGTACTTCCAACAATCACTTTTCTTCCAGAAGGCTCCTTAATTCAGTCTTTGGGAGCTAAAACTCTACCAAAAAACACTGATAAAGCCAAACACAATTTTTACAGCTGTGGGTCAGTTTTGTATTGTTGGGTTTTGTTTCTTTTGGTTTTTCCTTTTTGGTTTCCTACGGTGATTTGTACTTCCATTTGAAGACATGAAATAACCTCCTGATTACTGATTTGGGGATGAAAATATTATACAATCACAGCCTTAGTTCTGAGTTGAAGAAAGAAACTGGTCCGTCTATCTCATGGAGAAAGTGTCTCCACAGACATTTACAGAGTATTTACTACATTATTAGGTGAACAAACAGATAATAGGAGGTACCACTCCTTGCACCTCCATAATTCCACCCCATGTCAGGCTCAACAACACTTCAAAAAGGAAAGGAATGTTAAACACTGGAATGGACTGCCCAGAGAGGTGCTGGTGTCCCACCCCTGGAGGTGGTCAAGAAATGACTGGACATGCCATGGTCTAGTTGATAAGGTGGTGATCAAAGATTGGACTCTCTGATCTCAGAGGTCTTTTCCAACCTAAATGATTTGGTAAAAATGGTCTGTGTATGGTAGTGGTATTTGCACATCAATTTGGGAGCCCCTGCGATAGTACAAATCATCTTCCCTTGTTTTACATCATGGTAAGGAAACGAAGTGCAAAACCTGAACGGTGAGAAACACATCTGCCTCATGTTCAAACTGAAACGAGTCACAAACATGCACGTTGCCACCATCATTTCAGCAAGCCTCAAATAGGGATTAAGGGGAAAAAAGCCAGTTTACCCCAAGCTACTTCCTATCATCTGCTCCTCCAAGGGGAGCAGCTAGGACAGTTTCCCAGCCCTCATTCAAGGAGGATCTCCTTGGGTGGGCTGCTTCACTACCACAGCTCTTTTCCACCTGCCAGGTTTCAGACGCACCATAGGAAAGCGGAATCGTTTCAGGCCCTGCGTTCTCTGGTAGTGAAGGACACGGTTTGTGGCACTGTCCATAGCAATAACAATGTCATCCTCCTTGCACCTGGCGTGGTGGCCAGGCGAGGACTTCTTGAATATCATCGTCATCACAGACACATTCTTTTCCATCTTACGACGCAACCTGAAAAAGGAGGACAGAACTATGAGAACATTCCTCAGAGACCTACAGACCGAAATCTCAGCACACTAGGCAATCATTCATTCTTCCAGCACCTACTTGTGCTCTTCCAGGGCTTTGGATATATTGAAGTTGGACACCACGTCACCAGTGACAAGGATGAAGTCGGAACGAACAAGGGACTTGGCATCCACATCTCGCAGCACGTCACCAAGGGAGCGGTACAGGTCTGAAGTGACAAAGCGCACCGTGTTGGGAGATGTGTGCTGGCACCACTTGGATTTCCTGCAAGAAGGAAAAAATCCATCAGGAAGGCATAAAGAGGCTGTTCCTTCAGCCACCCTAGGATATAGTGTCCCAGTGCATGACACACCTGTAAGGGGATGCAAGGACCATCCTGTGACAGTGACGCCGCTATTGCCAGGCTCAGGTACACTCAGAAGGTGAACTGAGGAGCAGTCCCTCAACACTCAACCGTTTTAACACACTGCATGACCAGCCTCCTACACAGCAGGAATGGTCTTTTCTGAGATATGCTAAGAGACCACTGCTGAAAGGATGTCTCTTACAGTTTTCATAAGAATCAGCGAGGCTTTTGAGGTTTTCAAGAATACTTTCCATGATAAAACTGAAAAGAAGAAAAGATTCTTACTGCAAATGCTCTTTTATCTCAGCTGACTTCCAACAGCAGAAAACAAATGTTTCTTCCACTCCAGTTGCTGTTAGGAACTCCAAGGTATAGTCAATCATGGCCACATTTGCCATAGGTAAAAGAGCCTGAAAAAAAACCAAAACAAAAAAAACCTACAGACAGCTGAACAAACATTCAGTACTCCAACATCAGCAACAGCCCTTTCCAGCTTGGGGATATAATGTCATCAATAGTATCAGAAACATAACACAAGTAACTGCTCTACCAGGTTTTATAAAAATCTTTCAGAGTTGATCTAAACAGTAAGAGCTAATTTGTGATCTTTTAGGGGCAGATCCTCAGTTCAGAAAGAAAGGTATAAAAAAAGTGAAGTGATCACTGAAAAATGTTCCAAAAGATTCAGATAAATGACAGAGACTGGAAAAAAAATCTAAAGTGCTGATTCCCTGACTCAGGCTTTAACTGCTTCAAGAAAAACCTGTCAGACACGAATGATGAAGCCACAGGAACATGAGTGCCCAGAATTAAACAAAGGGAAAAAAAAGCTCAACCTAAAGTGAAGTAAGTACTCTCTTAGCTTGAGATTCAACTCACACTTTTAAACTGAGTTACTGAGTCACACCTGAGTGATGGCATACCATTCCTTAATTCATTTTTGGTGCTGTTTCATTTCAGGCCTGAGCTCGCGTGTATAATTACAAGCACCACCAACACTTAATCAGCAAGCGACATAAGATAATTGTTCAGACCTAAAGTCTCCAGAAGCTTTTTATGTTTCTTTAACACACAGCCTTTTGAGCTGCATAACTGAAGTACTACCCTCATTCATTCTTCTGGCCATATTCTTTCACGCATTACAGCTGGCAAGGGCCAAGATTTTGTTTCTTTCCTTTATCAGAAACAAGCCTGTCCAAACCCGCTGCCAGTCCTGCACCAGCCACAGACGAGGAGCCAACAGCGCAGCTCGCCACGCCACATGGAAAAGCAGACAGCATCAACACAGCAATTAGACCCTCGCTGCCTCTCCAGCGGGGGATACAAACTCCCACGGGCGAGAACTGTCGGAGCGCAGGAGAAGCCACGGCGGGAGATGCCCGAACCCGAGGCGCCGGGGGGCCTCACCCCCTCCCGGCCCAGCCTGGCCTCCTGGGACGGTGCACACCGGGACACGCAGCCCCGGAGGCACTGGCGCGGCGCAGGCAGCAGCACCCAGAGGGAATTTCTCACCCGCGGCCGGTCCTTGGAGATCGGGAAAAAGCGGCGGTTGAAGCTGTCCGCGACCAGCACGGCCTGGAGCGGCGGCGGCGGCTCCTCCTGCGGGTCAGGGCCGCGGACGGACCCCCCGCCCGCCCCGCGCCGCGCGGTGCCGCGGGCCGCCATCGCCGCACGCGGCCGCCGCCGCTTCCGTTTCCGCTCGCGACGGGAGCGGCGACGGGCGCCCGGCGGGGACACAACAGCGCGGGGCGGCGCGTCCCGGCGGGAGTGGGGCGGGAACGGGGCGGGAGTGGGGCGAGAGCTGCTTGTTGCCTCCCCNAGCCACGGCGGGAGATGCCCGAACCCGAGGCGCCGGGGGGCCTCACCCCCTCCCGGCCCAGCCTGGCCTCCTGGGACGGTGCACACCGGGACACGCAGCCCCGGAGGCACTGGCGCGGCGCAGGCAGCAGCACCCAGAGGGAATTTCTCACCCGCGGCCGGTCCTTGGAGATCGGGAAAAAGCGGCGGTTGAAGCTGTCCGCGACCAGCACGGCCTGGAGCGGCGGCGGCGGCTCCTCCTGCGGGTCAGGGCCGCGGACGGACCCCCCGCCCGCCCCGCGCCGCGCGGTGCCGCGGGCCGCCATCGCCGCACGCGGCCGCCGCCGCTTCCGTTTCCGCTCGCGACGGGAGCGGCGACGGGCGCCCGGCGGGGACACAACAGCGCGGGGCGGCGCGTCCCGGCGGGAGTGGGGCGGGAACGGGGCGGGAGTGGGGCGAGAGCTGCTTGTTGCCTCCCCATCATCTCCCTGCTCCCGGCATCACCTCGGTGGCGAAGATCCGCTGTTGCACGGGCTCAGGAGCGGGGGGAGGCGTTTCATCGCCATCCCCCGAGAAGGGGGCGGGGGTAGAGCACCGCGGCTCCCTGCCAGGGCTGGGCACAGCCGGGACCCGGCCTGGGGAAGGCCTGAATGTCCCCAGAGACATTCCCAGGTGGCCTCAGGGTGTGCGTAGTGCTTTGATGTGACCCTGGTGGTCTCTGGTTTTGGGAGCAGCGATGTTTTTTTTGATACACTTCCTAGCAGCGACGTGTTTGTGCTGCGTTTCCAAATGTCCAGACGCTCCTTCTGCAAATTACAGCCTTGATGTGAAGCAGCCCGTCATGCACAGCTCACACCTGCCATCTAAAAGCTGTCCCCAAATCCCAGAGCCCCTGAGAGACCCCTCGGAGCTCAGAGACCCTTCCAGAGTGGATGGCAGGAAAGAAGATGTGGTTTCTGAAGGTGGCAGTGCCATTTTTCTTCCCCACGGCTTGGTGAAGCAGCTGGGATGCTGCAGTGCTGGTATCTGGCTGTCCCCGCTGTCAGTTCCGCGGGTCCCCATCCCCTCCAGCCATTCGTGCCCCAGCCCAAACTATCTCCTAGCACATCTCTGATTGTGTTTGGGTACTGTCTTGGTCTGCAGAAAGGGACGGGCCATGTGAAATAAATAAAGTCCAAAAACACCAGCTCCCTTCTGACGCCTTTACTTAAAAATCTATCCTCCGCTGGTGGATGCCCCAAAGCTCACGCACACCACCGCGGCTCCTCATGCACGGTCCAGAAAAAAAAAAAAAAAAAAAAATCTGTTGTGTTACACAACACAGCGCGGTCCACCACTCTCACAACAGCCTTTGGTAACACGTTACCCTCTTCGTACTCCAGGAGTATCATGTCAATCGGGTACTGAGGGGTCATGGTGACAAGGCTAAGAGCCCTGGTTGATGATTTCATCTTCTTCACCGTTTTCTTTACTTGGGAGTACCATTTTTAGTTTTCGATGTTATATTGGCTCGTTGTTTTTAGGTTTTTTTTAGTACTGGATTGTGTCCCATTAGCACTTGCGGTTTTCTTATTTGCCAGGCACCGTTTTGGGAGCAGCGGCGGCATTGCCCGACGGGAAGGGGATAGAGCACAGGGGCAAGGCAATTCCAGGGAGTGACAACCAGAGCAGAACAATAGTAACAATTTACATAAAAACAGGGTGTTTTCCACAGTTAACAGAACATTAACAGAACAAACTTGCGAACTTGTTCGTAACACCATGTACAGCCCACAGCACAGAAACCTGCCCTCAGCTGTGTCCCTCCTCTGCTGCTTTTCCCTGCTGCTGGTTCCAGGGCTGCAGGACTTACCTGGCACAGTTCACACAGCACCTGCTCATTTGTCACCGAGGAAAAGCTGTGTGATAACCCTGCATTCAAAACCAGAAGAACAAGCTGAAAGACCTCCCTACAGGGCTCCTAACGGGATGGCAGCAGGACTGTGCAGAGTCCTGAGCCTGGCAGCAGGAGAGCCCTTTCCAGTGCTGGCTGCTGCAGGACCTGGTGCTCGCTGCCTTGCCCCGTTGTCACACTTCTGCCCCCCTCCACGTGGGACAGGCAGTCACAGCCCCTGCACTGTCACTTTACCAGCCTCTCTTGATGTCCCTCGGCCCCACTGTGACACCCTGCTTTGGTCCTCACTGCTGTCATCTGCTACTAAGTGACAAGCCAAAGATTCAAAGAGTCTCAAATTCAGATGTGGTCTGACAGAAACCCAGGTCATTTGCACCCACACCTCCATGGCAGGGCCTCTCGCAAGGGCGGAAGGCGGCATGTGCTTATCAGCCCAAGGCACACAGTACGGCCTTTCCATCCCGAGGGAGGCAAATTAAGGGAGGCACCACTTAACCACAGACTTACAGCACTATCATGGGCAGTGCTGTACAGCCCCCATGACATTCCTGAGGGCTCTTTAGTAAAGGGAAGAAAGCTGTAATAGGCAACATGCAGTGTTCCTCCCCACTGATCGAATTGCAGGTCCAGGACTGATGTAGAAAACAAAGTCTCCTCTGCCTTGCTGTGCTGCAACTTGCAGCTGAGCTGCTTGACCTTAGCTAGTGGTCTGGAAAAAAGCAACAAGGATGGACATAGCAAACAGAAACGAGCTGCCCATGGGAAATAAATCATCCCCATCCTTTTCAAAATTGATATCTGCATACCCTTGGGAATTCCGTTGCCCTGGCAAAGGAACTAACCCCAGAAAGCTCCCAGATGGTTTCAGCCCAGGGGTTACAGCCTGAGGAGTGATCCAAGAGGTGGATTTGTCATTGCCTGAGGGCAGGACAGCATCTTAGCTCCTGTCTATGTGGCACTAAGTGCATAAACAGCACCAGAAATCAGGTCTGATCCAGCCTGCACAGCCACTGCGTGTGTTGAGACCAGGCACAGAGAGGTTGATGGGGGAATCAGCAGATTATCTGGCTAATTACATCCTGTTCTCTCCAAATGAGGTGAGTTTCCAAGACTTTGCCCTGGTAAATTGGCAAGAACAGGGGAAGACAAATCAAGGTAATCACTAATGAACTAAACTCAAAATCAGCTCGATAAATATTCCTCAGGCTTTGCAGACATATTTCCATTTGGTCTCACCATGAACTTGCAGGCCAGCGGCAACCAGGCCAAACATTTTCTGAAAGCAATGTAATTCCAGGGGAGTTTTTAAAACTGAAATTACCTCATGAAAACTGAAATGAGACTGAGCTGGGTTTGAATGGAGGTCTATCAATCCCGGTATCCCACAGCGGCTGGGAAGGGTGGTGGGAAGACTGTGGGACTTTTCCTTGCTTCCTCATCCTTGGATTACCCCTGGACAGCGCATACACCCTGGAGAGGACAGCATACACCAGCTTTGGGAATAATCAGCCTGGTGGGGATGCTCTGCTTTCCTGGGACATCTTTCTGGTCCTTGTTCCTGCATTTTAAACCCTTTTCTCTTTTCATTTGTTCTCTCTGAGCATTTGGTTCTTTTCTGGCTTTTTTCCTCTGCAGACACAATGGCCCATGAGGCATCTCTAAGCCTTGGCAGGTAGCTCTGTGTTTGATCCTATCTTAGACAGCTTTGGGGCTCCCCAGGGGCTGAGTGGGATCAGGGAGTCCCCAGAATGGTGAGATGAAGATCAATGCAATGAGGAGGATCACAGGAAGTCTGCATGGATGAACCATGTGCCTAACATGAGGCTCATTTCCCCTCATATGTCCTGCCTGATGGCCAGCATCTTAGAGCATCCTTCTGTGCCTTCAGCAGAGCTATGAGACTTCTGTCATCTCAGCTCCAGTTCAGGGACATAATTAGTGCATAAACTCAGCTCTTCTTGGCCCACTCCATGCTGGCAGGGAGCCAGGTTTGGTTGGGGCTATTCCCACACAGTGCTAGAGGTGACAGAGGCAGGCCATGAACCCTGGCACACAGAACTCCGGGCATTCAAGGGAGTGTCCTGGACTTACCCAGGCCAACTGATGCTCATTTGGCAGGTCCAGAGAGGAGTCTGCCTGCCTCAAGCACCCTTGGAGGAGCTCCTGCCCCTGGGAGAAGAGGTAGGCAATGGCCAGGACATTGTCCAGCCCTCTTATACATCTGTGCCTGACACAAGATTTACCTGAGCACTGAACCAAGTCCTGCAGGGAAAAATAAAAGTGCAGACCACAAGTAAGTCGGTAAGCATGAAAGCCAGACAGATTTTACACCCCAACCCTTCTGCCTCCCTCCCTCCCTCCCACGCCCTGGACTCTGGCCGAGCAGGGACAGCAGGGATACTGACTCACAGCTATTCATCTACTCTTCGCTCATTTGGGCTTCTCCTGTGCTTCTCAGCAGAGGGTTTCTGCCAGATGAACTGCTGGGCCTCATCTGCTTTTGGCTCCTGGGTTAACAGACTTGAGAAGGTGAACCAGGCATGCAACCACCCTGTCTGCATCCCCCAGGGTTTCCAGCTCCCGTGGGTGGGGTACTTGCTTGTACTTGGTATTCCTTTCCACCACAGAGATGCTGGGCATAGTATCCCTCACCTGCTTACAGGGAGAGTGGATCACTGCTGCCTGAGCTCTGGGTTACCACAACTCCCTGTACTCAGCTGCTGCTGTACCAGCTGAGACATGCAATGAGACAGGAGCTGCATCAGCACTTCCCCAGCTGCCAGAACATGGAGACAGGGCTGGAGGGGTCCATTTGCAAGGAGCAAAGCATCTGCAGCAGAGAAGTGCTGCTGCTGGATGTTCATCCCATGTCTCTGGATACCACACAGGTATGATAAGCGGAGCAGGGCACAGGTCTCCCTGGAGAGACAGGGGACAGCAGAAGTGCCCCTCTGCTTACTTAAAGAAGTGACATCCATGTGACAGTCTGTCTGCCACTGACCAGCCCTGCCTGGAGCTCAGGAACCTGAAATGAGAGGGAAAGCACAGCAAGCTCCCAGGGTAAACTTCTCTCTAATTTACTTTTTCTTGGGACTTTTCCTGGTCCCAGGCTCTGGCCTCATAGACACAGGCTGAGCAGTAGGATATATTGCACTTGGATATTTTAGCTGAGTTTCCATTACAAGCCTTGCTCCAGTTTCTTCTGCTTGCAGTGTTTTTTCTTTCTTCACATAGCCTCAGCAAGCAATAGCTCCTTCCAGATTTCTTAGGTAGCTCATGGATGAATTCTGTGTGATGTGACTCATCCTTCAGGACACTGCTTCCATTATCCCTCCCCAGCAGCTCTCCTGAGGAGAAACACCAGCCCCAGAGTGATGAGACATGATGATGCTCATGTCCAACTAACAGATATGGTCTTACCCAGGTAACCATGGTGCAGATGCAGGAGCACCTGTGTGCTGCACTTCTACTACCACTGCTCATGCTCTGGCTCCATCCTCTGCTGATTCATCCCTCTGGTCACTCTCAGACATTGAGGAGGCTTTGGCCATGGCAGGCACAAGCTCCTCAGTGAGCTCAGTGAGGACACCCTGTCCAGGGGTGGAAAATGAGTCAGCGGCCATCTGAGTCTGGCATTTGCTCCAGCCACAGGGACAGCAGTCCCTGGAGGCAGCCACCCTGTGTGACCCCAGAAGCTGCTTAAGCCTGAAGAACAAAGCACATTTCCCGTGGGGGACAGTGCTGGAGCAGTCACAGGGACAGGCACTCCCAGTCACATGGGAACTGCCTGAGCATGAACACCCTGGAGCAAGGCTCCTCAGTCTGCAGAGTTCCCCTGCCCTTTCTGTATTCCTTGTTCACATACAATGTTTTGCACTGCTGCTGCACCAGCAACACCTCCTTCCCTGGGGTCTCTGGCCTTCAAACCCTACCTTAGTCACAGTTTACCCACTCCTTTGTGCTCCTGTTTGTCTCTGCACTGAGCTGTGCAAAATGGGGTGGCAGCCTCTGAGCACATTCTTTTTCCCTGTTCAGTGGTGCATAAGGTGGGACGTAGCAGAGCTGCCTTCTGTTTTCCCAGATAACGCATTTCCAGCGCTGATATGTGTGGATATGTGTAGCAAGAGAAGCTGAGAAGAGCCCTCTCCAAGGAGGTATGTCGGGGTAGCCCAGACAGGCTTGCACTTCAATAATCTCTCTTAGGAAGAGATCTGTGGGCTGAGCCAGAGGGAAAAAGGTGTGGGGCTGGGTAACCACAACCTTGGGACTGTGGAGATGGGTGGAAAAATACCACATTGCACAGCAGTACGGGGACAAGACCTAGCGTCACCTGCATCACGAGAAGGGAACTCATGATGCCAAGTCAGGGCTGCCAGGGGTGAGGAGGCAACTCCCTGTTTCTAAACAGCCGGGACAAATACCCAGGAGAAAGTTGGCTGGCCACTGTCTGACCCAGGCCGTCATTTCCAGAGCCGTTTATCTGGCTCCAGCCCATCCCTCTACTTCCTCCCACCTGGGGCCTTGTATCACCAACACAGAGCAGGCACAGGCCGGAATTGTTGCTCTGTTCCTGCTCTCTTGCTCTGAGATGGGGCTGCTCCTCTCCTGTGCAAGGGCAGGGTTATTCCTCATCCCCCAACTCACCCAGAGGATGAAAAGGGCTCTTGCAGCATTCCCTTCAAAGCAGCCCCAGCTTTGCCTGGAGAAGATGCTGAATTAGGAGAAGTCCATCCCTCTGCCTTCTCCCTGCTGCTGGCCCCAGATGCATCATTTCAGGAAGGAGACAGCTCTGCTTCCCCACTGCCTGGTCTGCCAGAAGTGAGGGGGAGCTTTGATCAAGGCACAGCTATCTGTGCTCTGATCGCTGCCTTTCCTGCAAGGGTCCTGTTCAGTGGGGAGGGCACATTTCCTTTAACCCTTCTGTCCCTGAGAGTCTGGAGCTCCACAGAAAGAAAGGCACATTTATTAGAACTTTCAGCCCAAAGGACTTCACATTTCTTGGGGTGTCTGACAACTGGGTGATGTTCAGTAACTGTGCCTTTTCAAGGATCCATTCAGTTGTTCATGCACCCAGAGTTTTGGTTTAGAAAATCTTTGTACTGAGGCTGCCTACAGATCTAATTAATAGAAAGAATGAAGGGAAACTTTCTCAGGAGAACTCAGTGGCCCCCTTCCACCACATCAAAGCTCCTGAGAGATCATGTTATCTTGACAGATGTTGTATACTACAGATCTGGTTACTGAACTTATGTTTCCCATGGACTCATTCCAGCACTTCTTTTAATTTGTCATACTTGGGATATATTTCAAAGTGCAACATGCGCATGGTTGCAGAAAAGTTGAAGGAAGTTGCTGATTAATGACCCTTTTCCTGGTAGTGTAGATGTGGTTGTTCCAGCTGTAGTAGATACCAAAGAAAAGGTAATACACTGGAAACCAGAAAAGATAAAGTCTCCTAGATTAAAGGTTCTTTTTTACTGTTTCTTCCAAGTCAAAGCAATTAATAATGCTATAACACAATGTGCTCAGCCATGTGAGGAGGGTCTGTACCTAAGATACATGGAGGAATTCATCTCAGTGCTCCCACCAATTTTCTGTCACATCAGTGGGAGTATTAGGCACAGGAAATTGGGATGCTTTTTCTCTGAGAACAGCTTCCCAGTTTCCACTTGTCTGCAGCTCTCTCGTTTGAATGCTGGCTCTGTTATGGTGCCCTAAACAGATGTGTTATTTCTACTTCTTTTCATCCTTTTGCAATCAACCACAATCCAGAGAACTGGTGATACCACCAATCACAAGGTTTGACACCTGCTGCCTTACAGTTATCAAAATTGTTTCTTGTCACAAACCTAAGATTAAATGAAATAATTAACTCCACCAGGTAGGAATATGCCCCCTCCTCAGCATTCAGACAGCTGCTGACCCGGCCAGGCTTGGTGAATGCTGTCAGAGCCAGTCTGGATTGCATCTGGGGCTGTCTGTCCCCACTGGAGGGCCTCTACTTCCAAAGAGGGACTCCAGACATGACTACAGTGCCAATACTATATATGGGAATAAACACACTTAGCAGCATCCTAATACTCAGCTTTTATCCTTGGCCCTTAGAGATAATGCAGCAGCTCTGACCCCTGTGGTTCAGGCAGTCACAACCTTATGGGTAGGGGCGTCTGTAAAGACCTGGCTTGGACTTTGAATGGGTGTCTGCAATGACATGAAGTGCAAATCAGGGCAAAGGCAAGCACAAACACACCATGACTGCAGTAACTTCTCCATGCTGATGAAAGAGTCCAGAGCATGCAGCTCTAAGTGAACAGGCAGGGCCCAGCTCTTCCCCCCACAGCTGGATGGTGCAGGTATTCTCTCTGCAGAGACATTACCAAGGCCTACTCTTACCTACAGGTGACACAAGTGTTCAGCTAGAAACTTGATCTGAATCATATTTCTGCCTGCAAGCAGGACATCAGGGTGTGATCTAATTGACCTGATAAATGTCTGCAATAAAATCTGTTTAAAACCATCTCTGTGCATCACTGCAAACACATTGAGGAAACAGAAAAGTGACAAACGCTGAGAGTTGAACTTAATTCAGACCAACCACAGTAAGTGCACTGCAGAGTGCAGACCCTGGCTCTTTTAAAGACAGAGGAGGCAGCAGTAGGATTCACAAAAGCCTACAATGCTGGAGCTCATTTTTCCCACCCACATGAGGAGCTGCTGTATTTTCAAGTCAGGAGCAGCTGGTGATTGATGATACATGTGCCTCACTTTGACAAGGAGCTGGGTCTGAACAGTGTATGTTTCATTAGCTGAAACTGGTTCAATCTTTTGTCTTTAAAAAGAAGCCAGAGGCTGCTCCCTCATGGAGAGGATCTTCTGCCCAGCAGTTGGTTTGAGACCTTGCTCTGCTTTTCATAGTGACTCTCCTTTGCCTCTATCATATGGTTTCCAGCAGCCACGCATTTTTTAGGAGGAGGAACTGAGCCACAATTTGGAGATGTGTTACTGCTGTGGTCACATAACAAGCTGCTGACCCCTCCAAAAATTCACCACTGTCTCCCTGCTCTCACCCTCTAACTACATTCTGGAGGAAGTGGTCCTGATGCTTCAAGGGCTTTACATCCTCCAGCTCCCACGTGCTGCACTTCCAGTCCTTGTGGGAGGGCAGGGGGAGTCTAGAGGCTGAGATATTTTCTGGTTGTCAGTATTAGATTGTTTGCTATTCTAAGTGCTGTCGGGTTGTGGGGCTGTGCTTTGAATTAACCAGGCTGCAGACCCTTGAGCTGCTTCCCACCCCTCAAGCACTGTTCTCATCCCTGCAGCCACAGCTGGGGGGGTTCCTGTCCTCCCAAGCTGTGATGGAGAGCAGCACACAGCAGCTGGAGTGCTTTGTTTCCAGTTGACCTAAGACATGATTACACAGGGGGCTTTTCCTATTTGTAGCTCAGAGCAGCTGGGGGATTGTCCCCGCCTGCAGCACATGGGACAGGCACGTGACATGGCTCTGTGTGGTAAAACAAACCTACACCAGACATATGCCTTTCTTTTCAGGATTTTGCAGCCTTAACAGCCCCTAAGTTTCAGATTGATCAGTATTTCCTTTTGGGGTATACATCTTCACTGCAGGCTTCACCATTGCTAACCCAGGCTGTTGCCTAGGCTTTGTCCCAAATTTTTTGGTGTCCCACAATGGCCATCCCCATGGTCCCACTGGTTGAAGTAATGAGAGAAGGTTTGAATGAGTGCCATGGCCACCCAGACTGAGACTCAGCCTCCTTGGGCTGGGGCTCTAATCCCCTGCTCAGGGGCCAAGAGTCCACCAGGGCACATACACTCATCCACCACTCTGTGCCAGTCCCACACAAGCCCTGTGGGGCTGGGGTTAGCAATGCACAGAGGGAAGCTTGGGTCTCCTGAAGAGCCTGAGGGCTGTGATGGCAGTGCAGGGTGGCTGCTGGTGCTCAGGCAGCACTTCCCGTGAAAGCAAAAGCAGTTAGCTCAGCAAAACAAGATGTACACTCAGGGGTTGTCTGAGGAGCCCCCAGGAAACCTGCTCTTTCTGGGAGGGAAAAGCAGAAGATAACTGTCTCTTCTGCTTTCTCCCCCAGGAACAGAACAGAGCAAGTCTCCCAATCCCTGATAATTACTCACTGCTCCCTAGAATTTCCATCACCTTGCTTTCTGGACACAGAGCTGCCTGCCTTCCCCTGCAACCCCAAGCAGGAGTCTCCTAAAAACCCCAGTTTCTTGCCCCCGTTACCCCTGTGTGCAGCCAGGCCAGCCCCTGGGGCTTGGCTACCCTGAGACCTGGGTGAGCCCCAGCCACAGCTGCAGCAGCAAGGACAGAGATGTGTTTGACTTGCAGCTTCCCCTTTTCCCTAGTTTTCAGCTGCACAGCGACAATCCCAGAGGCCCAAATCTCTCTGACCTTGGCTGTCCTCATTTGCTTCTAAAACTGGCTGATCACACTGGCGAGCTCCAAAATTGGCATCCCAGACGGCCATTTCCCCACCACGTGGGATTCCAGGCACTGCTAGGGGCTCCCAGCATTTTTAATTATTTTTCTCCTTTTTTTGAAGCCCTTTTCATTCGTGCTGTTTACGCTGTTTCCAATAGGACAGAATGGCCCTCTCCCCACAGGCTGTTTGCTGTGTGCTTGCTCAGGCTGGCTCATCCTTCCCATGCATCTCAGAGGGACACCTGAGAGCATGGAGGCAAATACAAGCTGGCTGTATTTCCACTATGGAAAAGCCCCAGGGTTTGAGGACACATGGGGAAACAGAGACCTTGGCTCCAGCAGTAGTGGCAGTCCCTGCAGTGCCTTCCTTACATTCCTGCTGTCAGGCACCAGGGAAGCATCCCATCTTCCCAGGAGTAGGGAAGGATGCAGATGTGAGGTATGTAATGACCAGCTGAGCTGTCATCAACAAGCATCTCTGCAGAGGATGAGAACAGGTGGTGAGAGAGCTGATGGTACCATGAACCGTGTCCTAGGGGAGGAGAGAACAGCAGAGAAAGGTGTTGGATGTCACTGCTATGCAGCATCCCCAAGACCCTTTGCTGGCAGGGTCACATAACAACAAATAGAAAATTGGGAGGATTTGTGGGAACGGGAGGGAAGACATGGCTAGTGGCAAGCTCATCATCTGCTGAAAGATGAAAAAGGTGGTGTCTGTCCATGTCCGATGTGCAGCTCATGGACCAGGAGCTGCTTAGAGGAGCTGCAGCATTGTGGGTGCTGGCAGAGAGAGCAGCAGGAGGCAGCACTTTGCGCTTTTACACAGGGCTGTCTGTCACTGCTGCATCCACACATCGTTTTTCCATAGTACATCCTGATGTTGCCCATCCAGCGGCCCCTGCACAGCCACATAAGCAGCCAACCAAAAGAAACCCACACCCCAGTACAGGCCAGCCAAGTGAACTTGCTGCTGTGCCCAGCTCTGCTGTTTCCATGCAGCTGGAAGCAGTGACACTTTCACGTCAGTGGACCCACAGCTTTATTTTCGCAGAGGCAGATGAGGAGTGGACAGAGGGTGCTTTGCCCTGGCAGCACACTGTGACTGTGTCTCTGGGAGGCAGTGGGAAGGTCATGCTGCATCATGCTCTGGCCACCATCTCTGGGTTTTGTGAGGTTTAAACCAGTCCACTCTGCCACAGCCTG
Organism: Rhabdornis inornatus; assembly: GCA_013397075.1. Classification (NCBI taxonomy): domain Eukaryota; kingdom Metazoa; phylum Chordata; class Aves; order Passeriformes; family Rhabdornithidae; genus Rhabdornis; species Rhabdornis inornatus. Next base: position 135,607 of record VWZS01006489.1, read on the forward strand.
CGTATGGCTTCAGCCATGGCTGCTTGGCCAACCCAAAGACTGTTCCAGAAAAGCAAACTGAACTGAACATAAGATGCTGATGTGGTCGTTTCCCTTTTCTGCACCCTGGCTTGGAGACAATCCCGGGCTGCTTTTGGAGAGAGGTTAGAGGAGTTTTTCCTTGCATGCCTCAGGATAACCAAAGCCACTGCTGCACATCTGCAGACTATGGGAAATGAACCAGGGGTCCAGCTGAAAGGACCTAATTCCCAAAGCCAGAGTGGTATAGTTAGAATGCATCCCAGTCCATTAATGCTCATCCAGACACACTTCCAGTTTTTTTATCACAGGACTGTTTGTCCTTTCCACTAATTTCATCAAATAACCAGCCACACAACACAGTCTGCTGTGCCAGTAAGAGCAGGCAGGCTCCAGCCTAACCCATGTTGCTGACTTCTATCGATTACTCATTAGCCGTGGGTGTGGTGCAAGGCGTAGGAGTCACAAAATTTGCTATCCATGTAGGTCTGCACCGGCTTCTGCTCCCTGAGCAGTGCTTTGCCCTTGAATTGATCTTGTCCTCTGAATTTTCAGGTTTATAGAAGAAAAATCGAACAATCAGTCCAGCTATGAACTGCCTCGAACTGGTTTTCTGCGCTGGATTACACTTCAAATATTGCAACAGCTTTGAAACCTTCTTGCTTTTCCCTGTAAGAAAAAAACCAGTTCTGAATAAATTCCTGCTAATTGTGTTGGGAGGGTTTTATTTGTATCCCACTCTCCCAAACCCCAAAGAAAGTAGCATATGAAATAAGATACTTTCAGTGCTTTCTCCTCCCGACCTGAATGGTGAATCACAAACAAAATTCAATCTGTATGATACGGCACACCATTGCACCTTTTACCTCTGCACTTTTACAAGCATAAATGCTGTAGAAAGAGGGCAGGATGATCAAAACCTGAGAAAAGAAAAATAATATCAAGAGGCATTTGTTGCAAAAGCATGGCTATTTGTAGAAGCTGTTGAGAATAAAACACTGTTAGCTTGGCTAGGAAGGTTCATCCTCCCACGTGAACTGACAGGAAGGCGATGGGTGATACTGCTGTAGCCTGGAGTGGTATCTGTGCCTGGATCAACTTAGGAGCCTCATCCTCTGAAACATAATCACAATGCGAACACCCACACTACCAACAGCCTTGCACAAATATCAAGCAAGTACAGTTTGTTTCCAGGAAAGACAAATGCACAGGTATACTGAGATATTAATGAACTTCTGCTAAAACAGGTCAGAAGGAAAGAGAAAGATTCCTATTTTCTCTAGTTCCAAACACATCATATCCCTCTTGAGTATTTTTCTGGGGAAAGGGCAGGGAAATAACAGCTCTCTACTGTGCTGTGTGAGCTGGCCTTCACTCTCATCAGTTTCTGATCAGCAACACAGATTGTTCAGTACTGAACCAACACAAAGCACATGAACTTGAATGCCTGGATGAGTCATTTGCAGAGCTGAAAGCACAATGAGACTGCAGTAATGAAAAAGTGAGAGCTCAGAGAGTGCCCATTCTGTGAAGTGAGGGATTCCTGTGGTGCTGATTAGGTCTTGAGCATCCCACAAGGTCCTGTGCCTCGCATGCCCTGAAAATCAGAGCAGCCACATGGAAAACGCTGAGTTCCAGGAAATGTTTGGCTCGTGGCACTGAGTCTTTAGTGCTCCAAGTGTGCTAACCTCTCTCTGTGCAGCTATGACTGGGATGGAGGAAAGATTTTGGTACCAGGTTCATATAGGGAGGTTGTCAGCCCCATGCCGTGTGTTTGGATGGAACCAGGTAGGCATGAATTGTGTATGATTGGTGCATGCAGTCTTGAGGACAAGCATCCATGTCCACCAGACAGGGCCCGGGCACAGCATGCACAGTTGCGTCTATCCAGGTGTTGCTGCAGGCAGCTTGGAGGGCTGTGCTCAGAACCCTCTCCAGGCCAGTGCAGGAGGATATTTAGGAAGACTCTGATGCTAGCAGCACTAAATATGTGCAGGGCGTATTGGTGCCTCTAGTTCTTTAATATGGTATCCATTAGATACCATAACTTTTCTTGAATTAAAAGCAACCATGCCCGATTCTTGCTGTAACAATAGTGACCTATTGGGCAACGTTATTGATGAATATTAACGTAATTGTTTGCAGGAAACTGGACTGTGGTTGTCACGTGACAAACCCAGCCCACTGATGTCCCCAAATTGTTTATTTTCTAGTGAGATTGAAGAGGGGAATGATTGAGCAAGCCACAGCAGTCCATGACAGCCCTGCTACAAGTACCAACTTGACTTTTGCCCCCCTCCCTGTCTCTGCAAGGGATGTTAACTCTGTAGCCTATGTATGATGGATTAAGAACGACTACCCTCAGCGATCTTGTTGATGCTTTCACTACAAAAATTTTCTTTCCTCTAGAACTGTGAAAGTGGATACAAGATACAAAGGAAAATTAATGACAATGTCTCTTTACCCTTCAGCTGTTGGCAACATACACCTACCTACGTGGGCAGCTTGTTTCAACCTGCCGAGCTGCCCACATGGACTGGTGGCTCATGTGGCCCAGCTGAGGCTAAGTTATTACTCTCCAGAAGAGTGACCTGAAGCAGTTACAGTGCAATAGGAAATTTTTCGGGCTGCTCTGGGAGCTCAAAGTCTTGAACAGTCTGTGTGTGGGAGGGAAACCTGGACATGATGGACAATAAAAGATTGCCCACTACACAGGGATAGAGAATCATGAACAAGCTGATAATGCAATCTCTTCAGACCTCCCTATTTCTGGACTTGTTACGGTTTGCAGTGCTGCAGGCTAAATTTGGTCATGGGACTTCTACTTGAGCTGTCCAATTAATCTGTGAGTTCTGCACTTCATCGCTGAGAGCTTTGATCAGCAAGAGAGTAGAAAACCACTAGCAAGCATAACAACTGTCAGCATGCTCATCAGGAGAGACACATTCAGGAGCTCACGCTGCAAATGCAAGTGTCAGCTCCCTGGACCAAGCATCCCAGTGGGGAAGGGTAAGAAGACGATGTCCTCTGCATACAAGGTACATAGGAAAGGGGATTTGGGAGAGGGGAAAGAATTGGTCTTCCCAGTGTCCAGATCTGTGTCAAAGGAAGACACCTCCTCAAGAACCATCCATACTGACCAAAGCATATTGTGTTCCCCAGACAGATCACAGAGCCCACAGGCCTGAAAAGAGGCAGTGGGTAGGTGGCAAGTCTGGTGTGACAGTTCTCCACTCCTGTTAACCCTCCTGGTACTCCACATAATTCCATGGACATCAGTCCAATCACATCGTGCTGCTTCTTTGAGGAACAGCTTTTCCTTCAGGGCAAAGAGAAAAGCTGTTTTATCTCAGTGCCTTATTGCAATATTTTACTAGTAGTAAAACACTGACCGCACCATCTCATTAGTCACTCACCCAGCCTTTGCAGCCAGGGTCTTCTGGGCTCACCAGGCATTTGCCTCCCTTCAACACATAAGAAACTCTCTGCTTCCCAGTCCTATGTGTAACAGGGTTTCGCATGGCTAATTTTAATCGCAATGATATGAACCAAAACACTGAGTGCTGAGTGCAGCCATGCTCCTCAAGCTCAGATGTCCTGAGAAGTCTGTCTCTCTGTTTTCGTCCAGGGTTCAGCTCAGTTTATTCACCTGGGCAGTACATGCTCCAGTTCCCCAAAAGGCAGAAGCAGGTCCTACAGGGAAGATGTAATAGGAGAGACAGATGAACAAAGACCAACATCTCAACAAACTGAACCTTGGTTTTCCTGATCAATCTGGAGATGCTCCATTTTCTGCTCCAATGGCTCAAATTAGTTTGTTTCAAGCATTGCTTTAGATTTGTTGCTGATGGTTGTTTTGGGGTGGAGGGGAGCAGCTCCTGGACACCTCTAAAAAAACTAATTGTCAGGTGTTGCTTCCTCGCCCTGGTCTGCAGGCTTTGGCTTTGAAGCTGCTGCTGGCTCTTAGGCTCTGCTTTTCTTTTGCAGTCAGGACTGATCACAGCAAATCCCAGATCTTGAATCTGGGCAAGTTTTAATACTGTACAGGCCTTGTTTATGTAACAGCTCCCATCCCTCAGGGATGAATCCAGGACTCACAGCACTAAAAGCATTAGCTGCTGCCACTGGAGCTAAAGATGTAACTCCTCTGGCTGGTAGCACCAGTACATTTATAGCCTTTAGAAAAAACGCTGGAGGAGACTTGTGACACACTAAGAAGTGGGTTATGCCTGCTTAAGCATTTCATCCCACTGCTGCACTAAGGGAGAATGTACTCACTCATAGGACCACAGGTGTGACAACACTCCTGATGCTGCTGCCAGCCCATTGCCCAGAGCTGAGTGGAGTGTACACATCATTACTTACCAGCAGTTTTCTACTAGCACTCATGTCCTCCCTTTTACTCTCAGATCTCCTCTAGCACCGGAGAAATAGAGGACAGAACAAGTATGGGCAGGGCTTGGGCTCCCTTGGCTTTAACAACACTCTCTGCTCATCTTTCTGAACACACTTAATAATGACTTTGGCATAATGGAGGTTTATATTCTTCTTCCTTCCCAGGCATGTGATGCAGAGCCTTTGGGCTTCAACATGTCAGCAGCTCAAAAAACAGACAGCTACCTCCAAAAAGCAGCTCTGTTTGCCTCCACAGCCCAGAGGCCAAAGACATGCTCACACTCAGAAAAATTTTAGGTCAACACCCTAAAATATCAGTGATTCACCATGAAGCTTTAAAACAGTTTAATTTTCCCCATTATTCATGCTTTGTCCTTTCTGTTTATGCTGTTTAGCTATACAGTTCAGTATCTGATAATCTACTCAGCCCTACATTAGTGTGTTTTGTGCAGACAAAGGTCAGTTTAATGACTGTTCAGGGACTTACTGTAAATTGCCTCCTGGCTTCTGTCCTAAAATCCACATTTTGCTGGGACATAGCATTTATAAAGCATGAAGTGCATCTTGAGCACCTTCCCCAACAAAATGCCAGTCCAACCAATCTGAAGCTGCATGATTGTGAGCCCTGGGGAAGAGATTGCAGAAAAATGCAGCAGCTACACTTGTTCTTGGCTGCTGTATCGGGGCAAGGTATGTCTGTCTGTCAGTTCTCCTGTCCCAAAATATTAAGAGCATCTTGCGATAGAGCTGATTCTCATTTTTTCCAGAAACAGAGTCAGAGATCTGCAGGATGTGTGACCATGTGTGTCAGGGAGCTCTGCAGGGATTCTTTGGTACCTTAAGGGTGTCCTTGAATTGTTACTTGCATGGTGACACCTTTTACCTGTACCTCTGGCTTGTGGGCTTGGGGGGATATTATGGTCCACTTTGTTTCCAGATTCTCATCTCCCTTCTTTACCTGAGTTCATTTCAGCATTTCTATCGAACTGACTCTCACAAATATTCCTGACAGGAGAGCAAGGACTGCGGTGCAAATAGGCACTCGTTACATAAACCACTTAAATGAGACATCAGCCAAATCTGGCTGGTGGAAGGAAGATGTCAGCTGAGGACAGGGTATTTAAACGCAGCAGGGGAGACGCTACAGCTCCGGGTTTGTTAAGGATATTTACAGGCCTTTGTGAGAGGAAACGCAGCTGTGTCCATCTCCTTCACTGATTCCCCTGAGGCGGGGGCTGGACACCCTGTGCCACACTCCTTTGGGGAAACAGGATTGCTGGCCCTCAGCCACCACCACACAGGGACACACAGCCGCAGCTTCCATCCCTTTCAGCCGGCTAAGCTTGGCTGTGAAAGCCCTGGGACAAGTTCCCGGTCCCTTTAGGTGGTCTGAAGGAGCTGGAAGGGCACAGCTGGGGCTTGGCAAGGGAAGCATGCCCTGCTCCTTGGGAAGCGCGTCGCAGCCTGCGGCAGTGGCTGCCGGGGCACGGCCGCTGCGCACAGGAGCCGGCACTGACTGCGGGCCCAGCCGCGGCCAAGGTTAAGCCCCAGACAAGGAAGGGCACGCCCCACTTTCCCCGGCCGAAAGGCTGTAGATAACCGGCAGCGAGTGACAGGCTGGTGCGAGCCGCGGGCCGGCCGGGACGGGCGGACACCGAGGCCGCCACGCCGGCTCTGTCCGCCGGCACCGGCCCCGCTCCGCCTCTGCAAACCAGGCAGCGCCCTGCGGCAGCCCCGCTGCCGGGAGCGCCGCGCCGGGGGGAACCGAGACACTCCTCGCCTTTCCAGCACCGAGCCAGCCCTTCGGTTCTGTGTGCGGGGTCCGAACAGAGAGGACTCCAATTCTTCCCACAGGCACGGGCTCGGTGGAAAGATCCGTCCTTCCCGCACGGCTCAGCATGGCACTGCGTTGTGCTGCGTTGCGTTACATTACATTGCATTGCATTGCACTGCACTGCACTGCACTGCCGCCCTCCCGAGCGGTGAGCTGCTGAGAGGTGCGCTGCCCCGGTGCGCCCGCCCCGCCGCGGGGCCGCCCCGGCGGGCGGCGAACGTTCCAGACCCCCCACGCTGCGGCGGTGGTGGCAGGACGGGGTTGGGCGGGGCGCGGCGGGACGGGGGCGCGGCCAAACGGAGCTGGCCCGCGCGGGGCCTCGAGGGAAATGTAGTTCTCTCTCAGCAGTCAGTGAGTGTCCAGCTCTGAGGAACGGACTACATCTCCCGTGGGGCGCCAGGAAGGAGCGGCCGCCGCAGCGCCCGCCCGCAGGCGCAGTGGGGACGCCGGAACCGCTATAAGCGGCGTTGTTTGGGTTCGCGGTCGCGGAGCGGAGCAGCTGTTGTGGGGCTGTCGGCGGGTGGAGGTGAGCGGGGCTGGTACCGGGGGCGGACGAACCTTTATGTGGTGAAGAGGCGGCTTTGCCGTCCCCTCTCCTGTCGGGAGCCTGGCCGAGCAGCCCCCTCACCTCGCCCGCAGTGAAGGGGCTACACGGTGCTCCGTCCCGCCTCGGCGGCAGCCGAGGGGCACCTGTACCTGGGCGGGGCCGCTCCCGTGTTTACGCCAGTGCGGCGGAGACACGGGGAGGCGGGGGTAAGAGCGGAGAGGGGTTGCTCCCGGGCTGCTGGGGGATGTCCGGCCGGAGGGGCTCTCATGCATCCCCGTCGCGGGAGGGACGCGGACCCCGCGGGTGCAGCATCCTCAGCCCCGCGGTGTCCGCGGCGGCCAAGGCGGCGATGCTGCAGCGGTGGGGCCGTGGCAGCCCTGCGCATCCCGGCGGAGCTGCTGGTGCAGTCTGAGCAGCGTAGCGCAACCAGGCGTCTCCTATCGCCTTAGCTGAAGGCGGATGGCAGAATGCAATAAATCGGAGTGGTAAAACAGAGTCTCGCAGAGGGGAGTGATTTTTGTCTTCCAGACTCTGGTTCTCCTTCTGATCTTTTAGTGCAGTTTGATAGACTGTGTGGAAACCTGCAGCCCTGAAGGTGTGACTCGTTCTTGTGCATGTCTGTACTTAATTATAGCTCAAGCCTATGGAGTAAGTGAGGTATGCTATAGGGAAGGGATGTAGTTTTCTCTAGAGTGTTTATACTGACTAATTTTATCAAGTGCTCTCTCTAGAGACATTGATTTTGCAGAACTTTGTTCCAATAAATTCTTGGGTATCTGCAATTTCAGACTCTTTACAAAAGATTTGGGAGATTTGATCTTCCCAGTCAAGTTTCTCAGGGTTTCAGCTAAATGCTGTAGCTATTACTTTAATCTGTCAGATTGCATAATTGTATTTCACAGATCTGAGGGAGGAAGTATGACAGCACTCTAGTGCATTGAAGATCATTGTACTATGTGATTACTGCAGGGTATGTTTAAACTAGTTCATGAGAAGTTAGTCTTGTGTGGACTTCGAAAGTCGTGTTATTACAGCCCTGTTGTAATATGACTCATTTACAATTGCTTACTGATTTTGATTTTGAGAATAAACTTTAAAAATAAGTGATTAAAAGTAACTGGTGTATTGGGCACAGCACATAATGAAGGGGAATTTAATTATTTTTCAGATACTTGAGGTGAAAATACACGTGTAAACCCTGGCGTTTACAGAAGATGAAAGACATCGACATAGGAAAAGAGTACATTATACCCAGTCCTGGGTATAGAAGTGTGAGGGAAAGAGCTGACTCGGTGCAGCATGAAGAGCAGGAAGAGTCTAATTTTCAGCATTCTAAACTTAAGGTCAGTTTCTTTTTTGTTGTTTGTTTTGCAGTCTTTATGCTTATTAAATAACATGATGCAGCCTTTTTGCTATGCCAGCTCTATATAGATTTGCTGCATTGAAGGTCAATAATGAGTATTGCCTATTGTGTGGAAGAGGTCATTCCAAGGGGTGCTATACCTTTTTGATAATATGTCTGAGCACCTATTAAGCATTTTTCACTTTTAAATATGGCTTTTCAGTAACATTTGCACAAAATTTTTTTTTCTAGTATTCAGCTATTGATGTGCACCAAGCAAATTTTTTAAACCTTTGTGTTTTAGAGAATCATTACAACTGAGCAAGAGCAGTGAAGAACTCAGCACAAATCATGCACCATTCAGTGTTGGCAGCTGAAAAAACTCTTAATCATGCTGTGGTTGTTCCAAGGATTAATTTTTGAAACAGATGTCTAGCTTGCTCTAGTAGAATGACTTTTTTACTTTTTCCCCTCAGATGAAAGTAATTATTATTAAATGCATTCTTGAACATCTGTGTATTTAACATGGTGAGGTACCATCATAATTCTAGTTTATTTTGAGAGCTGGGTCTTGAAGTAACCACTGACTTACAGCTAGCCTGTCATTGTTCAGAGCTTCTAATTTTTAGAGCATGTTTTCACTGGGAAGAGTGTGTATACTACCAAGTGCTATAGGGGAAAAAACACTCAGAGATGGAAACATCCATGCTAGTGAAAGATATGGTCAGAAACCAGTAACCCCTGCCAGCTGAAGAAGGTTAAAGATATTCAAGTGCTAGCATTCAGAGCAGCTAATATTTTCTTGCCTATCCTGTTCTTGATCTTTTCTGAAATCCTCCAAGGACTGATATATATATATATATATGTATACAGACACATACACATTGTAGATTTTTCTGAGGACAAACAAATAAAGTTAATAGTGCTTCTGTCTGATTTTTGCAATGATGAGTTCCTTGCAGATGTGCTGCTGGTCATTCCACATAGATTGCCTGTGACAGCGCTGCTGTGAGAGGGTTGGAAATAGGGGAACTTGTTGTATTTGTATGGAGGAATTGTGAAGACCTCTAAAAAGGCTTAATCTTTGCTGTGTTATAATAGGTGCTGAGATACTGTGTATTTCAGCTGAAGGCTTCCCTTGTTGCGGTGGGTTTGAGGGGTTCCCAGTGCTGCACTGCTGTGTTTTGGGGTTGGAGAGCTGAGTTCTGCAGCAGCTGAGTGCAGTGAGTGCTCACAGGCCCTGCAGCTCCAGTGTCCCCACAGGCTCTATGACTCAGCACAGTGCTGCTGACGGTGTTCCAGCAAGGTGGTGTCTGATTGCATTAGAGCAGGCACTGATGCAGAGCCAAGAGCCCTCCGGAGTCATGGTGCAGATTTTTAACAGCCTTTATTATGTTGATGTCACGGGCTTGCCACTGACCCTACCCTGTCCAGTGGCAAATCTGCTCTGTCAAATTACTGATGACAACAGTGATGCCATTGGTGGGCAGCTGTTTCCTGGCCAGTGGCAGTGGAGTTCAGCAATAATCATTGCATGTTATCTCCCTTTTGGTCTGCATGATCTGCATCATCTGATCAGGGTTTAATTTTAAAAAGAAACGATCCTTATCTTAACTGTAAATTTTTAATTAAATGACATAATGAAACCAGCATATTTGTGAGTACTTTTCTTGTTTTTTTTCTTTTGTGGAAACTGAAAGTGAGACAAATCCTGCATGTCTGTACAGCCTGGCATGAAAATCTCTGACTCTGAGGCAGGTTCAGGTCAGCTTAACTCTGTTACTGGTCTTTTTTACCCTTCTACCCCTACCATTTGGTATGCTGCTTATGACTACAAGGTAGTACACACAGATAACTGATTGCAAAACAGTGTTTCTGTAAACTTGTGATTACTGATGTAAGAAAAGGGCTTACCCAAGTTCATACCTTGAACTTTATCTGGTTAGTTCTCTTTGAGTAGAAGAATGAACCTAGCTTGTTTTGCTAATGAAATCTTCTGGTTCTGATAGGCTGCCCACTTTACTTGGTAGTTATCTTTTTCAGTATGCCAAGATTGCGTTAATTTCTAGCTCAGACACTGGTACCATTTTTATTTTGCTAGCCTTGCAGCTGGGGTGTATGCAGTCCAGAGACACAAACAGTTCTGAATTTGTTGCTACATGTCAGATGAAATCCTGCTTGCTTGCAGAATACTAAGGTTAAGTAAAAGGAGCAGTATTCATAGCACCTTATCTAAGTTAAGCATTCATGTTTGTGTACCAGGTTTTTCCCTTTCTACTTGAAACAAACTCTGGTTTCAGCAGAATACTTGGCTTAGGGAACAGCAAAGACTTCTTTCATAAGGCTGATCTTTGTCTATTTGGTTAAGCACTTTCCCTCTGCATGTGAGAAGATGGTAGAAGCTGTAAAGAAAATGGTGTTTCACAGGAAAAGAAGGAACTCTGTCCTTTGCTACTGTATCTTTTATGGAATCTGGATTGGGTTAGATGCCGAAATTGACTTGGCAGGGCTGGTGACAGAACACAAGGGAGGGCTGATGTGATGAGGAGGGGTAGGACCACAGCAGTTCAAAGAGAGATAATCTGTAGTCGAACTGTCACTTGGACAACAGAGTCCACTCTCTCAGTAGAGATGTTGTTACTCTGAAATTTCTTGTAGAAAATCTGGCTCAGGATTTGAACTAGGTTGACCAGAAAATGACTAAGCTGTAAGCATGATCTGTATTGCCAGGAACAAGCTGCAGACAGATGTAGGCTGTTATTTCAGCACTAACTCCAGATCTTTGTGGAATGCAAGTTTGAGACTGTTTTGCAGCAGGCTTTCGCTGCATGACGTAGAGTTCTTGCTAACATGGCGCACCCTTATAGGGTGAGGTAGAATCCTGTCTGCTCTGGGGACAGTAGTCAAGGGTTTCTTGACTACTGTCCCCAGTGGTGATGAGCACTTCTGGTAGGGCTACAAGTACATTTGACTGATCAATAATGACTCATTGGGGTTTTTTGTTGCCTATATTGCTTCATTTTCTGCATCCTTAACTTGAAGCAGACGAGTCTACTGGATTTTCTGATCATGGTCTTTACAGGAGAAAGACCTGTTTTACTATTGAGCCAAGGTCCCAGAGCTTTTTTGTATGATTCTCTTCTTTGCATTGCATGAAGGTTATATTCAACTTTCTATTTTCTGTCCTGAAACTTCCATTCTTGTGTTTATTTCCTGCAGAAAGGTTGCTGTTTTGAACTACCACAAGTGTGTTCATGACAATCGTGAAAAAGAACGTGCAATTCTTTCTTTGGAAGCTTAAATGCTGCTTGGTCGCAGCTTGAAAGATCACATCTTTGAAAGACAGGAGCTTTTCAAATAGGCTTCCTGGAATCATAATTGAAATAATTCTGCAGTATAAGTAGGTCTAATCCAACATTTCCTGGTGCTTAATGGGAATGTTGCTATAGAAATATGGACCTTTGAAATAGGCACTTTGGGACTGAAATTCAAGAAAAAATTTATTCAGCTTGTGGATACATATATTCACCTCATGAACAAGTGTCTGCAGTGTGTTCTGGTAATAATTGATTTTTAAGTCTCTGGAAACCTTAATGTAGCTTACAAAACAGTCTTAACTACATATTCCCACTGCATAGTACCATACTAATTGGGCTTATTGTATTTGGGGACATGCCTCTGCTGGAGAACTTGTAGGTGCACTTGCTGCCTGGCACTACAGTGAGTGGTTTTCATCTGTAAGAGCTGTTACATGACCAGTGAGTAATAATTAAGGGATGTTTTAAAGTATTGATTTGTACTTACACCTTTGGGACTTTCTGTTCTCAGAATGTGCCTGTGCCCTTCAACTTGCAGCTGAAGTAATTGTATGTAGTTTTTTTCATGGAAGCAGTGTATCCTGTGGAGGACAGACCCCACTGTATCCGTGAAATATACTATAAAATGACAGACAAGGAAGAGAAATAATTAGTTCTTGAAATGCTTTTGGAGTAGGCTTGCATCAAATGTTAATTTTGTTTATTTGATGGAATAGCAGGCAATGAATTTTGCTTTCCTACCCTATTACATTTGCAATAGAGAACAAGCTGCTTCTATGATATACAGAGCTTATGAGAACGGAATTCTTGGAATTAGAGTTCTTACGTTAACAATGCTACAGCACATATTTACAAATTGTACTCCAAGCTGTAGTTGGTTCTGGCTGGAATGTACTGTTCAGGATTAAGTTCTTGCTGCTGAAGGATAATGACTGCATCTGCGGTAAATCTCAAGTGCAAATTGCTGCATTTCCAGGCACCAGCCAGAGGCATTGTAGAGATAGCTTCAAACATGCAGGAAATGTGTTGCCAACTTTAGCTATCAGAAGCCCTACTAATATTCCTGTCCTTACCTTGATCTCTTGTTTTTCAGATTTGTTTCTGACATCTTTTGCCCAAGACAGCAGGGAATCTGATCAGAACTTGCTGGAATTGATGTAAATCCTTCAAGCACTGATAGCTTTGAAGTGATTTATCACTGAGTATTTAAATAGATCAATTCTGCCTCAACCTCTCTGAAGCATCTGAGTGTCTGAGTCAACTGAACAATAGGTTAAAAACAGGGGTGTGAGTGTAGCCTGGGTACTTCTGCCTTTGCATTCCATGCTTAGAGCAGTCCTAGACAGCTTAACTATAAACTGTTACTTGTAGCTGAAGCTGCTGCATGTGTCTACATTTTCCCAGATGATTGCATATTTTCATAACTAAGTAAACACTTCCTCTTTTACTTTTTCAAGTCAAATGAAAGCAAAACTTTAAAATCTGTTTGTTTTGCAGCAGCTCTATGTTTGAAAACTTTGAACACAGACTAGGTGCAGAAGCAAACATTCATGATACTTTCTAAAGATGCATTAATTCCATGATCTCCCCAAAGAACTGAATATATTGGTAACAATCATGTTTTGTTAATTTGTTTTGCCATTGAACTTCTGCTAGTAAAGCAGTCACTGACAGAGTGATGACAGAATCAAGTGATTCTGTCAAGGATCACTTGACAGAAGATCCTAGAATTGTTTGTTGGTGTATGCTGTAGGATGACCCTCTAACCACACTGAAGAAGGGGTATCTCTACCATGTCCTCCATGCCTAGATGTACATATCACCATCTGAGAAAGGAGCATGTCCACAGCCAGTCATGTATCAAAAGTTTATCTGACGCTTGGGGGTTTTAGGGTATCAGAGAAGCCTTCCACTTAACAGGATGAACAAAAAGGCCAAATCTGTGACTGGGCAGAGACATTTTTTAGAGGAACATTGATATTCTGGGTAATTCACTGCTTTCCTTACTGTCTAAGTCTTAGCCACATTATAAAACCTCAGCTCTGACCACATGCTGGTATTGTCCTTGACTACTGTGGGTTGCTGTTCCTTTGTTCAGAGCAGATTTCTAAATCAGCCTGCTGATGACCAGAAGTGTGTAAGGAGTAGATTAGCTATCAGTGAAGGAAATCTTGCAGTATCTTTTCCATTGTAGTGTTCTATATTAGTGCTGCAGGCATTCTGCTCTATGGCTGTTTCAGAAACTCAGTGTACAACTATAAGGGTTGCCAGAAGTATTTACTGCATCTGTCCCCAAACTCTTGGTGAACTTAGCTTGAAGCAACTTAAAACTCAAATATATATGGGGGTGGTTCTGATATCTTGGGACACTGAGATGGTTATTAGTTTCTGAAAATTTGTATCCTAGTGATAAGGAATAGTCAGTTGTGCTCTGAACCACAAATGGCAAACAAGCTGTTCCACAAGCAAAATATGTCTCAATTGTTTTTGAGGCTGAAAGTTAACAAATTTCAAACTCAACATGTTTAGAGCCCTGAGATGTTTAGTTTGAGTTTGCTAGTTTGCTGTTTGCTTTTGGAAGCATGTGTTCGTACAGGAAGGTGAATTCAATACAATATTATTGAATTAGGCTTGATAAATGCTGTGGTGTAAAGGCTTCTGCTGTCACTCATTGGTGATTCCACTCAGTAGGAGTTTAAGTTCAAAGGCGCCCTGGATACTCCATTTTTTGTACAAAATTCACCTGTGTAGCCTCTGTTGTGACCTGGCTTAGGCATGGCCTGAATAAAGATGTTACTGAAGAACACCCCCAGCATATGGTAGGCTGTCAGGGTGGTTCAGGAGAGCAGGGCTAGCAAGGCAGGAGCCAAATTCTCAGCCTGTGCTGTGCTAGGTTGATCTGCTTAGTGAGGAGTTGGTTCCCCTTTCTTTGTAGTCAGAGATGTGTAGGGTGCCAATTCTAAAGCTGGTTGTTTCCAATTCCACAGGAATCTGGTGTCACTGTGCATGAGCTATGTAGCTCCAGTGCTCAATGGTCCATGTACAGCCTTAGTTTTGAATGAATCCTAGAACCTTTGCTTACTCAAGATCATGAATACTGGTTTTAATGCAAAACAAAATACAGGGATTCATGGATACCACAAGCCTAAGCACGTGCACAGCTGCTTGTCAGGTGCATTCATAGCAGCTACAGTTGCAAAATCCTAAAATAAACACTTAATGCCAAACTCTGTATTTCTTGGATTGCAGGACTAAGTGGATTTGCTAGGAAAGAGTTGAGAACATCTCACCTCAAAGCTGATGCTGGCCAGAATTCAAGGGCAAGGTAAAATAAGAAATATTTCAGTAAGAAGCTGATATACCTGTCCTCACCAAGGACTTTCTGTGCCTCAAGTAAAAGTGCTCAATATATGTGACTAAAATAGTCAGACTTACCAGATGTACGTACCCTGACCTTGTTTGGCTACAGAGCATTGATATCAGTACCAAGCATTAGTGGGAAACTTCTGCTTTCATCTGAGGATGCATAAACTCAGGCTAGCTTTGAAACCATGACTCCAATATTCTGCTAATTTAGGCCCAGAAAAGTAACAGCAGCTTGTGTAATCAAGTCACATGTAACTCTGTTAAAGTGAATAGCTGGACTTCAAGCTTTTCCATCGCTGAACGGTTGTGGTAAATCAGAGCATGTTTCTGAACAGTTAATTTGTATCTTTTGAGAGAACTATGGCACAGATGTACTTATTCCTGTATTTGGCTATGGGTTTGGTTCTGTCAAGAGATGTTCTTCTGGGTAGCAGAAGCTGGGAAGGCAGCAGAGACATGAGGTTTCATTTATACTCACCTTTTCAGGAAGTTGAAGAAAATGGAGTCTGACTTCTTGACCTGGTTCTTTTCAGCAGTTCTGGAAATTGTAACCATAATTTCTAGGCATCGGAAACTATGTGGTGGTCTCACCTTGGTGCCCTGTGAATTCAGCTGTGCTGTCTGTACGGTGCCATCAATGTATGCAGGTGCCTAAAGGATCAGTGTCTCCTTCCTCACACCCACTGTCTCTGATTTAGCCCAGTGCCTGCTCCTTGTGTCAGGAAGACAGCTGGTATGGGTGGATGATACACCAAAGCAGTCTTAAATAGGCTCATGTTTTAATCAGGCAGGGTATTATAAAGTATCCTAGCTACAGAGAAGGCTGGGAGCCTAATGCTGCAAATCACCTTTACAATATTTTTATAGATTGCGTACTGCATTGAATCCAGTGAAAGGAGAAGAGAATTGTCTTAGTAGACAATAAAGTTCATTGTGCACTTGCTGCTTCAGTAAGCAACTACAGACTTGACAATGTTTGGATCTGCAAACCTATTTAATTTTCAGATGCTCTGAGGTTTGACTTGCGTTCTGGACAACAGTGCTGTGCTGTCTGCAAAAGCAGTGTATATACCCCTTTACTTCTTTCTAGTGGGAGTGTTCTTGGACTCAGAGGAATTTCTGGGAAAAAGAATGTAATTAAAACTTCAGAGAATCTTTTCCTAGACTCTTGTTTTATTTTAGTTGTGCTTAAGCTAAATGGAAGTTGGTTCTTTTCTTC
Source organism: Rhabdornis inornatus (assembly GCA_013397075.1). Lineage (NCBI taxonomy): Eukaryota > Metazoa > Chordata > Aves > Passeriformes > Rhabdornithidae > Rhabdornis > Rhabdornis inornatus. The sequence goes on from VWZS01006489.1 coordinate 151,645, forward strand.
CTTTTCCCAGCCCATACAAACTAATAACTAATTTTGTTTTGCAGCACCAGTCTTTTAATGAAGTCTTAAATATTTTTAAATTGCTCTTCATCCTGGAGTTGTGGTATGGAGAATGCTTCAGGCACTGAGCAGAGCTGCTGATGATACAGTTCTTTCTCATCACATGCCCACCTAGTTCTGAGCTCTGCTGTTCTGGTCTCTAGGTTTCCCATTTGCCTCTCCTTGCTGGGAACTTTAAGGGCATGAGGAAGCCTGCTGAGCTCTGGCTGTAAAATGCAAGAAGTGGGAGTTCTGTTCTGCAGTGTTGCCAGCTCAGAGACCTTTACAACTTAAATCAAACAATTTTATATAATATAAGTCAACCACAATAGCTTTTGTATTCTATGTCGGCTGCAAGTATTAGTTAAAAAGTAGTTATAGATCTGTTCTAGTTTCCTGTCAGCTGCTGGTAGGACCAGAAGAGATGCAGCTTCTTCCCTGCTGCGATCTGAGCCTTGGAAGTTGTTCTTCCTTACGGAAGAAGGGACAATAGCTGTTTGGTGGATGGGGTTTGGGTTGTACGCACACATCAGATTCTTCCCTCTGAAAGATGAGTAAGGGATGGAAAATTCTGTTTTGCTTTGCCTCCGGTCTCGTCTGGTTTTGCAGTTGTGTGATGTTACAGTTGTCAAACCAATAATTTGCCACCTTCTCTTAAATAGGAGATTGTTATAGGACTGTGTGAAAGGCCTTGGTGGCTTTTTCCTTCCCACCTACATGACACATCCTTCCTTTTTCTTTACCTGTTCCCCATCCTCAGATGCCCATGTTGCCTCCTTAGCACATTTTCAGAAGTGTGGAAGTTCACATATTTGAGTTTGCTTGCCTTTCTGAGTAAGGTTCCTCATGCCATTCTTGCTTCCTATGGAACTTCTGACATCACGTGTATGTGACAGCTTTGTAGCCTGGCTCCTAAATTTCCTGCATTTTCATGACCTCGGACTATGTGGATTTGGTACATCTGTCTCTAGCTTAATGAGCAAATAGTTTCCCCTTGCCCCTAAACCACTCGTTTTCTTCACCTCGCTCAGGCTGTCATATATTTTGAGCCAACCATGTAATCTTTCTGACTCTCCCATTACCTTATTATTGCTATAACCAATTCTTTGACAAGGAATTCATGCTAACAGGTGCTGGTATGGTTTTGTTGTTTTCCTAAGCTGTGGAAAGTCAGGTGGGGCAGGTGTGCTCTGTGGTAGCAGCACCAGCTGTGCTTGTCTTTTTCTCTGCCCCTCTGTGACCCACCCACGAAGGAAGATCGTGTGTGCAGTGATGCTTCCTTGGTGCTTGCCCTAGTCTTGGGGATTGGGCCCAAGATTAAAAGTTTAACTGTTTTCTTAATCTGTTAATTCTTATACTAATCTATTGAACTGTATCAGCCTGTACTCAGGTGTGTCAGAGCTTCATGGCATGTGGAGTGCACAACTATTATGCTCTGTTAGGAGATGCCTATAGCTTAAGAGAACTTATTTGGCATCCACCAGCTATCAATAAGATGCTGGATCAATGATTGTTCTTGCCCTCTGCCATATGTTTAGTAAGCCATGATATGCTTATCCTATGTGAGTTTAATTCTCCAGTGTTTAGTCCATTTATGCATTTGAACCTTACAGTATCCTATGATAGAGAATTCGAAATTTAAGTGTGCCTTGTTCTTTTGTTGTAAGAACAGTTGGTGGTAACTCTCCAGTTCTCTTCCTTGAGGCTTTATGGACCTCTCAAATACCTGTACCTTTATTCCTTTTTTCTATTCAGCTGAAAAATCTTAATTATATGCTATTCTAAGCCCCATTGTTATCACTCAAGGAAAGTAAGTTTAAGTATAATACCCTTTTTGAACTGAAGTGACAAGGGACATAGTCTGGTGTTCAAAAAGGACGCAAACCCTAGGGTTTTTTAAGTGGTATGGTAATGTTTTCTGCTTTATCCTTTGTGTCTTTTGTAACAATTCTTCTTTTTTTTTTGACCTTTTGTTGATGCTGAGTAGTCATCTGCTGTTTCTCAATAAATGTCTGAATGAATCTTCTTCCAGTTAGCAATGTCTGATTTAGACTTGTTTTGTTTCTGTGAGCATTTCTTTGGAGTTATCAATATCATGTCATATCACTCATTTCATTGCTTGTTTTGGCATGTTAATAAGTTGATGAATTAGAACAAGTTATTTTAGTTCATTTTTGTTTGTTAGACGTTTATTTCTATAGCAGAGCTGCAGCCTCTTGTAGCACATTAGTAAGAACTCAAGGCATTGGTTTCCAAGAAAACTGTGCACACATGCAGGCAATCAGAAAACCTAATCAGAAACCTAAATTAACAGTGTTGGGGTTGTTTAGGTTTTTTTACTTCAGTCTTTAGTTCCTGAAGTGCATTGTAGAACAACTTAGGAGCCTTGCATCTTCCTGATAATTTCTGCTTTGAAGATTCTTCTAATCTTCAAAGAACTACGCAGAACTGTAGAGTTGTTCTTAAATCTTAATTGTACAGTGGTGCGATGCATTTGTTTCTCGATAGTCTTACATGTGGGATTTTGACAATCTCACCAAGATGGAGATGAGCAATGCTCTCCATGGGGGGTTTATGCTTGTAGTTGTCTCTATGCAAGACATTATAAAGGCCTTTCAAAGGCAGTGCCCTCATCTTTATCAATGCAGCTTTTCCACATTTGCTGAGATAACTCTCTTGAGTAGCTCTAGAGAGTTTAATTTTTAACAGTGACTGTTTATGAGTATTATCTTTGAACTGCCTAAACCCCTTGCAATTGTGCTTATATATTAAAAAGCTATTCTTGTTTCTACGTGATGAAAATCTATTTTTGTGCACATCACAAAATGATGAAAAATCAATGTTTTCTGACTTAGAAGTTTATTTATTTTTTACTTATAGGCACTTTTTTATGTGCTCTGAAAAGCAGTGTTTATACAACTGGCTTATGGCATCACTTAGAAACAAGTGTGTTATCAGCAGCAAGATGTTTAGGCAGATCTGCCCAGGGCCTCTTGTGAGGGTAACACAACAAACCAGTTAAGAATTCCTCTGCTGTATCCAGAAAAGAGGTGGTGCAGAACTCTTCCCTATTTCTGAATCCTTTAGGATGTTTATGGCAGGTCCCTTATTAATGCTTATTTGCATAGATTTAGTAAGGTAGTGTTGCCTTAGTGAGTCAGTAATTTGATATAAATTGAGTGAGAAATCTTTTAATGCAGATTTAAAGTACTGTGTATTTTTGAGTCATTCCGTGTGTCATAAAGTTTTAATGTTCTTTTGTTTTCGTGTTATTTGGCTGTCTCTTGTTACCAATTGTTTTAGGTGATAGTTTAGCAAATATGTTTTTTGAGATAGAACCATGGATTATTGACAACATCCTTAGGCACTATTTAAGTACTTTGGTTAAGTAAATAAGGGACAGATTTATGACATTGTCAGTTCTTGTTCTCGTCCTTCACATGGGTGGAAACAGTGTCTTAGTGTGCTGTACTATTGCATATTAATATAGTACAGACAAAGCCAATGATAAATGACAATGTTTCCAAAAACAATTACATAACTTGGAAGTCAGGAACCAAGTGCTTGTATTTAGTTCTTTTAAGAGGCTACAAGCATTACAGTTGTTTCTTTTCAAGGAAATAAGCTAACTTGGCTCTAATAGGTCAACTAATAAGGATGGAATCATAGTGTCTTTGTAAGACCTTTAGGATGATTTTTACCTCAGAAATTATTTTTTTTCCTACAAAACAGCTCAGTTGCAATGAGCTAGAATACAAGCTGGTAGTGTGGTCCTGCAATAAATGGCACATTAAGTTAGCAGAACCAGTCAAGGGCCCTCTGCCAGTACAGATAACAGGCTCATTTCCTCATGTAGTTTTACCACATCTGGCTGCTCATCAAAAGATTTGTTTGAACTCTGCAACATTTTGACTATGCTGTATCACTGCTGTTTCTCCTCTTGGATTAGCAGTTAAGTCTGCCTTTCACTGGGGATGTGGAAACTCTCCCTGAGATAAGGTTTGCCTTTTAAATAAGTGGCTGTTACCAAAGTTGCTGAGCCATTGAGAAGCTGTGCCTGGGAGCAGAGCAAATTGTCATCTTTTTTCCATTTAGATTAGGGGAAAAGAGGAAAAACAGGAAACATGATAAAAGGATGTACAATTCTGTTTAGTGCATATTTGGTTTTTTAATCTAATCTAAAGTGTTTTTGAAGAAGAGACTTCAGTAGCATTCTGAAAATACCTTGTATTTTCTGTGGATAAGAGTATCTAAATTATACTAAGAGTCTGTAAATTCATCAAGAAAATGTCTTATTTTCACTGCATAAGCCAGTCATTGTTTTCCTGAACTAATGTCATAGATACTTGATGTTGTAATTTTTCTCTATCGCATTTCCTGTGGCAGGATTAGTCGAGTCTATTCATTTATCTGTTGAATGCACAGGTGCAATACTGGTGCTAATTTATGTTTCACAAATGCAGCAGTCTAACACAGATCTAGAATCCGTGCCTTCCATGGCTTTGCTGCCAGGATGAAGCCTGTGGTCTGAGGCACTGAAATTACTGTGATGGTTGCACAATAATTTGCAGAAGGAAGAGGTGCAAAATTGCTGGAGATGGGAGTCATGGACTTCAAATGTAGTTTTGAAGTCTGAATCTGTTGTCTTTCTTGTAAAAGCAGATTGAATGCCAGGATGCCTTGGAAGCAGCAGCTCGGGCAGAGGGCCTGCCACTGGACACCTCTGTGCATTCCCAGCTGAGAATGCTGGATGAAGAGCATCACAAGGGCAAATACCACCATGGTCTGAATGCACTGAAACCCATACGGACCACTTCCAAGTACGTCTTTAGGCTACCACAGAACTGATACAGCATTTGCTTTTCAGACCAGTCACAAAGCAGAATTGCCGATGTAGGTCTGCTGACTGGTACTGGAAACATCAGAATTTGTTTAGCAAGCGTGGATGGCATGGACCATTTGGTACTCTGAGTGCTTTCAATGAGAGGAGGCTTTGTTTTTCTTGAAGATTTACATTTCCTGTTTCCTTTTTCATTTGTTTGTGATTTTTTTTTTTAAAATTCTTTTAGACACCAGCACCCTGTTGATAATGCTGGGCTTTTCTCCTCCATGACCTTCTCCTGGCTCACTCCTTTGGCCCACAGAGCATACAAGAAAGGGGAATTGTTTATGGATGATGTATGGTCTTTATCAAGGCATGAGTCTTCAGATGTCAATTGCAGAAGGTAAAGACATCTAGTTTATTATTTTCTTGTTCCCATTTACTACATGTTAGTGTGCAGGCAGTGGTATAGCGCTGCCCTAGAAGAGCAGCACTGACATTTTGTTTTGCCTTTCTCAGAATGGTAGAATTCACTTTCGTCTTTCAGAGACAACTTTCTCATGCAGTGCAGTTTCTCTAGCCCTGCTGATTTCAGCGAAATTAGAGGATTACATCTTTAGGAATGTTTTGCAATCCATCTTCTGATTTTGCATGTCTTTAATCTGTTTTTTAATAAACCAAAATTTTTTCTCAAGGCTACAGTGAAAAAAGTCTTGTGCTAAAATGAGAAATAATACTGTCAGTAGCAAGGTGATTTGAATGTGGGTCAGATCTTCTGATCAGGATAACCTTCTATGGTTAATGAGAATTTCTTTAGGTTTGACTCCACAGCTGTTCAGTCAGCTCAGCAGAGAAAGGCTGTCAGAATATCCAGATTGCCAAAGAGACTCCAGGCAAAGAAAAAGCACTGTTTTTCATCCCTCTGTCCTATGGAAGTAACACTACATAGATATTTCTCTTTACCTCACAGAATGTATTTATTTCTCTGAATATATTTTGTTGGTCTGAGCTGGGAAGCACTTAGAGTTTTAACAAAGAAGTATCTATGAGACTAACTTCTCTCATGGTGAAAATTTTATGACATGAATAAATCTCATCAATCTGCTATTTTTATTAGGCTGGAAAGATTGTGGCAGGAAGAACTGAAGGAAAATGGGCCTGATGATGCTTCTCTCCGGAGGGTTGTGTGGATTTTCTGCCGCACCAGGCTCATCCTTTCCATAGTGTGTCTGATGATCACGCAGCTCGCGGGTTTCAGTGGACCAGTAAGTAATATCCATCCTTTTTTTAACAGCGCCAGAGGGCTCCATCTCACGGCCAACTATAAAATCTTAAGGTTTCATTGCAGAATCACTTAAATGTTGTGACTAGCTAGAAATGTTGGGGTAAAATTCAAGAGCAATTCGATAATCCAGGATAGGATTCCTACAGCTGATGGATCTGTTGCTGAATACCCAGGCAAGTTCTTGGAGAAGGGAGGGGGAGTTTAGGTATCCTGGAGGAAATGTATTTTTTGGTTTTTCTCTTTGGTTTTGAGTATAGTTTAAAGTTCTTCCCTAACTGCATAAGCTTAACTGCATAACTTGCTTTTTTCATAAGATCTTTATGTACAGGTCTTCTGCTTTTCTCTTTGAAATTCTGTAAATCTATCTTGGAATAAAATTCAGTCTGATAAAACGCTAATCTTTAATTATTGGCATTAATAACAGTCTTCAAGAAGTGGACCGAAACAATTCTGAGAGCACTGCTTAAAAACTAATGTGAGCAGGTCTCAAGAAGTCTGTGGGCATAGTTTTTACTGATCCTACAGAGAATGGCCAGATAGGTTTCAGGCAGAAGTGTTAGAAAACGTTGTTGCCTCTAGGAATGGCTGCTGTTTGTTGCTAAGGGTCGTATTGAAGATAACAACATGGGAATTGACATTCGCACCATTTTTTGTCACCTGTTTGTTGCACATGCTGTGCAGATTTAAAGTTGAAATTTTGACTAAATTTATTCTCTACACATTTCCCTTGAGGAGTAGGAGCAGTATTACTGCTAGTAGTACACGTTTCAGTGTGCTGGTAAGCTGAAGGTTCATTTATTGGGTAAGTACGCTTGGGTGCACTGTTAGGTGAAATGTCTTTTTAAAAAAAGTTTTCCTGCTTTTAAATGTCTCATCAAAAAAATATTCTGTTTTTTAAGTCTTCTTAAAGTTTGCTTTGTTTCATGTAATATGAATAACAATGAATGTTTCTGTGGTATTGTTTTCTTTGTAATATTTTATAGTTGTCTTTATTATAAAATATATGAACATACTTTGGTAATTAACAATAAATCATGATTAAGGTTTTAACAGCACTAGCTTTTCCCAAGAAGAGCTTCTGTCATTGTTTCACTACAGGGCTTGAGGAGCTGCTTTTATCTTTAGCAAAGGGCTTGCAGCAGGGTTACCTAATTTCTGTAGCATAATGGTCTCAGTTTGTCTCAGCCAAACTGCTCAATGAGAGAGAGTGAGAGGGGAAAGGAAAAAACAAACCAGCTTGATTATGTTGGGGGCTACTGCTGCAATTGATGCTCAATATGGGTAACTTTAAAATTATCTAAAGACAGTAGCCCATTTACAGACAACCTTATTCATTTTTCTGAATAAGGCCAAATTCACTTTTGGTTCCACCATTTGGCATGAAAATAAGTCTTTACCATCCCTCCTCCCTGTTTTTAAAAATGGCATGCCTCAGGGATATGCCTATGCTGTCTCCTCAGAAGTATCAGTGCTTTCTTGTATTGTTACACCCTTTCAGTCACCTGAAGATGAAAAGGGAGATCAGGAAAAGCACTTGACTGGGCCTCATGTATTGGAGGAAAATTATGAAAGTGGAGTTAAACACTATATTAAACTTCAAAAATTTTAATTGAATGTCTATGATCTTGAAATGCCAGCAAATGGCTGTGGCTTTGCTAATGAGCATTGTGATGGTTATATCTGGAAAGGAGTTGTTCAAGACTTCCTGTGTGGACTCTTGCTTTGGTTTGGGTTTTTTTCTTAGGGATTAGATCCTTCAAGGGTCCTTTTTTTATTATTTTTTTTTTTTTTTAATTTTTTTTTATTTTGATAAATTTTGCATCTGGCACAGAATCTAAACCTATAACCTGGTGAGTCAGCTGCACGTGTCAGACTGCCTTGTCATAACCATCATAATGTACTAGTACAGGTGATTTATCATCTCCGATAAATACTTGCTGCTATTTGATCAGCTACCAAAACTTTCAAGTTCTGGTGGAGGAGCAAAGAAGTTTCTTGATTACTAAACATAATCAGTTTAACTCCAGGTCTGAACAACGTACCTGTTTGCTACTGTTCAGAGCTATTCTTCCCTTTTGGGAGATAGGGAAACTTCCTTTTAGTGGAGTACAGCTTGACAGTTTGGTCAGTTATTGGAGGGGGGAGTGGTAAGCTCTGGGAGGTAAGTTTTCCAGTTTCCCAGTTGGCTCCAGCTGCAGCCTGCCTCGTGCTGTGGCGCGCTGGCTGCAGCGGGGACGCCGGCACTGCAGTGGGACCAGTGACAGAAGCTGTTCTTCAGCATTTTCAGGATGGCTGTTTTCTGCGTCAGGATGAGACATTCCTGCTGGGCAGAGCCACCGCCAAGAGCAAAGGTAAGGTAATGTTTATTCCATGGGAATGCTTAAGACAGCCAAGCAGCTTGTACCAACCACTGCAGTAATAGCCACAGGAGCTCTTTTCCCTCCTTAGCTTAGTTTATATACTGTAATGTTTTTGTTTTGTAAATAACTTCATGCTGGATTCTTTTCATTAAACTAATATGAATTTGAATAGTACTTGTTCAGATGTAAATGTTAATTTTCTGTGACTTTTTTCCCCTCCCTTTAATCTGCTGTTTCCTCTTTTCTTTCTTCCGGAGCAAAAATAAATTGGGGTATAATGTAAGCTGGTCTCTATTTCATCATGGGAGATGCTGAATCTATAAAATAGCGCTGCAAAATAGCACTAAAGTTTTGGGAGGAATGAGACACCAGGAAACATCTGCTATCTTTATACATCCTCTCTTGGAGACTTTCAGCAATGCTGTGGTGTGTGAGAAAATGCTTGCAGTCTGCGACCATGCTGAGTTACAGCTTGTGAGGAAAAAGGGGCATTTTCACCCCAGTTGCTCAGTGACTCAGTTGCATATGTTGGATTGAATACTGGAAAAAGAAGTCAGTAATCTTCACAGTAACTGCAAACCAACTGTATGCAGTTGTGATCCAAACAGTCGATGTAAAATTAAATCCAATCGGTAGAAAGTTGGAATGCAATAGATCTGTGAATGTGAGTTCCTCACATTTGTTCAGTGATCGGTATGTAAATTTTCTCAGTGGCCATTCTAGAACCCGATGGACATCTGGCTTTAATTCACACCTGTGAAAAAGAGCAAAATTATTTACAGCATGTTTCCTTGGTTCTGATGTGCAGAATTATTTTCCTCTGAACAGATGAATTTTATCTCCTTTTTTTTTTTGGTTATTTGGTGCTGGGCTGTAACTATCAAAACCTTTGCTGGAGTAGTGGGGTTGGTTTTTTTTTTTTTTTTCCTCTCTTCAAACTATACAGAACTCCTACTTGCAAAACATGATATATCCAAGAGGACTTCAACAGACTGTGATGTGAAAGGCTTCTCAATATTTTCTTTGGTCTCAGATTTTTTTTGTTGATTTTTCTTGTGGGCAGAGGTAATTCTCTACTCTGTACTAGTATATGAAAAGCACCGGTATCTTAAAACATCATTTGTTGAAAAGCTCTCTAGGAAGTGTTTTGCTGTCTGTGAAGCCTTACTGTAAGATACTTTTGAAACCAGATTTCAGAGTTTGTGCCGCCTCAGAAGCCTCCTCTGGTACATTCAAGTTTGACTTCTTTTGGACTTCGTGGACAAATACCACTCTGTTTTTGTATCTTTATAATTTTGTGTGTAGATTCAAATCTAGTTTGTTAGAAGCTAAGACTGACTGTTAGATATTAGCCCTTTATAATTATCCTGTATGTGCAGATTGTATGTTTATGCAATGGTCTACCTGTTGTATAGTGCTTTTGAGATGTTACCATTTAAGATGACACTTCATTTCAAATAAAAGCCTATTGTTTCGCAGTTAATAATATTTAATGCTGGTGGTTGTGAATTGTATAGTGTTATATTGTGCCATTGGACCACAAAGAGCTGGAGTTGGGAATTGGTGGTTCTGGGGGCTGTCCTCTTTCTGCAGGTGATGTTTGAAATGTGATTCCTGAGGTAAAGTGTTTATGTTCTTGGGGGAAGAGGGTATGGGGAGGGATTGAATGGTTAATTTTTTGTCTTTTTTTTTTTTTTTCTCCCCTGTCCCCAATGATTTGTGGTATTGCGTACCTTGTGCTTTCTGCTTGTTTTTTTCTTTACTATTAAACTGCTGATGTTTATTTCCAGGAATGTTTTGCAAATGTCCTTCTCACTCTTCCCCTCTACAACTGTAGGTACATTGTTCCTTTTTATCAAATAAGCACGTTTGAAGCAAACCAAAAATAAAATAAAAAAGGTCTTAATGTCACATAAAGGAATGTTTCTTAATGTGTGCAGATGTACAAGTAGTGACTATATTTTAAAGATATTCTATATGATAATGCATTGCTTTCAGCTGACACATTTATGTTAAGTTAGAAGACATGGAGGACTAGAAGCGTGCTGCGAGGAATATGGTTCCAAATTAAACTCTCTTTACTTACTAAATTTGACTCAATGCTTGGCTCTCAGCAGGGCTTGTGTTACAGTACTTCTTGTATTGACACCTTTTGCTTCTGGAAAGAAGATGCTTTCTATTTCAAACGGCTCTTTTAAAAGCAAAGTAGCCTACTTATTTCTAACTTAACATAAAGTTGTTGTGTGGTCTTCTGGGATGATGGGGTGTTCATGCAAGCTTGCATTTCTTCCTGTAGGCATTCGTTGTGAAACACCTCTTGGAGTATACCCAGCAGAGTGAGTCCAACCTGCAGTACAGCTTGTTTTTAGTTTTTGGCATCTTTATGACGGAAGTGGTGCGATCGTGGTCCCTGGCGCTAACCTGGGCATTGAATTATCGCACGGGGGTCAGACTGCGTGGGGCTGTCCTGACAATGGCATTTAAGAAAATTCTTAAGCTGAAGAACATCAAGGAAAAGTCTCTTGGAGAGGTAAGCTGCAGCCTTGTTTTGGAAATGGCAGTGTGAAAAGGGATATGTAATATATTCCTTTGAGAATGAGCTGTGCCTTAAATCTAAATCTGTTCTGTCTGTTTTTCAGCTCATAAATGTTTGTTCCAATGATGGCCAGAGGATGTTTGAAGCTGCAGCAGTTGGCAGTTTGTTGGCTGGGGGCCCTATTGTGGCCATCTTGGGAATGGTTTATAATGTGATTATTCTAGGTCCAACAGGCTTCTTGGGATCTGCTGTCTTCATCCTCTTCTATCCAGCAATGGTGAGTTGGAAAGAATTAAGATTTGCTTCATTTTTCTTAGGTCAGAAAAATGTATACTTCTAAATAAAAGGTGTTGAAATGGGCTAGATTTAGCCAGTTTGTGGCATTGCACATTATTGAAGGTGTTTATAAAATAGTGTATGAAGCAGAAATTTGGAAACAGGAAGCTCAAAGTGATAAAATTAGAAAATGGGGATAGGAAAGCTGATAGATTTGGCTGAGACTAATATTCATAGCTAAATGAAACTGCAGAATATTCAGGTGCTCATGGTTGAGGTTGGAAAGACATGAGGCCTCCAGCTTGTATATGGGAGCTCAGTGTTGCATAAGCAATGTTCTTGATTTCTTGACTCAACACAAGATGTTGAAAAACACCACATCTGGCACAGCTTGTTCTTGATGAGCTATTTCTGCTTCTGCTGAGCTGTGAAATAGGCTAGTTCAAGCCAAAATCTTCTTGCCTATAAAATGCCTGTAAGACTGCTGAAGATTTGTCACTGTATTCATAATACATGTTTTATAAATCATGGAGACTGAATACTGTGAGGTTCGCTGTGGTTCAATTTATCTGGATTATGTAGTGGGAATTGCATTTTAGAGGGGAATAAAGAGTGGAGTTTGAACATGTTTTCCAGTTCTTTCCAGCAGCTCTCTTTTATTGATGGGGGACTTCAAAAGAGTTTGCAGGTGTATGAATAAAGGCAAGGAGATAAACCTTCGTAGAGCAGTCTGTTGGGTTTGAATTTCAGACCAGGAATGGGATGAATATAGGACTAGCAGATACTTTAAAACATGTCAAACAACTTTCTATTTTTAGATTAGTTTAGTAAAAATGTTAAAAACTGTTTTACTTCATAGCATTGCATAGACTAGAAATTGATCTGGCTGGGCAAGGTCCTGATTTGCCTTACAAAATCAAATTAAAAGGCTGGCTAAAGTGAGAGCCAACTTTGTGTGTCTTTAGGTTAACTATGTGCTTCAGAAACTTTAACTAAACTGGTACTGTTCAATACTGGTAAAAGTGCACCCCTTTTATTCTCTCAAATTTTTGTTGAAATTTGCTTTCGTGAGTCTGGTGCTTGGTGCAGATGGGGCAGGAAGAAATGAATGGTGTTTCCAGACTGAGTTTTATGTTAGAGCAGCAGTTGCCCAGCCCTATTCCTGAATCCCCTTTTAAGATTAAATATTAATTTTCTCTGGTAATTAGGAATTGAATGTACTTGCTTTTTCTGAGTTGCCATTAATGTTTCATGGTGTTGTCTTTTGTTTCAGATGTTTGTGTCGCGCCTCACAGCTTATTTCAGAAGAAAATGCGTAGCAACAACAGATGAACGTGTGCAAAAGATGAATGAAGTTCTTAATTACATTAAATTCATTAAAATGTATGCCTGGGTCAAACCATTTTCTCAGAATGTTCAAAGTGAGTTCCCACAGTCTGTAAATGTCTCCTTTGCTGCAGATGCCCCATAGCTTTGTGGCCTGGTGCAGCCTGACTTTGTGCTGTAGGTGCTGCTGTATGAGCAGTGTAAGAACACTGTCATCCTTCAGGCTCCTTTGTGTTATGTACAATGGGCTGGACAAAAAGACCTGCTTCTAAAATTTCACTTTCTAGTGTAACGATGTTTGTGGCATGACACTAATCTTAAATTTTTCGGTTTTGTTCCTCTTTTATCATTTAATAAATGTGCTGGCTGCTGTAATTAAAAAATTTTTTTTAAATCGCGATATTCATGTGGAGATTACAGACCATTATAGCTTCCTCCTCTATAATTGCTTTCTTTATGAGAAGTTTTATAATGTGATAACAAGTGTAGGGTTAGGGCTCTTACTCAGTGTTTATAGTGTTATGGTACTGGCTGTTGTGTGTTTGTACCCCCTGGATGACAGTTCAAACGTGGTGCCCCTATTTGTATTTCTAGAAATTCGTGAGGAGGAACGCAAAATCTTGGAGCGTGCAGGTTACTTCCAGAGCATCACTGTGGGAGTGGCTCCCATTGTTGTTGTCATTGCCAGTGTGGTGACCTTTTCTGTCCATATGATCCTTGGCTATGACCTTACAGCAGCTCAGGTAAACTGATGAAAATATTCTTTATGCTTTTGCTTCTGTAGTTCTTCTGCTGAGCCATTTCTTGTGTGGCTATGCCCATGTGCCAGGCTGTATCCTCGCTCACAGAAGTGAGTATCTGATGGCTGTGACAGCAGCAGGTGCTGTCTTACATTTTGCACAAAAGGCTCTTGGTGCTTTTTGTGTCCTGACCTTCCTCAGAACAGGTTTTGGGCTGAATGTAAATGAGTACTCCTGTTCAGATGGGGCATTGGGGATTACTGGGTGTTTTTGTTTTGCAGTGTGCTTGGATGCAAAGAGCACAAATGTCTAAAAATGGGATTTGTAGGTTAATGCAGAATTTGCTGGCTGCTGTGTTTGTTAGACCTACAAACAGAGCAGGTCTGTCTTAGTCTGTTAAAAGCACTGGAGAAGGAGCTGGGTAGATATTTCTGCTGTTTGAGAATACGTTGAGTATTTAAATGGCTGTTCTTGGATTGGGCCTCTTCTATGTTTTGACTTGCTGCTGTGCCATTTCAGCTTTTAGAAGGCTGGAGCTGTTAGAATATTGCATCCAAATGTAATTATTTTTCTTGTCTTGTTTTTAGGCATTCACAGTGGTCACTGTCTTTAACTCAATGACTTTTGCTCTCAAAGTAACTCCATTCTCAGTGAAGTCGCTGTCTGAGGCATCTGTTTCTGTTGACAGATTTAAGGTAAGCAGTCATTTGGCCTCACAGTTTTCCTTGTAAGTGTGGAGTGTTGTATGTGTTCAGTAGATGCAAAGGGAACACTTGGAAGGTAATATGATTTAATGGCAGAGAAGTTATTTTTCTTTACACTTAGCATTCCGGATTGTTTGACTCTGCAAGAGATAGAAATGTAGTGAAAGAATATTAGCAGTTTAAGAATGAAAATAGTACCAGTGTGAGGAAGCAAAATAGTGTGATTCAATGATTTTATGATTTTGAAGTTGGCCACAGGAAGAGATAAGAGTGAAGGATTTGGTGGCTCATTGTATAATAACTTTTAGCTGCATTTTAAGAACATCTGTATGAAAAGACTGCAAGATGTATACAATGAAATTTTGTGCTTTGCTAATAAAACTTTTTGATAATATCAGGTGTTAGGTAAGCAGGTTGACAAAAAACAGTGGAGTTGTATCTGTGGTCATAGAACCCTGAGGTTTTATATTTCCAGACCAGATTAAGTAACTGAAATTCTCCTATATCAGTAAAATGGAGATGTGATCTGGCAAAACAGATCTATGGTAGAAAACGTCAAACTCTGATAATGAACAATCTTATCTCACATCATGGGGATTGGAGGATGAATACACTGTGTGTACTTTATTAACTCAGAGGGGAGACCTTTACTTCGTCTTGTTTGTTGAAGATAACAGTGTATTACATTACATTGTAGAAATTTCCAGAATGGAAAATAGCACTTTCCAAATAGAAACTTTCAGAAGCATTGACAGATACATGAATTCTGTGCAATGCATTCATGAAACAAACCTCTGTGTGAGAAAAACAGGATCTCTAGAGTTGTTTTGAGATTCCATTGCTTTTGAACAATTTTGCTTCATCTTCTGAGTCAGCCTAAAGTCAGCTTTGCTTAAATCCAAGTGCACTAAAGGGAGTCTTCTGGGAGGGAAGAGAAGAAAAAGGAGATAATTCAATCTCCCAGTTTGGCTATAAATTGTGTAGGAAATGTAACATAAGGTGGGGATACTCTGACATCACAGTAAAAATTTAATTGACTTTTTGGCTCTGTAAATGGACATGAGCTTTCTTATGAGTGTGTGATTCAGACATAGCAATTGCAAGAATAAATAAGGCTGGGAATTGAGATTTTTTTTTTTGTCTTTAGTCACAAAAGACTACTTGGTTCAAAACAAATTGTATAAGTGGCAAACATTTTATCCTGTAATGAAACTGTGTGAAAAATGTCTTCCTAATCTGTTGATTGTAAATACTGATGGATGTGGTGGAAAACATGATGCAGTTGACTTAATGGCTTACTTCATATTGACAAGCAGCCTGGGATAGATAAACTACACTTATGCAAGATGACATTTTCCCAGCAGAAAAGTTGATGGGTAAAGGCTCAAGTTAAAAGCCATTCTGTCTCCTTCCATAATGAGTTGGTGTGCCGGACAAGTCAGTCAGTTTGTCTCAAGTAACCTTTCCTCTCCAACCTGTGTGTTCTGCTCATGTGTTTTTAATCTGGAACATACAGAGCTGCAGTTGCAAACTGTCAAAGGAAGAAGCCCTTGTCTTATCACATTGAGTATTGCAGTTCTGTGGAAGTCAAGTGTATCCAAGTGCTTCCACCACATCCAGGAATGCCCCAGCCACTTAGCAGACCTGGAGTTAGTTACACTAATGAGCTACCTTTTGCTCTTCAGCTTCCTCCTACTATATAGCCTGATGTGTTTTGCTGCGTGAGTGTGCCGTAGGCTTGTCTCCCAGTCTTGATCAGGTGTCTCATCTTTACACCTCTCTCACAACTCCTATCAGAGTTTATTTCTAATGGAAGAGGTTCATATGATAAAGAAAAAACCAGCCAATCCTCACACCGCGATAGAGGTGAAAAATGCTACCTTGGCTTGGGACTTCTCCCACGCCAGCGTCCAGAGCTCACCAAAGCTGACCCCTAAAGTGAAAAAAGACAAGAAAGTCACCAAGAGCAAGAAAGAGAAAATGAAGCTACAGAATGAGGGACAGCAAGCTGTGCTGGCAGAGCAGAAGGGCCATCTTCTAGTGGACAGTGATGATCATCACAGCCCCGAAGAGGAACACAAAATCATCCACCTGGTCAACCTTCGGCTTCAGAGGACTCTCTACAACATTGACTTGGAGATAGAAAAGGTAAGAAGAACTCAAAGGAGGAAATCTGATCTTTTTAAAAGACCTCATTTTAGCTGCCCCCTGGAACAGAGAGCTATGTGCTGTTTCATTTTGTATGAAATGGAGCATATTGCTTTTGTGCACTCCAGTAATAGCCATGGCAACTGCAGTATCCAGGATGCAGTGTCTGATCTTGCTGTAAACAGCTGTGCAGTTTTAGCAGCTAGATCTTTGCAAACAGCCTGTGAAACAAGGACAGGCTGTATAGCTTCCATATCCAGCTGAGAGGTTTGCAGCTCTCAGAACAGCATGTGAGCCACCGAGCTCAGAGAATCTGCAGGGCACCAGGTACCAGGTGCTGGTGAACAGTGTGTTCCTGCAGTGGTTTGATAATTTTGCAGAGTTTCAGCAGTACTTTGGGTGAACATTTTAGGTGATTAAGTGTTCCAATAGAGCATAACAGTGTTTTTCATTGAAGAATGTGCAATTTTCTTCCTTGAGAATTTTTGTACATTAGGATGAAGCTCTTGAAGAATTGTAGAAGCATTTGGAGCTATTGCTCCAAGATGGATCAAAGCATGTAAGACGTCAAAGAAAAAGAATTGAACTTAATACATGACGTTATCTACAAATACAAAAGCTTATCAGTCTGCAGTTGGATATTGTAATAATGGGATCCATGTATCTATGAAGATATTAATAGTTAAATTGTCTTATGTAGTTACATAAATAGAGGGAGAGTTTTAAAGTATTTTAAATTGTAAAAGTACCTATATTGTAAGCTCTGGGGGAGAAGGCATATAGTTTAAAAAATTGCCTCAAAAAGGAGTACAATTACTTGAAAATGTAAAGGTTGGTTTTTGTCTCAGAAGTGTGCTATCAAGAGAAGGCCAGCAATGTGTTCCACAAGCGTCTATATACCTGTTTTGTTCACTTTACGTTTTTTACGAAATGAATAAAAGTAGTTTTGATTAATGTAGGTATTAACCCACCCATTCTATTGCAAAGAAATTCTTCAAGGTGACTGAATTCTAATGTTTTCTTGGTACATGTTCTTTAGCAGATTGGATCTAATTGGCAAGGAGTTTTACTGGACCTGTATATGCTAAATTCTCTTTTCTTTCACACTTTGCCTCTTTGTATCTTTCCTTATCACTCTCAAAAGCATCTTGGTGCATTCTGTTCAGGCAGGCCTTTGTGCTTTTGGTTTATTGATCCTCTGGGCCAGTATCCCTAGTAAGAGGGAAGCTGATCTTTAAACACCTTTATTTTTACCTGAAGAGTTGATTTCAGTTTTATTTCACGGTGTTATTGTATTCACTCTATACAATCTGAGCGTTAAAATACTGACTTTTGCTTTTTTTTTGTCTGTTATGCCACTTTAGAGCTGTCATTCATCTCCAGCTGCCCTCTCACAGGTATTAAAGGTGGTCTGACTTCTGAAAGGGTGAAGAATGTAATAAGTACCATATTTTTTCCTTTCTGTATAGGGAAAACTTGTTGGAATTTGTGGCAGTGTGGGGAGTGGAAAAACTTCTCTTATCTCAGCAGTTTTAGGACAGGTGAGAAATCCTGTTTTGAGTACTTCTGTTCTTCTCTTTCCCATCTGTTTCACTTGTTTGTACTCTGTAGAAACCAGTCTATTGTAACCATGGGGTAGCAGAATCTCACAGCTGGTCTGTAATTGCAGATGACCCTGCTGGAGGGGAGCATTGCAGTGAGCGGCACCTTCGCGTACGTGGCCCAGCAGGCCTGGATTCTCAACGCCACTCTCCGGGACAACATCCTTTTTGGCAAGGACTATGATGAAGAAAGGTTTGTCAGACTGCTTGCTGATTTTCATCAAAGCTTAATAATTCTTGGCCCAAGTGTGGGAAAAATTTAATGCGGAGTACGCTTTAGATAAAGACTCTATGCACTTCTGGAGTCTGTCTCTTAAGTGTCCTCTAAGTCTCATTTAGGATCCTGCCTCTCTTGCATGTGGCCTGGTGGCTGTCACTGTGTCTGTCACTGCTTCTTGCAGTGAGGCTGGGCTTCATCCTGGTCCTCTGGTTAAAACTAGCAGCTGCTGTGAGCAGCACTAAAGTGGTATTTGCTCTTGCTGTCCTGGCCTTGCCCTCTTCAAACACAATTGCTGTGTGCAATGTACTGACATCTTTCATGGCTCCCCTTGAGTGGGGGACTTTCCTGTGGCCCTTAGCCAGCTATCCCTGAAAACAAATTCTCTTTATACTCAAAATGCTTCTGAGGTAGGTGATTAAATTAATTACCCTCAGTTTTCCCCTGGGAATCCAAGGCAGATGATTTGTTTTAGGCTGCTGGAATATCTGCTATTAGAGTAGAAAGTGATATAATGCTGTACTAGATAAATAATTGTGGGGGAAACCAGTGTTCTTAACTATTTATCTATATGTGCTTCAGATACAATACTGTGCTGAATGGTTGCTGTCTGAGGCCAGACCTGGCCATCCTTCCAAATGGGGACCTGACAGAGGTATGTTTTGCTTGTACTGAACTAATTAATAGATGGAGAAGAGAGTTTTGGCTTGGCAGGGTAAACTGGAGTGAGGGTATATCAGTCTGGGGTGCATATGAGCCAAGCTGTCAAATGCACTCTTTTGAGCTGAGTTTAGTGGGCCCTGGACTGTTAAGAGTTGTACCCTGTTTTTTACTCAGATGTTGACTGTTTGGGAATTTTTTTATTGTGTTCTAAATTTAGCTGCCTTAACAGGACCTAATTGAACTTGATTTAAAATAGCTGAGAAAAACAATGGCTATGTTAATTCATAAAAGGTAAAATAGGCAAAGAAAGTACTGCCACATTTCAAGCATAATAACCTTGAGTTTGAATGTATAACACATGTCACAAAGTGGACACCTAAACTTGAATACATATATGTATTAATATAAAATGTTATGGGGGAGTATATTTATATAAATATGTAAAAATGAATATTATGGTCTGCTTTATTCTGGTCATCTGTGTTGCATGGTGCTGAAGAAATAAAACAATGGGTGTGTGTCTCTGTGCAGATTGGTGAACGAGGGGCTAACCTGAGTGGGGGACAGCGTCAGAGAATCAGTCTGGCTCGAGCCCTGTACAGTGACAGGGACATCTACATCCTCGATGACCCCCTTAGTGCCTTAGATGCTCATGTTGGAAATCACATTTTTAACAGTGCAATAAGGAAACACCTGAAGTCAAAGACTGTCCTTTTTATCACGCATCAGCTTCAGGTACTGAATCTCATACTTTATTTCTTGGACTTGCTTGAAATGGTTTGTTAATCAGTTGCCTTCATACCGGAAACTTCTGTGCTCTGACCTATGACAGAACAACCCTGTCTTTCTAGGATGTGTGGTTTACATTCATGAACTAGATTTGCAAATACGCACTGAGCACAATTTAATTACTTGTTATCAGTGCTACTTGATATCTGATTGGGACTGGTAACACTTGGCTAAAGAAATTTTACCAGAGAAATAAGTACCCCATTCAAAAATATTTTTGCTAACTTGCTATAAAGCTGTTTCATCACAGCAGAAAACAGTTTTATTTGGTGTCAGTAAAACAGAATTGATGTACCTGAGATTTTTTTTCTGTTTTCTGTGCATAGAAATACTAGTACTCAGTCTGTCGGTATTTGCAGTCATGTCTTGAGTCATGTCTTCCAGAAGAGATTGGTTTTGATAGGACACGAACTTTTTATTTGTGTAGTGTGAGTAATCATGGTGCTCCAGTCAGAGGAGGATCTCTGAAAATCAGCTGTCTGTCGTGTGGGAATAGGTGTGTTGTGTGCCAGTGTCTACAGGCTGCTGAGAAGGGTTGTGTGGGAGTGTTTGGTTATTGAACATCGTGATAGAGACTTGTTCTTATTGCCACTTTCTCCAGTATCTTGTTGACTGTGATGAAGTGATCTTCATGAAAGAAGGCTGCATTACAGAGCGAGGCAGTCATGAGGAACTGATGAATTTAAATGGGGATTATGCAACTATTTTTAATAGCCTACAGCTGGGAGAAACACCACATATTGAGGTACTTGTTTATTTTAAAGTGCTCTGAATCTTGACTGTTCTGAGGTGAACCAAGTGGTGTTGTTGGAAAATTGGAAAATGGCTTCACACATTTTCATGTATTGATCTGACCAATAGATTTCCTATAGACTAATCTGTGCTTCATTAGCACTTCGTCACAGTTTGTTTTTAGGGAATGTGTGCTAGAGAGCACTCTGCCAATGAGCTCATGGATTAATCATGAAAATATTGTAGTGTCTCCCCTGCTGATGCTCAGAGCAGGAAGTTTTTCTCTTATTGTACACTCCACTCCTTAATTTACCTCTGAATTAGCACAGCTCTTCAACAACCTTTGTCTGAAACAATTCTTACTGACTTGTTACTGCTTTTTCAATGGAGTGTGACTGAGGCACAGCAGGTGTGACACAGCTTGTCAAAAGTTAGATGTGTCAGTATTTTGGAAGCATAACTGAAGATGCTGTGTTTTGGGGGAGTTTGAGAAAAAATGTTTTGCCTTGACACGAATTCTGTTATAAAAAGAAGTTTGTAAATGGAAGCTTGAATATGTGCTCAAGTATTTCAGTTGATGCAAAAATACATCTAGAAAATAAGAACTATTCAGTACAACAACTAAATTTCCAGCAATTCAATTTTTCCCACCCTTCTGCTCTTCATTTCCTGAAGTCAATCTCTGGAGTAAGGATCTTTGCATTTTGCTTTATAATAACTTACTTGTCTAAATTTTGTGTGCATTTTCCCTTAAAAAAAAAGATGTAAAGTAAATCAGCAGTTTATTTTTTAAGAGATGAGAGGTTCCGTACTCACAAGATATTTAAAACAAAACCTTTCTGAGAAAGAAGCATTATAAGAATTACAGATATAGAAAGAGCTTGGTGACATATTTTCCTGGGGGATGTTTGTGAAAGAAGCAAAAAGATATAATGCATTGCTCTGCATATCCTTTGATCCATGAAGATTTTATAGTTCTGCCATTTGAAGACTAATATAATGATAGTGAACAAGAGATTCTCCAGTCTTCATGCTTAGCTGACCTTCAGTGTCACTGTAAGCATTAGCTCATGGAAGGACCATTAAATTGCATTCCCTTGGGGATAAGAATAAATGGATGATCAGTTGGATTCTCCATGGTTTGATCTCGTGTAAAGTGTGGGAAGGCAACCCTGAACATGGTGTGTCAGGGGTTTCAGCCCATGTAGGCTGACTCTGAACAGGCAGTAACTCCCAGTTATGGGAAGATGGCTGGGTTTAGAACAGTGCTTCTACTAGAAGTGTGCACTTTAGTGTTTGAATATTGGATTTCTAGAAGATCAAATTAACCTGACTTTTCTTAAGAAAACTCTTTATGGAATGTCTCTAAGTGCTAGGGTGCTTGGGGGAAAAAACCTCTTTAAAAAATCGAGTTCTTTTTACAAGGGATAGGGAGACTTTATCTTTCTTGCAGTAGTAGGGATATCACTCTTCCACCATGTGCACTCATAATTTCACTGATTCTGGAAACTAACCTTGCACTCTTTTACAGGTTGGTAGTAGCTCAGATTAATAGAGGAGGAGAATTTAATCCACCAGAGCTGGTAATCATCTGTAATAACTGTGAAGTTGATACCTTCCTTGACGTGAATGCTGAGCTATTGAAAGCCTTTGTCCTTAGGTGGAAGATTAGTAAAAGTTTGTGTTTAGATATGAAAATGTTGAAGCCAGGTACTCTGATATGTTTAGTGTCATTGTTTTCCTGCAGATTAATATAAAGAAGAACACAAACAATTCACTGAAAAGGCCCCAGGATAAAAGTACCAAAACAGGGTCTGTGAAGAAGGAGAAAGTTGTAAAGAAGGAAGAGGAGGGTAACTATGTAATCAAATTTCTGGCTGTAATTATTTTGTGCTCCTCTAAACTTGAAACGTGTGCTTCAAAGTATATTGTTAATGTACATCTTGGGTTTTGGAAGCTGTCTCAATCCTAATCACTTAGTGTGGTTGATAGCATGCAGGTAGGGGGCAAAGAATGTTCATTAATTCATTAAATACAGGTGCCTGTACAATGTCTTTAAGTTCAATCAGGCTCCTGCTGGTCAGATGCCATCAGCACAAAGGAACTGGTACTGCCTTGTTTCCCACACTACCTCTCCCTCCTGTCCTAAGAGGGCCATGTGTACAGCTTGGCACTCAGTCCTGGGCAGGACATGGCATTTACAGATGAAGGGAAGATCTGACCTCTGTGGTTCTGTTTAATATTAGCTTTGAACTTCAGGGCTTAAAAAGCAATAGTGAGGCTAATCCCAGCCTAACATTTAAGTCTGTGCTGATGAGGCTTTTTCAGCTGTACCATGACTTAAACAATTCTGCAGAAGAAATGTGACTTCTTGAAAAACTGTTTGAACCACTGAGTTCTCAGCATGAAGTGTGTGTTTCTGAAAGTACTCTGCACAGTTTAAAAGACTAGTTTTCTGTAAGTTCACAAATTTATAGGAGTTTCACGCAAGAGCTTTATTTTCCTCATCCTCTCTTCATCCTCTGTTTCACAGGCCAGTTGGTCCAGCTGGAAGAGAAAGGCAAAGGCTCTGTCCCCTGGTCTGTTTATGGTGTCTACATTCAGGCAGCTGGAGGCCCCTTTGCATTCCTCATCATCATGGCACTGTTTGTGCTGAATGTGGGCAGCACAGCTTTTAGCAACTGGTGGCTGAGTTTCTGGATCAAGCAAGGCAGTGGAGTAAGTTAAATAGCTTTTCTACTCTTGTGTCTGATGGGCTGGGGTTTTGCTCTGCTAGACTAATCCCAAGCAGTACTGTGAGACCAAATGGTGCTTCCTAACTTAAATAAGTTGTAATGCTCCCCAGGAGGTGGTCTCACTAGGGAGTTCATCTCCAAGAATAAGAGACCTCCAGTAATAAAGATATAATCACTTACGTGGTTTAATACTGCCCTCTTGTTCCTTTTCTTGGTTAGTCTAAGAAAAGGAAGTGAGAATATGAAAGGGGCCAACAAGCTAATTTTAGTGTTGTTTTTTCTTTAAATGTAATCTTATACTTAATAGGATAACTTTTGTTAAAATATGGATTTGAGTCAAATGACTTCTGGAAATTGCTTTGAAATTCTGATGGCCTGGGGTGGTTTGGGCTTTCCCACTCTCAGGGCATTGATTGCAAGTCATGTTGCATTTAAAAATCCAAATATAACTGCAAGGGTTTTTTGTGGGGGCACTGAGAGCAAGCTACTAATCTCAGAGATGAAATAATGAAGTGCAGATGGCCAACAATATTAGAATCAGGAATGAGGTCTTTAAATATACTTAAAGATCAAAAATAAAAGTGAGAATGAGAATGTATAGCAGTGTGACAGAGGAATTATTGCATAGTGGCAGAAATAACAACAGTGTTTGATAAACAGATCTATCCAAGGTGCATATGGCTGTGTGGTGGTATGCGAGTATCTGACACTGTTCAGAAGAGCACAAGAAATAAGCATGAAATGAGAGATTAGAAATCAAATGAAATAGGCATTATGGCAAAAAGGAGAAAGATCAAGGGCTACAAATCTACAAGTCAAGCATCTCTGCCAGGGAAGAGTTTCTGAAGTATTCAATGGTCACTGAAGTACTTTAAAGAAGAAATATCAAATATAATGGGAGAAGATACAAGACAGCTAAATTCTACCACATGCAATGTATACATGCTTCATCCTTGTCTTAACCAACCTCTGAAATCTTGAATTTTCTGCAGAACACCACTGTGACTTTGGGAAATGAGACTGTCATAAGCAACAGTATGAAAGATAACCCTCACATGCATTACTATGCTGGCATCTATGCACTGTCTATGGCAGTTATGTTGATCCTGAAAGCTGTTCGTGGTGTGGTCTTTGTAAAGGTATGTGCCAGTGCTGGTGTTTGTCTCCTCCTCCTCCTACTTCTGCAAATTGCTGTCACTGTGGTTCTTCTGGTCATCTCCCAAGGGAGACATTTTAACCTGAGTCAATCATGGATTGTAATGTTTCCATAGGCAGCTCTTGAGGCTGCACCATGTTTCTGCTAAACTGCCCAAATTAATAGCTTTCTCCATTGGTTGGAAGCACAGAACAAAGTAAAAAACCTCTTATGGCTGGAGAGAGAAATGGAGTAGAGTATTTGGATGCCAGAGGAGAAGCAGTGGCAGGAAGGCAGACACTGCTTTATAACCCTGCAATGTTTTCTGCACTGTCAGGGAACCCTCAGAGCATCCTCAAGGCTGCATGATGAGCTCTTCCGACGGATTCTGCGTAGCCCCATGAAGTTCTTTGACACTACCCCCACTGGGAGGATCCTCAACAGGTTTTCCAAAGACATGGATGAAGGTATCTCTCACTGTGTGCCCTGTAAATCCCACATTCAGACCTCCCAGTTAATTCCTGAATACTCTCCAGTCTGTTGCTGTTGGGGTGGTTGTACCCTATCTCTGTTGCCGAATGTGCACGTGCAATAAACAAAGCAGGACTTGGGATATACCTGGGTTATGATTCTAGAAGGCAGCTGATAGCACAGATAGTCTGATCATCCACTTACAAAGAAGGAAATGCGTTGCTGCTGTTGTACCTCCAGGCTGCATATGGGCTCTCAGCAGTTTATGCAGGAGCAACTTAAAACATTGGAGTGAGGCTGATGTGCAGCAGAGGTGCACAATCAGATGTGGTCAGAGTTCCATTTCTCTAAATGGGAATAATTAGACTACCAGAAACTCAGACGGTAAAAACATCCCAATGAAAATGTATATTTTTAATTTGAATAAACTTAGAGAAATCACTGTCGTTGTTACTGATGTACAGCTGGACTGAGTTGATTTCTGTAAGGTTGTTTTAGTTTTCTGTACTCAAGATCTTCCTCTTTTCCTTCCATTTCATCAGTTGACGTTCGTTTGCCGTTTCAAGCAGAAATGTTCATCCAGAATGTCATCCTTGTGTTCTTCTGTGTGGGAGTGATTTCTGGGGTTTTCCCCTGGTTCCTGGTGGCAGTGGGGCCCCTCATTATCCTGTTCACAGTTCTGCATGTTGTGTCTAGGTAAGTGCACCAGCTGCCTTGGCTAAAAGTACAGATCCTTTCACCTTCAAGTACAACACAGTGGTTGGCATGTGGTGGTTCTCCATGAAGCTCCAAGTGCTTCTTTCCTTACAGAGTCTTTATTCGAGAGCTCAAGCGTCTGGACAACATCACACAGTCTCCATTCTTGTCTCACATTACATCTAGCATCCAGGGTCTCTCCACAATCCATGCCTACCACAAAGCACAGGAATTTCTGCACAGGTCAGTCTAGATATCCATCTGGGAATGGTGGAGCATGAAGCTGAATGCAACAGCTTCTGGCACTTAGAAGGATTTATTACTGGGGTCTGATAGATCATTGGTTCTATGACTGAAAGTTAATTTTCTGGGGGGAAAAAAATGGGGAGAACGGAAGGGTAAGGGAAAACTGGGAAGAGCAATGGTGGGCAAAGTTTGCAAACACTGCCATCATGTTTTGGTTTGAAACTTGATCAGTGATGAGTCTTCCCACCCTGAAGCCTGATACTGGAACAGGGATTTAAGTAGCTCTGATATTTGTAGAATGTCAGGCTCATGGAATCTACTAACCTTTGCTGTGTTTGTTTCAGGTACCAGGAGCTGCTGGATGACAACCAGGCCCCATTTTACTTGTTCAGCTGCGCAATGCGCTGGCTGGCTGTGCGCCTGGACATCATTAGCATTGCTCTGATCACAACCACTGGCCTTATGATTGTCCTAATGCATGGCCAGATCCCTCCGGCCTATGCTGGGCTGGCCATCTCATATGCTGTGCAGGTGAGTGTGACCACATACTGTAGTACTTTATTTCTCTTTTAGTGTAGCTGTTGCTAATGACCAAATAGCGTCCAGCGCTGGCTCAGTGGAGCTGCAGGGCTCTGGGCACTCGTGTTGGAGCTGCTGTTTGGCCTCTTCTGCCTCCTTGTGGTGCCGAGGTGAAATTAAAGAGCTTAGACCCCTCATACTTGAAAGCTGTTGCTCTTGGGAACATTTCTAAGCTGCTGGTTTCTCAAGGGATTAATAAATTATGGTGATTTTTAAATGGACTATTTAATTAACTTGCCTTGAACACTTTAGTTATATGGTGCCCAATGTCAAGAGTATCAAATATCATAGAATTCTATAGGTTGGAAAACACCAATAATTGAGTCATTGAGTCAAGCTATCACCTCAGCAATGCAAAACCCACCACTAAACCATGTGCCCACGTGCCACATCTACACGACTTTTAAGCACCTCCAGGACTGGTGATTCTACCATACCCCTGGGCAATCTATTTCAGTGTTTGGCAACTCTTTTCCTGAAGAAATGTTCCTAACATCCAATCTAAACCTCCCCTGGCACAACTTGAAATTGTTTCCTCTTGTCCTATTGCTTGTTAAGTGGGAGAAGAGAACGAACCCCAGTTGGCTACACCCTCCTTTCAGGAAATTGTAGAGAGTGATAAGGTACCCCATGAGCCTGCTCTTCTCCAGGCTGAGCCCCCTCACCTCACTCAGCTGTTCTTACAGGACTCCAGACCCTTCCACAGTTCTGTTGCCCTTCTCAGGATATGCTCCAGCATCTCAGTATCTGTGTTGTAGTGAGGGGCCTAAAACTGAACATAGGGTTTGAGGTGTAAGCTCACAAGCCCCAACTACAGTCACTGCCCTGATCCCACTGGCCTCATTAATCTCTTAATTAAGTAACAAGTCACAGCTCTAAAGACTTGTTTTCTTTTCACCACTTCAGTTAACAGGGTTATTCCAGTTTACAGTCAGACTGGCTTCAGAGACAGAAGCTCGTTTCACCTCAGTGGAGAGGATTGACCACTATATCAAGGTAGGACTGTAATGCATTCAACTGCCTGTTGTGAAACTTTGTGTTGCTTGTTACATTGCTGGCCTCAGCCATAGTCTGCTGTAGTACACAATGTCTGTTCCTGATCTTGGAAAGGCACTAAAGGCTGTGCTGTAACACTGCACAGTGAGTTTGTTTTGTGAAACACATGTATCAGCACTGGGGGGCTGAATGGCCCCAGAGCTGGTAGGTAACTAAACTTACAGATATTGCTGGATTTACATAAGGCCATTGGAAGTTTGCTGACATTCCCAGTAAAGAGTGGAGTGTGTGAAAGGAGTAACTTGGGGATTCAAAACATTATTTTACAGTAAAAGGATGGTGTTCTGGCATCCTTTATTCTAAACCTAATGGAATTCCGTCATTTAAACACAGATAACTGTTTGCTGCTTTATCTACGAGTAATTCCACTTCATCCTAATAAGCCTACTTTTCCACAGCTGTTTTACGTAACATATTTCTACATGCTTGAAAAGTCAAGGGAATGTTCATACTGCAAACAGGAGAAATGTGCTCAGCTGAACATGATAAATGTGCCAGGCTAAATGCTTAGCAAGCTGCTCTGATTATCTGTAACCCTTGCTTTGTAACTGGGATTTGTGTGTGCAGAACTGGGCATAGGTCAGTGGGGAGGTGTAGCCAGGAGAAAGCCTCATACTGGGTCTGGTGTGTGAGGTGAAAGGCTTTTCCATTTAATGTTCCCTGTGAATGTCAGAGGGAGCTAAATATATGTATTTGGTAAATCTGGGCTGTTTAGTAGTTGATACTTGTAGCAAAAAAACCCACTGTTGTATAGAGGGACTGATTTCATTACTGAGGCAACAGGAGGGGAACAGTGTGGTCAGTGTAATACTGCAAACTTCTGGACCACTGGGCCCACATCCAGCCAAGCAGCTCATCATGAAACTGCCATAAATGATCTGGGCTGAATCTGCAGGGAAGAACTGCTGAAAGCTGCAGCTGATAATTTTCCTTTGGTGCTTTGTTTACTGGAGACTGAACTTCTGTATTTTTGTTAAAAGACACTTTCCCTGGAAGCTCCTGCTCGAATTAAGAATAAAACTCCTCCTCTGGACTGGCCACAGGAAGGTGAAGTTGTTTTTGAAAATGCAGAGATGCGGTATCGAGAGAACCTTCCTCTAGTACTTAAAAAAGTGTCCTTTACCATCAAACCGAAGGAAAAGATTGGCATTGTGGGGAGGACAGGCTCAGGTAAGGAAAAACACTAAGCAGAGTTAAATTATTACTTTTACAGAATAGATTGGGGTAGTCTTTCTAGTTCTCCTCTGTGTTTGAGTAAGTTGGTTGCACAGAAGGGGTTGAGCACTCTGTCCCTGGAGGTTTCCATTCATATCCATACATAAGCAAGATTCCTGTAAGCAGTAGTGAAAACAAGTTTCCATTTAGAGCAGAGAGATATCCTACTATGCTTGAGCCAGTATGTTGATCATATTTAACTCCCTAAACCACTGACCAGCACAGATTGGTGCCTACAATGTGCTCGTTACAACTTGTGTGACTTTTGAAAGATTCTGTACTGTTACTGCAGCCAGCTTTGGCTCTGAGCCATCTCAGAACTCTGTAATGAGAAGAATCCAAACCTCTGTTTGTGATATGACTTAAATCAACCTCAAAATGAGTTTCTAAATAAGTAATTTATATTTTTGTATTGGGTTTTCATGGCAGGGTTTTGGCAGTGGGGTTGGGGCAACACTCCAGGGATGATTTCTTTGAGGAGAGATTAGGAGCTGCCCCCGCAATTGTTTAGAAGTTTAAATGCTGAACCTCAGAACTTATCAGAGCATTGCTTGCCAGGACTTTTTGGTATTTTAAAACTTTTCTTAGATGTGGACAGCTTTTAAAATGCTTTCTCATCTGAAAGCTGTTATGATTCTGTAGAAACACTGGTCTTGTTTTTCCTGTCTCATTTCTAGGGAAGTCTTCCCTTGGAATGGCACTCTTTCGTCTCGTTGAATTGTCTGGAGGCTGCATTAAAATTGATGGTGTGAAAATAAATGACATTGGCTTGGCAGATCTTCGGAGCAAACTCTCCATTATCCCTCAGGAACCTGTGCTGTTCAGTGGCACTGTGAGGTTAGTGAGACCATAAGAATGCAAGAAGGGACTGAGCAGTCTTCCAGCTTATACCTGAAATGCAATAGGTGCCTGGTGAGGTGGTAGCTCTCAGGCATCTTAGCTTCTGTTCTGGTTTTGAAACAAAAAAGCCCCACAAATGAATGATTTTAGCTGGCCCAGTGCAGCACTGGGTGTGATCATCCTGTATGGAAGTTGTGCTTCCCTTCAGATGTGGTTGAAGGTTTAGTATCTTTGTCTTCCATCTCTACTCTTGTTTTTTGGCCCTTCTAACCTTAGTGTGCTGGGAACATCTGATTTCCTTGCCAAGGAAACTGTTAGTGGAAGGCCAGATGGGAATCACCTGTCTGGATGAATTAGCACACTGCTGGATTGCCATTCATTGCTGAGTTAATATTGTGTTTTTCTGCTTCCCCTTCCAGATCAAACTTGGATCCTTTCAATCAGTACAGCGAGGAACAAATCTGGGCTGCTTTGGAAAGGACTCACATGAAGGAGTGTGTAAGTGTTATGTGCCCTGGGGATATATATGTTTGCATTTGACTTTCAAAGCAACATAATCTGTTAGTAACTACTTTAGGGGTCTTTATCTAAGCTTTTTCTCTGCATTTTCCCGCTTGTTCTGTTTGACCTTGTTCTCGAATTTGACCAACTTTTTCTTTTTTCCCATGATTTTATCAGACTGATATTTTTGGTTTTTTAGGAACTTGCCATATTCTTTTTTTTTTGGGTTTTTTTTTTTTTTAGTATATAGCATAGCAGAGTGCTGCTTCATCATGGGGATTCTTAGGGTATTGAAGCATTTCAAGTGATATTTTTCTGTATGTGCCTTATGTGTGCATTCTACACTTCCATTTGTGACTGTACATGTCACATGTGCAAATTTATACTGAACTTAAAACCTGCCCTTTGCAAGGCCCTCTGCAGGAAATCTAACTGCCATGACATTTCCAATTCTTCTTCTTGTAAGTTAGGTGGCAAGTATGGCTATGGAACATAGGCTGTAGGAATTCCTGCAGGGACTAGTTTCACTCTCATCTCCTGGTGACAAAGATTGTCAGATCTGTTTGTGTTTACATGATTTTGTGCAGTGCTCTAAGATTTTTGCCTCTTCTTTCCCACACAGATTGCACAGCTGCCTATGAAACTTGATTCAGAAGTGATGGAAAATGGGGAAAACTTTTCTGTTGGAGAGAGACAGTTACTGTGCATAGCTAGAGCTCTGCTGCGTCGTTGCAAAGTGAGCACAGCAGGGGGAGAAATAGCTGGAGATACCAAAATTATAAGATTGAACAAGCCTTTTTTTGTGCTGGATTTGTTCTGTCTCTCAGAGGAATCACACCACTAATTATTGCAACCCAGAGAGGTGTAAGGTCAAAACAACCAGGAAGGTATCTGTAGGCAGCTCCTGTAATGTCCTGCCATTGGAAAGGTATTGCTTGCAAGTGCTAACAATAGTGTGTCAGACTGGCCTAATTATTTATTTAGTGTCCTGTTACTGGGAAGCATCAGATTCTTCCACTCTTCCACCTTTTTGTGAATATGAGCCAAGTGTTTTCCTTCTACATGGTGCTCCACTAAAATGTGGTCTCCAAGTGGAATTTGGGATTATGCTATGCCGGCCAAGTGAAAGATTTTGCAGGAATGGAATGCGAACAATAATTACAGTGAGAAAGGATGTTTGTATTGAGATTGACCAGGATTCTGGTTTTAACAACCTTTTTTCTGAAATGTGACATATAATATTTTCAATTCCAGTCTGCATCTGTTTTTAAAGCCAGACTACTCAGCAGAAGTTACTGCTGTCTCTGAAATACTTGCACAAAGCATATCCAGTTTAGCTTTGACAAGAAATCTCTCCAAATCAGTTTATGTCTGAGGGGAAGAGACTTTTTACCCAGTGTAAGAAAGCTATTAAGCCTAGTCAGTATTGACTTGTCCCAGGAGGAATGTCACCACCAGGGATGCGTCAAGTTAGTTTACTGTTAAAATTTGTATTTGAGATTCATCTATTGAATATAAAATTGAAAGTAGTGGAAATTTGAGGCCTGGGTCATAAGCCACATGTAGCTCTAGGATGTGACCATAAAATGTAAGTGTCAGCCATAGGCTTTGTTGAAGGCAATTACGTAAAGAAAACTGAAAGGTTACTTGTAAAACCTGTGTTTGTGCCCACAACTCCATAAGGATTGCCAGTTGTGACAATGCTTGGTTGTGGCCATTCTGCCCACTCTGTGTATTTTTATATTCAGGGAGGGAAGGTGTGACCATGGGTAACAGCCAGGATTCTGTGCTGCTTTCAGATATTGATCCTGGATGAAGCAACAGCTGCTATGGACACAGAGACAGACTTACTGATCCAGGAGACCATCAGAGAGGCATTTGCAGACTGCACTATGTTAACAATTGCTCATCGCCTGCACACAGTCCTGGGCTGTGATCGGATCATGGTGCTAACACAGGGACAGGTGAGCAGGGAGGTGTCTCTGCCTCTGGTCTGGTGGTGCCATGTGTGCAGACTGCACTGAGGGAACAGCTGCACTGCAGGGTAGAAAATTGTGTTCATTCATATCCTCAGTAATAATAGTCCAAAAGAATCAGTTGCGAAAGAATCCTATGACAAGATCAAAAATGGCAAAAATTCTTTCACACCATAGAAAGTACCATAGAATAACAGTAGGTCTTTAAAAATCTTCTTGAGGCTTCCTTTGTAGGTTAATTCTGAGATGGGTAATAGTGATAACAAATATCTCTGCTGGGGCTCAGTGGCAGTTTCCCATTACTTTCATAAGGCCCTGTGCCATCAAGCACACCTATGACAGATACTTTACCTATTTCTCAGGCTTCCATTTGGGAGCCCTAACCAGTTAAATGCAAGAACATTGGGCAAGGCTCTTTAAGGTAGAGAAGGCAAAAGCCCATAGCATCTGCCTCTGCCAGAGCCACCAGGGGTTGCTTCCTGTTGGGCTAGTTCCAGTTTTTGAGCCAGTTTGAAGCATTCCAGGTTACAGTATCCATAAATGCAGATACTTTCACTGCCTGGTGTTTCATCTAAAGATGAATGTGGTGGTTTCTATTCTTTGCCATCACATCACAAGTCTAAGGGGTGGGAGTCAATTCTCTTCTGAATTTTGCTGACATACTTTACCTGCCTTGTTTGGTTTCAGGTAGTGGAATTCGACACCCCGACTGCCCTTCTGGCCAACGAGAACTCACGCTTCTATGCTATGTTTGCTGCTGCAGAGAACAAGGTTGCTGTCAAGGGCTGAAATTCAGGGCAAAGTCACTTTAGTTTTGGAGAGCTACGCTTCCCTGCCTGTGGCAGGCCAGCTCTTCCTCCTCCTTGCAGATTATTGCCTTTTCATCTTTTAATTTTTAGCACAATGTGTCAAGCCAGAGAGTTTTTAAAACCATGTCAGAAGAACTCTTCATGTTTTTATTATTGTATTTATTCCATATTACTAATTTTTTGTTATTAAATGCACTCTACAAATGGCTCAGGGAGCCATAGTTATAAATGTATCAGAGGCCTATAATGAAGCTTTATACATGTAGCTATATCTATACATAATTCTGTATATAGCCTATATTTACAGTGGAAATGTAAGCTGTTTATTTTATATTAAAATAAGCACTGTATTAATAACAGTGCATATTCTTTTCTATCATTTTTGTACAGTTTATGGTACCAGAGATCTGGCTTTATCGAACTGTATCAGACAACATTTTGTCTTTTACAGTTCGTCTTTTCCTCATGCTGGATTTTCTGCGTGTCTGAGTGGAAGTGAAGCTTTGCAATAGTGTGCTTTATTGTCACATCTTTGTCTAGCACAGCAGAGAAGAGCTCTGTGGTGTAACTATTGCACTGCAATTTATCAAAGCTATTTGGGGCATCGCTAGTGTTCACCACGGCAGCGACTGCTGTTTCTCATGATGCTTTTCCAAAGCAGGGTTTTTAGTGATCTGAGTGGAGAACCACTCCTGGGTTCTTGTAAGGCCTTGTATTTTCTCAGTGTCCTGACACAGTATTTCTTACTGTATCAGCAGAGTTTATTTTAATGCAAGCAAGCCCAAGCTCTTCATGCTTTGCTGATCTAACACAACCAAAATCTTACTGTTTGTGGAATGATCTGTAACAAATTAATCGTAAGGTTCAAATCATACCCTGTATGCTGGCAGGAAAGCCTTTTCAGAGTTGCTTTAGCTGACTGACTCTTTATCTTGAAGCTGCTAACACTCCTCGAGGTTTAGGTTGGCTTTCACTGGCATGGGTAACACTAACTCTTTGTTCTGCTCACTTAATACTAAGATTAATCAACATTGACATTTCCTGTTTCTTTCTTGCACACTTGTTAGGGAAGCAGTCCTCGACCCCACATCTTCTGGAACCTTAAAGATGTTCCTGTTGATCAGGATGTAACACTGGTGTAGGACATGGTTTTCTTACTGTAAATGACCTACCTCAGGTTACTGGGTCCTGTGTAGTGCGTTGCCATGATCACTGTACACCATCCCTGTTTTTTGGGACCTGTGGCCCGGGGGAACACAGTCGCTCCTGTGATAGCCGTGACTTATTGAATGGTCAGCATTGCATGTCTTTGTCAACTTGGACATTTTGTAGCCTTAGCATGTTTGCAAAATGTCTCATTGAGGCAGAAATCTGAAAAGTAAATAAAACTATTTTGGCTTTTGTAAATTTTATTGGCTTGTTTGTTTTGGGCACATAAAGAACTTTGCACGTTTTTGAGCCCTGGGGAACAGGTTTGCAGGCCTTGGGTTTTTTTTTTTCCTCTTGTCATGTGCTGCCATCTGATCCTTCTTCAGAGTAAAAATGTTTCTTTAAAAGTGTAGTGGGTAATTTTTTGTGCCCTCCAGCATGAGAGTAGCTTGCAATACATGTATGTTGAGTAATATAGGGAGTAATAATTTACAGTGTAAGTATTCAAGACAAGTAGAAGGGCTGAGGTCAGGTGGAAAACCTCCTTAGGCTCATATTTTCCATTTTCTTTACCTGAAAGCACTACTGTTTATAGAGTGACATGACTCCAAAGTCACAGAAAGAAGCATTTCTACCTACCACTACCACCACAGGCAAATTGTGGCATTAACAGAGCTTGCACTGTAGCTTGAAGTAGCACAAAAAGCATTGTTGGGATTGTTCTTAACTCTTGTCCAAAGCAAGACTTAACTGGCATAGACCTTACCCTGCTCACAGGCGTGGAGTTTACCCCACGGACTTCAATATTTCCCTTGAAGACAATGGGCTAATGTACCTGGTTCTGCATGCTGCTGGGGTCAGTGTGAGGATTCACTTTGCAGCTAAGGCTGAGCTAATGGCAGTCTGGGCAAAAGGGGAGCCATCCTGATCTTGTCCTCCTTCTTCTTACAGGCTGGGACTTCCTCTTCCCTTCCCGATGCCAGCAGTGGCTCTTGTGTGGTCCAGTTCAGAAAGCTAACTTGCAGAAAGCAGGAATGCTGAGGAGACAGGAAGGCACCACTCACAGGAAGGGAGGCCAAGTGGGGCTGCTCTTTTCAGTAGGTGCTGAAAAATAGCAGTAGCATAGGTGTGAGAGGGAAATGCTCAGCATTCACTGTCCCAAACTGCTGCTTCCCAATTACACTCTCCTAAAGAGCTGAATCTTTGCTTCAGCTTTGGTCAGCTGAAACAGCTCAGCAAGGTGTCAAACAAGGGGCTGTGATGGAGCAGGTGAACAGTCACCTGTGAACAGCAGGGATTAGGTCAACCATTTTGTTAAACGTTGGCTGCAGCACTGTTACTTTGGAATTAAAGACAGAGACTGACAGAAGGAAACGTTCTTTCTGTTGTGATCACTTCTGTGCTTCATTTGGCACTTGTCTCACAGGTGTACTGAAGTATTGCTGCTCACAGGGGTAGCTGTAATTTTTTTACTGGCTTTCATCCTGAACCACAGGAGCAAGCTGAGACCTGGCTAAGGGCTCTGTCACTGAAGTGCAGGTAATATTTACAAATGGGACTGAAATATCTGTATCTTTGGAGCATTCTGCAACAGGTTGATGATGATGATTGGAATGTTCAGGAGTTGGATTCTGCTTTAGAATTTATAGTGTGATATCTAGAGAAGATTTCATCATATGAGGAATAGAATAAGACACTGGGATTGGGACAGACTTTCCTTAAAGAGATTGTACTGAAAATACCATGGAGATAGCACATGCTTCTATTCTGGTTTAATATCAGCTGGCAACTAAGCCCCACACAGTCCTGTGGGATGGGGGAGAGAATTGAAAGGGTAAAAGCTAGAAAACTTGAGTTGAGACCAAGACAGTTTAACAGGGAAAGCAGAAGCCACACAAGTGAAGCAAAACAAGGTATTCATTCCCCACTTCCCATGGGCAGCTATCTCCACAACAGCAGGCCTCTACTGTGTGTAATGGGGACTTGGGAAAATAAGCACCATCATTCTGAATGTCACCTCCTTCCTCTCCAGCTTTTATAATGCCATATGATCTAGAATATTTCTGTGGTCAGTTGGGTCATCTGTCCCTGCTGTGTCCACTCCCATCTCCTTGGGCACTTTCAGCCTCCTTGCTGGTCATGTGAGGAACAGAAGTGTCCTTGGCTCTGTGCAAACCCTGCTCAGCAACAGCTGTACGACATCCCTGAATTTATCAACACTGTTTTCAGCACCAACCCCAAACACAGCCTGATACCAGCTACTGTAAAGAAAATTCACTCTAGCCCAGCCAAAACCAGCACATCTTACAGGAAAAGTTGTGGCTCAAGACCAGCAGGTGTGCAAGAGGAGAGAGATTTGCCTGGGATAAATGGTTATTGTACTGTTCTCTGGAATATCTATTACGTCAGTCTTGCTTATTCTGTCCAAACACAGCAAGTGCAGCTGATCCTGATTCCTTATCAAAAGCTTAGAGCCTCTTCAAGAGAATGTGTTCCTGCTCATCTCATCTGTCTGATGAGTGGACACACTGCACTTGCTTGGGACTTCAACCAAAGCACAGGTACGATTCTTCTAAAATTACCCTGGAGTTAACATGCAGTTAGATTGGTGTAATCAGGCCCTAAAGTTGTCCTGGACTGAACACCTGAGGACATTTTACTCTTACCTGTGGTGAAGGTTATGCAGGGTCAGATCCTGAGGTTGCTGGGGCTGTGCTTTGTCCATAACCTGTAGCTGAAAGCAGGGTCATACAGACTTAGTGCATCAGTGGAGACAAAATTGGAGGAAGCTGAATTTTTTTGAAAGGCAACTGGTATAAGTGAGAACAGGTGTCAGAAGGATAAAAGCAGAACATTTGATTTATTAAAGGAGGATGTGGACAGCAACAATGGCGGGATGAAGTGTTTTTCTTAGTTATAAGGGGATTTATTGCAAAGGCAAAATTTCTCTTTGAAGGTGCTTCAAAAAGAACACTGAGAAAGTGCAGGCTGCTCTATGCAGCAACCAACTAGCCTGAGTTCTATCTTGTTACTTTTTACTGCAACTGTAGCATGTGTTTTACTATATATAAGTGATTACACAAAGGTTTTCTTTAGCTTCAGGTCGGTGGAGGGTGATACTGTGATTTATTTAACCCTTGGTTGAGCCGGTAACCACAGCCACAATGTGCTGAGGCCACAGTTTGTGCCTCGGTGTGACAATACAGTGGAAACTGAGAAGGAATTTGGTGCAGATGCTGCAGTTGTTAGTGTAAGGCTTGGGAGGCTTTCAGAATGTACCACTACAGATTCATTAAACGCACAACCATGTGAGAAAATTTCCTGTCTTGTCCAAAATATGTACCTTGGAGCCTCATCAGGCAGTGAGGTAGGCAAAGCATAACAGTGAAAATTAGAGTGAAAATTAGAGTGAAAATAACTTACAGAATTGTCATTACAGGGGGCAGAGACTGCACTTCTCTTGGGCTGGGGGGAGTGCAAATCACAGTTACTTGCACAAACCTCCTTCCTTCCAGCTTGCTGACTCCTACTGTTACCATGCAGAGAAACAAGTACTTGTACATAGCTGATGATTTTGTGGTTTCTGTCCTTTCCCATCTAGGAAGGCAGCAGTAGAGGCTGTGTGATTGATTGCCTCGAGTTCTGGGGAAGAGCAAAGTACAGTATGTCTGAGCTGGGCTCTGTGGCCAGTTTGCAGTGAGAGTTGGAGGCAGGAAACTACGGGCAGCCCAGCTGCGAGAGAAGGGATTAAAAAACCGTGTGTGTATAGGGTGCAGGGAGAAGGGAGGCTGTTTAGGGTTAGCTGTGAGCTCGATGTGGGGGTGTGACGAGGAGGAAGCCAAACTAGGTACTGGTGGGATGAGGGTGCAAGAACCAGCCCTGCTGGGAGCCCTGCGGTGTGGAGGGTTTGTGGGTGTTTGTGGTGGAGCTGGGGAGGGGACGGTGAAAGTGAAGAATTCAGGCGGTACAGTGGGGACAGGAGGGATCCCAGCAGGGCATCGTGGCCGTACCAGTGGCCGTCCCCAGAGCAGGAGTGCTGGGTTCGGTGTGTCCAGGCCAGGCACGGGGGCTGGGCTGTGAGGAGCGAAGCTCCGCGTGGGCCGGTTAAAGCTGCTCTGTGAAAGGAGCACGGCCGGACGGAGCCGCTGGCGCGCAGGGCGGCACGCACGGATACCCACGCCTGTGAGTGAGGGAACGAATGTATGAAGGAGTGAGTGAATGCACAAGGGAACGCTGCTCTCCCGGGCGCTGTCCCGATGCCCGACTTGTGTCCGCTCGTCTCCGGGCCGGCCTGAGGCGCCGGGGGCGGGGCGGATGCGCGCGCAGCGGGCGGGGCGGGGC
Organism: Rhabdornis inornatus; assembly: GCA_013397075.1. Classification (NCBI taxonomy): domain Eukaryota; kingdom Metazoa; phylum Chordata; class Aves; order Passeriformes; family Rhabdornithidae; genus Rhabdornis; species Rhabdornis inornatus. The sequence goes on from VWZS01006489.1 coordinate 189,632, forward strand.
CGCCCTCGGGCGCCCCCGCGGCGCCCCC
>VWZS01006489.1:190062-357907 GCA_013397075.1 Rhabdornis inornatus
CTCACCGTCTCCCTGCCCGCCGCCCTCCAGCCACACCAGCCCTTCCAGATCATCGTCCGCTACACCACGGCCGACGGCCCCGCTGTGAGTACCGGGAGGGGGTTGGTAACGTAGGAAAGCGGGTCTCGGGGCGGCTGGCAGAGCCCTCCCGTGCCGCCCGTGCCTGTCGCGCATCTTTGCTCCTGTTCTAAGTGACCGTCGGGGAAGCGCCCCGGCTCCGCAGCGAAGGTGGCGGGAGGATCTCACTGCCAGTCCTGTCCCTGGCCCCATCGCCTGGCAGCGACAGCCCGCTGGGCAGCAGCATCTGTCCCCTGCCCCCAGGGGCTCTCGGCACTGACAGCCCCGCGGTCCCCGCCGCACTCAGCAGCGGTGCTCGTACCGACCCAGCCACTCTCCCTCCTGTCTTCCCCCATCGCGTGGACCCCAATCCTATTGATCCCACCTCACGATAGTAATTTAGAAGTTTTTCGTTCTTTAAGGACGTTGCAGTTGTTGGCGAGGAGAGTGAAAATTTCCGAACTCCTGCCTCGACTTAGTCCTTCAGGATAAATTATGTCATCCACAATGTAGGAGTTTCCCTGGGGGTTTTGCCAGCTGCTAACAAAATCAGGCCTTGCACACCTAGGCTGGTGTTCCCACGAGCCATGGTTAGGAGCTTTGAGAAGAGCAGGACTGATTCCATATGTTCCTTCAAGTTATGTGCTGAAAAAAGCAGTGAGAAATGGCCCAAAACACCCCTTTGGATGTAGCCACTGAGGTTCTTCTATGTCTGTGGATTAGTTTTCTTCAGCAGTGAAATGCTTTGTTAATTCTGTCATTCCTTTTAAACCCAAAGTATTTAGAAGCACCTTATTACCAGCCTTTTGGGTGCTGCTTCTTAGATCTTGTGTTTCTAAAAAGTTATGACAGTGAAAACATGAAGTTCCCATTGAAACATCAGTTCTTTTTATTACTGTACAGTCTGTTCAGGTTGGAAAGCCAACTGAGGTGATTTTCATCATGCGGTTCATGAATCTATTTGCAAAAGAAATGTTTTTTTTTATAAGAGTCTTGCTACTTTATTGCATCTATCTTGCTAGAGGAATTGTCTCTCAGCCCTCTGATTTGGTGTTGCCATTTTACTGGTCAAAACCAGTAAATGTGTGGATCTATTTGACTTTTCTAGTGTATTTAACAAGAGCAGGAATTTAACATAAAAGCTTATTGCAAAACAACCCACAGGAAGTAAATAGTAGGCCTTTCCTCTTGATAGGAAAGTCTTGCTGATTAGAATGTTTGCTGGATGTTTCTTTGTCTAATTTTAATACTACATGGATGATCACAAAAGTAATTTCATCCTTGGAATGATCTGGGTAGTCTTAATATATTAGCTTACTTGGAATAGTGAGTTCCAAATGAAGATTTTTATTGATGGAAGTTTCCTGTGGTCACATGGTGATTTTTTAATGTTGTAGTCCTTCCCTAAAAGTGCAAAAATTGAAGTAAGATTCTGGCACTTTTAAAGTTCAGATGCACTTGGGTGTTGTTCCTTTTCACCTCTGGAATTCCTGACTTTACTATTTCCTTGTACAATACTTTGCCATGTAACTCACAGTGTGTTCAGAAAATTCTGTTCATTATTTTTTCCCAGGTTTTTGAAGAAACCTGTTTCTTTTGTCCACTCTCTGCCTTGTTTATGGTGAGAAGATTTTAAAGCTAACTTGGCATAGCTGTGTGTTCTGTAATCGTTCTCAGTCTGGCTGAGCCACACCTCCCAAAGTACACGATAACATGCTTTCCTCCTCTTGAACAAATTGTTTTATTTTAGGCCAGCCTGTGCTTTCTCCTGTGTTTTGCCAGCCCTGTTGCCAAAGGGGCAGCCTGTCCTGCTGAGTCTGTGGAGAAATCATCTCAGTGTGATTGGAATACTGATCTGGCTTTGGGAATGTGAAAACCACTGGAAGGTTCAGGGCACTGATGTGATGTTCATTTAGTCTCACCTTGTATTAATGTGTTGTCTCCTTGGCCCCACATGCAGTCCTGTGTGGATGCTGGAAGAGGGCATTTTTTCCATTCCCTCTGTTGTTGTCTTGCTCCCCGTGGGTCAGAGGTGAACTACCTATTCTTCATGATATTTTTTGGAGTCTTTATTGTACCTTTAACAGTGTGTCCTGCTTCAGCTGAAATGAAGCTGCAAGGGCTCATGTCAAGATTATTGATGGTCACAGCACTGGGGACATGTTCTGCCCTTCCCAAGTGGTACTGGAAAGCAGAAGCAGGCATTCTCACTGACATAAATCCTACCATGTTTGCTCACTCTCTGTTGTAGGTTTTGGCTGGCAAAATATTTGTCCTCGAGTAGCACCTGTTGTAGCCCTTCATGTTCAGTATGCTGAACTATTTTGTTTGGATCCAAAGCAGTTTGGTGCTATTGTAGTGCTCTCTGTCATTGCTGGTTTTTGGCACAGCACTGCACTTTAACGGGGATGAGTAACCCATATGTGTATAAGGGTCAACTGCTTTATACTCATGTCTTGTAAATGCTCTGGCAGTTCCTTTCCTCTGTCAGTGAAGCACAGATTTATAGTGTCAGACCTCTCTCTTCTAGAAGTTCTATTTTCTTTGGCCATTCTAGGAGTTGATTCTCCTAGGGTGAGGGTTTATTTTCTGTGGGACCTTTAGCATACTTGTGGGACCTATAAAATAGTAAATGCATGTTACAGTACAGTGTGAATGTGTTGGCAGTAAGATCAGCAGCAGAGATAGTAGTATTTAAAATTGGAAGCCTGTTGTCTTGATATACTTGCTTCGAGCCATCTGGACATGTTATTTGACTGTCCCGTTATTTCTCTTGTGGAGGAAGAAGCCAGGATCTTTGGGTGTTTGATGGACATTGAGAGACAGCTGAGAGATTAAATCTGCCTTTCACAGAGCATTCCAGCTCCCTGTGCTGTTAGGAAACCATATGCTCAGTACATCACCAGTTTCCATCAGATGCAAGACTGTCACAATCATTGTGTATCTCTCCTGGTGTGGGCTGAAGGCACACAGTTATCAGGTGTGTCAGGGACAGTAGTCCTGTTCTTCCTCTCCTTCTTCTCCTTCATCCCTTACTTCTTGGTAATACTCTTATGTGATATTTTCTTTTTTTCTTCCCTAGAGAGAAAAATCTACACCTGTCTCTTGCCCACTGTGTCATTCCTCTGATTTGGCAGTGCACATCTAAACACCAATGCTATTTTCTTTCCTTAAATGCAAATCCTCCTCTGGGTTCTGGTACATAAAATTATAACATTTCCTCATCTTCAGGATTTAGCAGAAAGGACAGCCCTCTTTGCAGTCCTAGAAACTTCCCTGTAATTCCTTAGATTTTTCTTGATTCCTCAGTCCCCATAGAATGACTTGCTGCCACCCGGGTGTGCCTTGCTCCTGTCACGTGCTCTGCATCTCAGGTGTTTTGTTTACTTTGTCATCAGATAGAGCAGCTTGTTTGCCTAGAACAGAAGCTGTGGCTTTGCAGCTCTTCCTGCGACCTTCATCAATAATGCATGTAGAAACATGGAGAGGTTTAAAATTAAAAGAGGCTTAGCTAATTGCCTTTGTCATTTGCCAGATTTGGGGAAAAGATTATGATCTAAGTCAATAAAAATTATACTCTTGGCAGGTGCCTTATAAGGTGTGAGCTTCTTTGCAGTATGTAGGCAGGGGAAAGCCTGGGCTGCCCAAAGCCTTTGTTCAGCAGAGGAATCCAGCAGGTCTTTTTAATTGAAATGCACCGCAGAACGGCTTTAATGTGTGAAACAGCTTTCCTGTATACATGAAAAGCTAGATAAAAATGAAGAGCATGATGATGATGTCATGTGTATTTCCCGAGGGGAAGTGGAGGAGGATTTTGGATGTGGAGTAGATGATACAGCCCCAAATACTGCTCTGTCCCTATGCTCCACCAGCCGCCCCAGCAGCACCCTGTGCCTTCCACTCCTTTCTGGGATGCTGCTTATACTCATTTTCCCCAGCCCATAGCCCTGCCTCTGTCCAGCAGCATAGCCTGGTCTATTTATATTAGAGATCTATTTATATTGTTTCAGGATAACTTTCATCATTGTTCCAAGTGCGTCTGGAAAGCAAGACAGAGGCTTGTCATGTAGCTGCAGACATTAGAAAACAGGGGAAAAAAATACTTCATCCTCTGCAAATGTTTTCCCTCTTGGCTTGTGGGGCTGGTGCTTCGCTTAACTTCAACCAAATGTCAGATAAAGCAGGACTGGTTGAAAAGAAGTTGTCCTTAATTTATGGAGTTTCTTGTAAACAAGAATCAGCTCTTGGTTCCCCTTCCCTTCCTGCTTATGTTTTCCTCCTGCACTGCTTAGGGAGAACTTCCCCTTATCTCTCTGCTGTAAAGGCATCATTTGTCAGCCCTTTTTCCTTCCTACTCAAGTGTTGCAACTTAGGTGTGGTGGTGCCTTATCTCTCTGTTTTCTTTGTTAGCCTCTTCTGTCTCTCAAAAAGCAAAGGAAACAATATTTTGAAGATGAGTCTCTTCAGCAGGGCCAGCTGATACAGATTGCAAGTCAGACTCTGTGATACAAGCACAAAGCCACTGATCAGAGGAGAGTTTTTAAAAGGCATTGGTGCAAATCTTTGAAATTTAATTTCTGAGCCTCTTCCCTGGACGATTAGAAAACTACTGCCCTGTATTAAAATACAGCACCTTCATATTTTTGTAAATATGTGTTCTGGGTGGAAGTTACTAGTTATTGATGTGTAATGAGACATGTCTCCAAATGCCTTCTGGAGCAGCTGTCTCCAGTTCCCTAATGTGGCATTGCAGAAATGATACTCATTGCTGTGAAAGGCAGGTATCCATGAGAAATGTAGGGGAAATCTGTAGCTATGTAGGTGCCCCTGTAGGTGACCCAAGGCTGTGGGCAGTGCTATGCTGAAATGCAGCACGTGGATGTGGACAGACTGGGCTCCTCAGAAGTCCTGCTTTAAGCTTGTTTCTGGCCTTACAGTCTTGAAATAGAAGAGGATAATCTTAAAACAAATTTCAAGAGATTAATTTTACTTCTAGGTAAAGGTTTTTAATTTTGCAATGCCTCCCATCTAAAAAACCCCAAACCTTTGCCAGCAGAAGTGTGAGAGTCCATGGGAATAACTGAAAGCTGCTGACTGTCTGTTTCCTGTCCTCACCTTTCACTGATCCCCAGGGGTACTGCTGCAGTGGATGATCTGGGAGAGGAGCACACTGGCATCTGAGGAAAAAGGTCTAAAGGCAAGGACAGAAGGAGAGAGAGAAAACTTCAAAAAGTTGGCTAGGAGACAGAGTTGTAATATGTTGTTAAAACATGAGCAGACTTAGTAGCCAGGCTTCTCTTCTGTGTTTCATTCCTACCCCTTGAGGGCCAGAACTGAACTAGTATTTGCACAAACTGCTGTTCCCCGATCTCAGATTTACTGCTTGCTTTGTTCTAAGAATTCAGAAGACTCAGAAGTTTTATTCCTTGGGCTTGACTGTTTCCGAGACTTCCAGTGGTTCCAATTTTATTGCAAATTTCACAGTATTTGATATTTTCCATCAAAGTTCATCTCCAGAGTTCTAGGATTACAAGGAAGTCCTTATTTTAAATTGCTCCTGCACTTCAAAGTTGGAGGCAGGGAGCATGTGAAAGCACAAGCTTTTGAAACAGAAAGACCAAAAGGCAAATAATTGGACTTTTTCTTATTATTCTTAATCTGTTCTTATTATTTGCTGAGGGTCTGACTTGTGATTTATTAGCTGTTTGATACTGACAATTGATGTGCTTGGTGGTGTGTTTTGTTGGCTTTTCTTTTGTGACCACCCAGAATCTCCTTATCCATTCTGTAAAAAGGGGCCTCCAGTGTCCTTGACCAGATGTTTCTTACATATACTGACTTTTTTGCATAGTGTCAAAATGTTTGATGCTTTAGCCAGGAGGGCAGTGTCAGGGTCACAGATAATGTTGTGTACACTGTTCAGCTTCAGGGATTTTTAGTTAGTGGATTTGGGTTTGTTTTGGGTTGGTTTTGTTTTTTTTTTTTTTTTTTTTTTTTTTTTTTTTTAATTTTTTTTTTTTTTAATTTTTTTTTTCTTTTCAGCTTATGTTACCTCACCCCTTCTATTCCTGTTCATATTGAGTTATAAACGTGGAGATATCCAGAGTACTCCCTTTGAGAAGAACGCTGTGTGGATGTTTGTTAGGGACTTATTATTAACCAAGCAAATTGATACAACAGAAATAGTGAGAAGTCACTATGTTGCATTTCATCACTCAGTGTTCAGACAGTAAGAAATTTTTCTGAGCATTCCCAGCAAATAAACTGGAGTAGAAAGAGGTATTGTTAGAGATGGAAATGTGTCCTGTGCCAGGTGCTCATCTGGGGAGCTAAACAGCTGAGGTGGTGCTTCTTCCCCACAATCCTCTTCATTTCATGTTTTGTTTTTGGCAGTTTATCTGTGTCCTCTGTTTCAACAGATCTGGTGGCTGGATCCAGAGCTGACATACGGCAATGCCAAGCCCTTTGTCTTCACACAGGGACACTCAGTGTGTAACCGCTCCTTCTTCCCCTGCTTTGACACCCCTGCAGTGAAATGCACCTACTCAGCTACTGTCAAGGTAAGGGATGGCTGTGAAGGTTCATGGAGCTCTTAGTTGCTGTTAACACATAGTTACATCAGGTATTTTTAGCACTTTACACTTGGTAAAAATATTGTGATTCAGTGTTACAAAGAATAGTGAATTTTTTAGGTTCAGTTCTGGTTCTTGGGCCAGAATCAGGGTAGTACCAAAAACGTAGCTCTGTTGCCTACCACTCTTGGGTCTTGCCTTCCTTGTACTTAATGCTGGAAGAGTAATAGTGAAATGTAAATATGAGAATTTGTTTGGTCCCTTCCAATAGTGGTTATTGATGATAATACACAACTGTATTGTACTAATTTTTGGAATAAAAAACCTGAAGTCCTTTGGAATCTGTATCAAATAATGTTGCATTTTGTATAGATGAAATAATATGTGGGTGCTTTTGGGACAGCTGGCATATAGGAGGAGTAATATCTTTGGTTGGTATGTTTTCGTGTATGGGCAGATTGTGGTATAAAAACCTCACATTTTGTGTTATGTAAATGATTGTTTTTAATGTACATCATCAGACATAAATGAAAATGAACCAGAGATCTGTGGTTCAGTCATTCACCTCTGATTATCTGGTGAGTTGATGTGTATGATGTTGGTCCTTCAGGCTCCAGCAGGCATACAGGTGTTGATGAGCGCCACCCAAAGCTCCTACGTAGAAGAGGAAGGTGTATATCAATTTTACATGGAATATCCAGTTCCTGCCTACCTAGTGGCCTTAGTGGCTGGAGACCTCATACATGCAGACATAGGTCCAAGGTAAGATTTGCAGTGAGTTCATCCTGCGTTTTATGTCTCTGCACAGTGCTTCATACTGTAAAGTAGTGAAGATGTTGAGTCATTGATAAGGGAGCAGCTGGGTTCATGAGCTGTGAGCACAGAGAGTGTTTGAAGTGTAGTTGGGTAAAAAGAAATTCATGGCAGTGCGCTGGCAAAGATATGTTCCTCTTTCATAAATGTTGCCTACTGTTCCCTGAAGTAATTACAGCTGCTTTCTGGTTGCCTTGTTGAAGGGATTTTTGGTTACCTCTTGCCATGTTCCATGGAGCATTAGTCTAGGAGGGCCCAGGTCTGATGGGAGGTCTCCTTGCTCTATTACCATACATGGAAGTGTGGTAAGCAGTCAGGCTTTTTTTTTTTTTTTTTTTCCTAAGAGATAATTCAGTTTGCTGAAGTATCACCTGATGTTTTCTGTTTTCTGACAGGAGCAGAGTGTGGGCAGAGCCTTGCCTGCTGCCAACAGCCATCAGCAAGCTTTCTGGCATTGTTGAACGCTGGTTGACTGCTGCAGAGAGTCTATATGGCCCCTATATATGGGGAAGGTGAGTTTGATCAGCCTCCTGGGAATGTGCAATGAGAACAAAATAAAACAGTGTTGAGAAATGATCATGCTTTCTCCCTATAGCAGGGCAAACTAGCATTTCAGCTGGCAGCATTGTAGTGGTTGAAAACAGACTCTGGACTTTTGTCTCCAAAAGTGATAGGGAGGATCATGGAGGCATGGAGGTGTTTTAGCTGGTTTGCAGGGCAGAACTGGAGATTTCTAAACAGTGGAACTTTCCTGAGGCATGAGGTTTTTTCATACAGTGTTTTGTGATGTAAGTCCAGCACTGGGCCAGACACCATTTAAAATGTATGGTTGTTTTATTTATCTCATTTATTTCTGCATTTATTGTGGCATGCCTGAGAATACTGAAAATCTCAGTACAGACTCATTGAGAATCCAAGTCCCCCAAACCAACATTAATAGTTCTTGAATAGCTTGACTATGTATTAAAAAAGAGTGGTTTTGAGAGAATACTTTCACTCTTTGGATGGGAGAAAATGTTTACAAAGGTTTCCTATATTTCTTTGCTAAAGGTAAGCAGGAAGATCGCCTTGCTGTTGACTTATAAAATATCGCTTGAAATAATCTGAGAATATGGCCCAGTGTGCCAGAGCTGATCACTGGTAAAAACAATTTAGAAAAGAAAACAAATATTACTGTTGTGTTCTGAAGTAGACAGATTAAAGTTATTTTGCTGGCATTGCATGTATAGGAAATCAATTAGTTAACTGACAGCTTCCTTCAACTCTCTTTCCTAGGAGCCTCTGGGGACACAACACTGTGTTACACTACTGTTTATAGTGTAAACACTTCTTGTGTATCCCAGATACACAACTTGTGATGAATTTGTGTGTGTGAAGAGAGCATAATGCTCCTGGGATGTGCTGCATCCACTGCACATCAAAAGACTGTCAAGTCTTTATGTTCAAACATAAGCAGGTCCTTGGCCAACAAAATAAATTGTGATCCTGTGTTCAGAAGAATTAGGCACCACTGGTCTGGAAAGTTTGTCCCTGAGGGTACAAGAAGGTCTCAGAAGAGCTAGCCTTCCCTAAAGGAAGAAAAATGTTACTGCGTCTTCTGAAAGAAGAAAATGGTACTGTGTGTTTTTGAGCTGCAATTTACTTATCTTCTTTCTTCTCTCCCTAATTTTAGATATGACATTGTTTTTCTTCCTCCATCCTTCCCTATTGTTGCCATGGAAAACCCATGCCTGACCTTCATCATCTCTTCCATTCTGGAGAGCGATGAGTTTTTGATCATTGATGTCATTCATGAAGTTGCCCACAGCTGGTTTGGGAACGCGGTCACCAACGCCACGTGGGAGGAGATGTGGCTGAGCGAGGGCCTGGCCACCTATGCGCAGCGCCGGATCACCACCGAGACCTATGGTACAGCTGCAGAAACCTCTCCTTGTGCTCCTTACCATAACTCAGAGTTGCCTGCTTAGAGGATTTGCCTTGGAAGCTCAGAAGTCTGTAGGGAGCTGGTTTTCAGTTAGGTTTTGTTTTATTTCTGGAACACACACCCACACACAGCCCCAAACTTTGTGTTAAACATCTTGCATATTTAGAGTTTGACATTGTCTTGGCTTTAGTGGGCTCAATACTTGATATGGTACCAGGGGCTTTGAGTGAGGTGTGTTAGCACAATGCTGTGGGGACTTGGAACTACTGTTGGGTACCAGGAGGTGCTGATATGTCAGAGCAAGGTGAGCAGAGGATGCTTCAAAGAAAGATGTAGGAAATCTTATCACAGTTATGTTGTGAAATAACTGTCCTCTGAACAAGTGTCCTTTTAATTCTTATCAGTTAGTAGCTACCTACTGTTAAAAAGAATGGTGGCAGTAGCACTAAAAAAAATGCACATATTTATGTAGCTGTTTATGTGCTAGAGGCTTCCTGCAGGATTGTAAGCCCTGCCTTTGCTTGTGTCAGTGAATTTCACAGGTCAGCTTTTTAGTGCTGTCTTTAGAATATGTAAGTAGTAAATTATTCTTCTTGCTTTTAAGTTTAATTGGCTTGTTATTGAAGTGAACAATGGGAATGTATGCTTTTCTAGTTTGTCCCCTTATGTTCTCAAAAGCCAGTTCCATGTGTTTTCTCAAGCATCCATTGTAGACAATCTTAGAAAAGTTCCTAGAAGTCTTGGCAGCAAAAACGTTTAGAAGAAAGCATTTGTTTTTATTAATGTACATTGGTTTTGGACATGAGCTGATGACAAGTTTAGGCAAAGAAGTGCTCTGAGCATCTATGGAGACATTACAATGCATATTATTTGTCTCTGAAAGCTGTTTTATGTTGAGTAATTCTCAGTGTGTTGTACTGTCCTAAGTCACATTATATATGGCAGTAATGTGAGTAGGTCAGCAGATATCAGCCTATTCATCATCTTAGTCTGTTCCATCCAACACAGAACAAAATCCTTGCTGATTTTGGTCTGGTCTCTAGAGCTGGTTGTTTCAAGAAGCATTTGCTGGGAAACTAAAAAATGTCTTTCCCTGTGCAATTCTTTAGTAAGAATTCTTTCTCCATTCTATTTTGTTTTCAAGACAAACATCTGATCTAAATCTTATCATTTCTGACATAACTTCTGGAGTATCTTCTGTTGGTAGTAAACAGGCATCTTTGCAATGATATTGTTTAGGGAAATTTGAGTCCACTGACTACCACTCCTCTTGGATCTTGCTTAATTCTCCTCTCTGTAGCTTGAAGTAATTGCCCTTAACACTAGTTATCCTAGTTCTTGCTTTCCTCTGGGAAGCACATCCACTTCTTTCTCTGTTCATACAGGCTCTCCAGTTTCCTAAATATATGCTGGCTCTTAATTCCGGTTTAGCTACGTAGGATTCGAGTGTTACATCGAGACTCTGAGGTTGTATCTATGTAACAAACCCTATATTCAGGTTAAAACTCAGCAAAGAAGGTTAAAATGTTAATACTTATGGATGTTAAGTATCTTCTGAATCTAAATATCCATTTTCTGCAGCTTCTAATGTATGCAAGGGCAAATGAATGATCTCTTGACTTGGCAGTGTAATAGAGCTAGTTTGGTTTGAAAGCATGGAATGCTCTACATTGCAGTTAGGGAGAAGAGGAGGAGTAGCTTACCCAGTCACAACTGTAGAAAGTCCTAATGAGAGGAAGGTGAAATACTTAGGGCAAAAAACAAGTAGGATGATGGATAAAGCTTAAAAAATATACACAAGATCTATAATAAAATAACCAAATCCAATCCTTTTCTCTTTCCACTCAAGAGGTGACATTTGCTTAGTAATATCCTTGGCACTGAGTGTGGAATTGTGTCTATTATTCTACCAGTGACAGTATGTTTTTGTAGCACTTGATTGCTCCCTGAAAGTTACCTGTACAATACTTTCTTCAGTGCTGCTCTCCTTACCTTGCAAGAACTAATAAGATGATGCCAAGGATGTAAACTTTAGCATAGTTTTCATGCTCTTTTGTTTTTCAGTGCAGCCTGATGCATGATCAGAGTGAGGAAATACACTGGGTTAGGCTCTTAACTTCCATTACTAATTACAAGGATGTTCTGCAATCAAGTTTCTCTGCCATTACATTACTGTGATTCTGTCTCGCTGTTCTGTCTTTTGCACCTGCAGCAGCTTTTACTTTGTCCCTGTGCCAGTCCTGCACAGATCAGGTTTTGCTGATCATTTTCCCACAACTAACAAGTTACTTTTTGGGACAGGAGCTGCATTCACTTGTTTGGAGACTGCATTCCGCCTCGATGCTCTCCACAGACAGATGAAGCTCCTTGGTGAAGACAACCCAGTCAGCAAGCTTCAGGTTAAACTGGAGCCAGGTATTGCTTTTGGCTGAGGCTACTCTACACAAAATTATACACCATGATGGAATATTGACAAAAAAAAGACTAATATTTACATGTCCTTTATGAAAAAAAAAACCCCAACAAACACCAGGTTTGTAAACTAGTCTAAAAATAAGTAAGGAAGCTTTGCTTTCAAAGTTTTTCAAGGTTGGTAACTCATCTTTATAGATATTGTTCTGTGTAAGAGCAGACTTACTGAGTAGAAGGATGTGAAAATCTGCCTTGAAAGCCATGTGGGTTTGAAATTCTGGATGTGTAAAATAAAGTATTTTAAAATGGAAATATTTGGAAACACAATATAAAATCCTCTGCTATTCAATGTTCTTCTTTATGTGTTCGTGTAAAAATTAAGTAGGTATGTATTTAGCATGCAGATAAGTAGGTAATTGCTCTTTTGAGCTGTGCAGAGGCTGTTTGGTTATTCCCTGAGCCAGATGCATGACTGTGCTCCACATTTACCCATCACCTTCACTGGTAGTTCTCCAGTTCTGTGGTCACAGTTGGGTGGGTGAAGCAGTCTTCTATCTGATGATATTTAAAACAACCTAAAATGCCAGTGGAGATGATATTGGAGTCAAATGGAACGGAACAGCATGCGTTGGAAGCCTCAAAAAAGGAGCAAGTGGTGATTACCTTATATTGACATCTTTGAAAATTTGTGCTATGGTGATTCCCAGAACCCAGCACTGGAAAAAGGAAAAATTATTTCTTTTCAAGTTCCGGATCTGTTTTCAGTGACTTATTCCATTAAGAATTACTACTTACCTTCCAATGATTGATTTTTAAAAAAATATAATTTTTCAGGCTGTGTGTTTGGGCTGCATCTATTTAATTTACTGCAGTAACTTAAATGTACTGACAACAAGCTTAGTTTTTTTTAAGTCACTCTGTCTCACCTTGGTGATCTCTAAGGGGTCTGTATAACTCAGAAGGGCTGGAGGTCACTCACCTCATTAGTTTCCTATCATGTTGTCTTCTCCTTTCAGGTGTAAATCCCAGTAATTTAATGAACCTCTTCACCTATGAGAAAGGCTACTGCTTTGTTTACTACCTGTCCCAGCTCTGTGGCGACCCCCGACACTTTGACTCCTTCCTAAGAGTGAGCATAAATATGTGTTGTCTTGAGATTTAAAGCTGATTTGTTGTTGTTGTTGTTTGGGTTTTTTTTCCACACCTTCTTTCACTATGGCTAATTGTTAAGGGTAGAGTTGAGTACAAGCATGTCAGAGATGGAGGAATGTTGTAGGCTTGTCAACCGACATGAATCTTTCTACAAGATTTCTGAGATTCTGAGCTTATGAGGTGCTATATACAGAGTAGTAGTATATTTTTGTTATCTCTTGTTCTGTGTTCCAAGTAATTAGAAAGCTCTTCCAGCACAGGTTGCCTGTGACTGGAAAGATGTAACTCGATTTGCTACTAAGAAGTGTTAACTTGGGTTTTTTTAACCAGAGTGACAAAGGGTATGGGTTACTATATTGGGGCAGGTCAGTGGCTGGAAGCATACTTGCAAAACCTGTAGAAAATTGCCATTCCTTGTTTTGGAAAAGGAAAATGAAATTATACTCCACTGCCAATGTATTTGCAGCTACTAATTTTTTTTCTTGTTAGGGTGCTTCCTTATTTAACTGGGTGAGGAGGGAGAATATTTTTCTTCATTTTTTTAAAACTTCAGATAATTGTTCCTAATCTTACGTTTGTATTTTTTTTTGTTGTTATTGTTGTGGCATGCAATGGTTCTACATCAAAAGGAAGCTGTCTTGCTCCTAATCATAATTCGAACATTTTACTATTTTAGGCCTACATTGAGAAGTATAAATTTACCAGCGTTGTGGCTCAAGATCTTCTGGATTCCTTCCTGAATTTTTTTCCAGAGCTGAAAGAGCAATGTGTTGAGAGCAAAGCAGGTAGGAGATTTACTAAGTTAACTGTAAACACTGTAGAAAACCTGCATGATAAATTTTGTGCTTGACTTGGGGGATGCACAGGGAAGTGCTAAGGCAAACAAAATAGTTTGGAAACAACATGTTCTTGGTAGAATTTGTGGTTACTGCCTCTATGTTGGGGAATGAGATCCTCTGAAATTGCTGACAGTTTTGGCATTAAGTAACTCAGTGTCCCTTGGTTAAGTTTCTCATTAACTCACCCTTCACTCTGCAGACAGAATGATCAGTGCTTGTGAGATTTACACATGCTTAAATGCGGGGAAAAGGTGAACACACTTTGAAATGTCATCTATTTTAATAACAGAAAATATGCTTTGAGAACTGTAACTTCCCCAAGATCCTACCCATACATATAAAATCTCTTCCAGAATGTTTCACTTCTCTTATACCCCTATTTATAGCTGTTGGTGGATTTGTGGGAAGTCTGTGGCCTATCAGGTGCTTATTATCTCACTTTCTTTAAGAAATGAGACTTATGTTAATCCTGCCATGTGTCTATCCCTGTGAGGAGCTATTGAACCCACTGGTCAGTTTAAACAAGACTGGCAGATTACAGCTCTTAAGGATACTGGGTGCCTGCAGGCTTTGTGGAGAGGAAACTGCCTGTGGAGAGGTGTAGATGAGAGAGTTTACTGTGGGAAAAGCTGCAGCATGAGCTCAGTGTTCTGTTTTATTTGGCCCACTGGTAGGCTAATGAGTTAACCACAGATTTTGCTAATTTTTGCCTGGTTAATATGCAGGGGATGCAGAAGATAGAAGTTTTAGTGTAGATGGTGTGGAACAGGAAGTATTGCCAAGGGTTAGGAAAGTAAGAGGTGGTAAAAGGTCAAGAGGAAGAGCTCTGCTGGAAAGCAGGCTCTGCTGCTTGTGAAGAAACTTTTTTTTGCTGTTATTAGTTGCATAAATAAATATAAATTGCTTGAGTTTACTGGTGGATAGGAGGAGTTTAGTCAGTCCTCTCACCTCCTTTTGTTTTATAAAGTGGGTTTTCTCCATATTTATCAGTCTTCCTCAAAATTCTGAGAGGGAAATGCAGGCATGCAAACATTAGAGCATAAATTGAACATAGGTACTTGACAGCCTGGCTGCCTTATAAGAGCACGTGTGTTTCTTGTACTTACTGTACTGTTGAGCTCTAGAAAACTCACAGTGAGGTTTGGAGAGGTGTTGCTGGCACTCTTCCAGGCGTTCCATAGGCTATCCCAATGAGGCTGCTAAGACTGTTGTGTCACTATAACTATTGGTTGCTGTTGTTAGAACCTCTCTTAACTATGCTAGAAGTGGTCCTGAAATTTGAGGCAGCCAAGCCACCTACAGAGATCTCTGCTACACATTTTTGGTGCTTCTCATTCCAGGACTGGAGTTTGAACGTTGGCTCAATGCTACAGGACCTCCGTTAGCTGAGCCAGACTTATCTCAGGGATCCAGTCTGACCAGACCAGTGGAGACACTCTTCAAACTCTGGACCACAGAGCCTCTGGACTCTGTTGCTGCTGCCAGCAGTGTTGACCTCACTAAATGGAGAACGTTCCAAACTGTGCTTTTCCTGGATAGATTGCTGGATGGATCACCACTGCCACATGGTGAGAACTTTTACCAGGTAGTAGAAAATTATCCCTGGAATAATTGATTGGATTCTTAAGATCCCTGCCTCTGGTTGACATTATAATTCACTTAAAGTCAGGTTGATGTCACAGGCCATGGCAGGGGGGTTGAAATAGGTGATCTTCACAAGTCTTTTCTCAGCCCAATGGATTCTATGATTCTGTGATTTTATGAATTGTTACTATCTGATGACCCTCAAAATTGACAAAATAGGTCACAGATCTTTCTCTGTATATATGCTCTTTTCAGAGGTGATAAAAAAGCTCTCGGAATGTTACTCCTCCCAGCTGGACTCCATGAATGCAGAAATCCGTATCCGCTGGTTGCAGATTGTAGTCCGAAATGACTATTATCCAGACCTTTACAAAGTCCGTCGCTTCTTGGAAAACCAGGTACTAACTGCTGGATTAAAATCACTGCACCTCTCAGTGCATGAGACATGTGCATGAGACATGCGACGTGAAAGACCTTGGAACTTCTGCTTCCTGGCCAAGTGTAGCCCAGGTGTGTTGCGAAGGGGCTGAGCATGGCTCACCTGCTAACGGTGGGGAGGAATGGGCAGATGTAATTTCAAATGCCTACAGATAATCTCTGCTTTTCTAGCCTGACTCAATACCCTTGTCCCAGCTCTGCCCCATGCATTTTATGTATTGCTTTGTAGCAGCCCTGGCTTTTCCAGACAAGTTTTTGCACTACTAAATAATGAGATTATTTGAATATTTACACTTCAAGCAAGGCTAGGGCTCATCGAGTTCTTTTCAGTAGTTGTTATTGTGCAGGAGCAAAATATATGTTCAGTGTGGCCTCTTCTATTTGGCGTTTAAAAATAGTTCTGTTATTTGTGGAAGTAGCTCAGTCTCAGAGAGCAGATTTCTTTTTATTACCATTCATAAAAATCCTTGCATCAGACTTAGAATAGACTCATCTGTCTTTTGAAGAAATGTGTTGCTTGTCTCCAGTCTGAAGTTACTCAGGGCTGTTGGAGTGTGGCTGTAGAACAGCTGAACTTCTTGACTTTTATTGTAGTGGTTTTATCTTGTTTTCCTTTTTTGTAGATGTCTCGGATGTACACAATTCCACTTTACGAGGACCTTTGCACTGGCACCCTCAAGTCTTTTGCCTTAGAAATTTTTTACCAGACCCAGAACCAGCTGCACCCCAATTTGCGGAAAACGATCCAACAGATCTTATCCCAGGGCTTGAATCCACTTCCTGCCATAGACACTACAGCAGTCACTACAGACACACCAGCAATGGTGCTTGAGGACAAAGTCTCAGAGGCCACAAATGGTGCCATTTCACTCAGGGATGTCAACGTGTCTGCTTAGATCACCAGTTCATGCCAGCCACGAAGCTTGAAAATGGAGACAGAAACAGAGGGAAGATACCAAGCGTTGCCTCCTTTCCTTCAGGCTTGCAGCTGCAGTGTGTTGTAACTGGATTTCTCTCCCAAAACACAAAGCAAATGTGCCTTCACGTAACCACCGTGTGATACTGCCAAGTTTCAGAGATCTCCGCCAGCTGTGTGATGAATATTTTGATTCAGTTTTTATGGGGCAGGGACTCCTGGGCTGTTGCTTCTCCGTGGAAAGTGGATAGTTCCCTTTCCTGAGGCTCTTCTGGATGGATTCTCCGGATTTGTTGTTTGCTGGGGGGCGGGTTCTTTTTCTTATTATTTTTTCTTTTTTTTTGTCTGAGGCCACTGAGGCATGTCCTACTTGCTGTGTCTATGTTGTTGGGGAGTGTGTATGTGTCAAGCTGTCATTGTCCTAATATTTGGGCTAAAGTTCTGCAAAGGAGAGACTCAGGAATTGTTAGTGGCAGCAAACATGTTTTCATGTTATGCTCCTTCCTGTGACAGAGGTATTGTGATTTGGGAGGAAGGAGACTAATGCTTAAATGAGAAACTAATTTTAAATAGCTCCTGTTCCCCCCTGCCCATAGGTGGCTAAATAATAATAATAATAATAATGCTCTTTGTATATTTTAAAAGATATATAAAAAAGAACAGGGAAACATTACGATGGATTTTAAATCCTTCTCTAGTTAACCCTACTCTCAATTTTCCCTTTGCACTTGATGGGACAAGCAATAAAGAAATGTGTAGGCTTGAATTTTCAAAAAAGTTAAAATTAGGTTCCCAGATGCCATCAGTTCAGGTACTAGCTGGATGCCTAGATCTTTTTAACTGTTTTGACAAGTCTAGCTGCAACTTTTGCTACTGTGTCAGGATGTGTGGCACATGCATCAGATACACTCTGTGTGTCTCCTATTCTGTCCTTTTGGAGGACAGACCTGTAATTTTTTTAAGATCCCCAGCATATCTTGGCCTGTAAGTCAGCCATGAAAATATCCATACTAAAATTTTACCACCTTGAATAATGTTTGCCTGAATAACAGTTGCCCTGTCATACGATAGTCTGAGGGAAGCACCATCTTGTTCCTTGATGTGGAACTTTTAAGTCCCGCTTTACCCAAGTCTGTTTTCTGACTTATGGTAGGAGTAAGGTGCCATTTAATTTCCCTGGTGTGCTGTTTCTCTGGATCACTGGCCGCCATGCAGGATGGGAAGACACGGTCTTCCCTCTGTGCTGTTTGGTCTCAGGAAGCTGAGGGCAAAGAGTCCTGGGGTATTGCAGAGTACAGGTGATGGTTCTTAGGCTCTGTGCCACAAACGTTTTAACATGTGGGTACCCATATGTTCTCTGTGAGCTTCCACAAGGCATCTCTGAGCTGATGCATCACCAGGATACTATGAACAAAAGGCGAAATGTTTGGAAAAGGCTCAGCTAACAGAGATATGAGAGAGAAATTGTTTTATACTTCAGGGCAAATTTTAGATCTGCTATGGGGATCTGCATAGACAGGAAGAGGAGGAAATTTGGGAGGTGGTTTTTTTTCCTTCACCAAAAGTATCTGTTTACACCCATGTGTGGATGGGGACTTAGGTGCTGTTACTGGATCTGCATTTTCTGGCTTTAAATGAATTTGGACTTCACCATAGCCTTAGCCTGGGCTGAACTGGGATAAAGCAATAATAAACTCAGGCCTCTGTAGTGCTTCATTAGTTTTAAAAACGGGCCATCAGCATTTTTGGGCTTCAGAACTCCAAGCTCTGCTCTTTGCTCCTTGAATGGGATTATCTTTTAAATTCTGTTTTGTTTTGCCAGAAAGGATGGAGAATGATGTTTCCTACACAAATCTCTTTCCTTTTCATTTGTTGTTCTATTGAAAGAGATTTGTACAAGCTGACTTTACACTTCCGGAGTTGCCGCTGTTCATGCTGTGTCTCCTGGACCCCACTGACAGCAGCGGCAGCCTGCTCGAGACCAGGAACCACTAGCATTTTTTGGAATCACGAGCCTCTGTTTTAACACATTTTATTTAGTGGGAGAATGTTTGTGACCCTGGTGGGAATTTTTCATTTACATGGATGCCTTATGATGATTGTCAAATTAAACTAAGCTTTGTGACAAGTTCAGCCTTTTGGGCAGTTTTTTGGCGTCCCTGTGTGGAAGAGCTAACTTGGTACATTGTCTTTGTTTTGTCCTTTTCTGGGGTGTAGCATAGAGGGAGTTTGGAAGCTCTTTCAAAGCTGCACAGGAAGGTGCTGGAGAAGTGGCAAAAGCTAATGAACAAAAGTAAATATCTATTGTTATTAGAACTGACTGAAATACATCAGATGAGCTCTGTGTTTGCATAGACACCCATCAGAGCAAGGAAATGCTGGCTGAACTGTTTCCTGGTTAAAGAACACAAGATGCAAGTTAGTGTTTCTGCTCTCATCTCTGTGAGATCCCATCAAATGGCTTTTTACCTAGGACTTGTTTTCTGAAACATGGAAGCAGAGCAATATTTTTTGGAAGTATTTCATGCATCCTCCTCCAGGTACTTCTTTTTCTCCTGTGAGTGAGAAATACATTTTTTATTCTGTAGAGACAAAAAATTGGCAGCAAGTTTGTGGAGATAAGCCTTCCTTTCGCTGACAGAAAATAAATTGGTGCTTCAGGCTACTTGCTGTCTTGATTTGTAGTAGACTTCACATTGACAGGCAAATTAGACTGTGATTAAATATAAACTATTTGCCTTATCTTTGGTACATTCATTTCTGATCTGTTTAAGTCATATTAGACATCAAATCAGTTTTATTCAAACAGATGCCAAGAGATCGGGTTATCTTTTTTATTTTGAAAATGAAAACTATTATTTATTTCATTGCAGCTTTGAGCAGAGCAACAGAGGATCTAAAAATATCACTTGTGGGAAAGCTCTGAAGAGCCAAACCGTTTAATAAACTGGAATATTTCTGACTTAATTTTTTAGCAATTCATAGCCATATTGGTTGATACATTAAATATAATTCTTTTAGCTACAGTGTATTCTGTTAAGCTTGTATCAGTAATTTTGGTGTCATGTTACATTGCAACATTTTAACCACATACTCCATCAACCAGGAACAATTCCATCAAATATCCCAAACATTCTGCTTCAACCAGAACTCTCTCAAGTTCTTGCACTGCAGTGACCTTGGCCATTGCCTTTTTCAGATAACACAGGACCTTCTGTACATCTAAGCTCATGTGCTGCACAATTCACTTGGGTCAAGCACACTTCTTGCTCTCCCTGTTTATTCAAAGATAGAACAACACTGTACAGTCAACACTAAAATCACATCACACTTCTTTTCACATGTTTTACTATAAATTGATAAATCTGAAAGCCACTTTGACCACAATATCAGACTTGGTGTACAAGAGAAACTGTACTGGAAATTACTGTGTGAGATTTTTCAAGCCACTGTCCTCTGTGACACAGAATTATTGTCAGTTGTGAGGACACAGTTTGACACTGATTTTGTTGAAGCCCCAAGTAAATTGGTTTAGCTGTTGATTACATGCATCCCTGAAATGCATACCTAATGTCTAGTTTGGATTTGTCTACTTTTATCTTCCAGCCCTGGAAACTACTGCTTTGTTTGTAAAAGTTAAACTCCTTACTCGCATATAAACTACTTACCTCTTTCTCATGTAAGTACTTTTAATTCTTAAAGAAAACAGATTGATTGGTCTATTGCTGCAAGGTGTCTTCCACAACTTTGTGTATTGATTTAGCTTGGGTGGAGCATGATGTTTCAATATCCTTTTAAAGTGGAAATTGCACACTGTTTCTCAAAAATTACCTCAATTGCTGCTGTATATTCTACATCAACTTTAAAAGAATTTTTTATTAATATTGTCTATTCATCCTGGTTTTTCCATTAATAACAGTAGTAATTTGGGCACCTGTTGGCATATGTCTTACCTGGACGTGAGAACCTTTTAAAGATAAAGGTGGGTAGAGAAAAGCTATTCCACATTCTGGAGGTGACTTTTCATTCTATACAGAGGGATACTAGCTAGCTGCAATAAATGATTGAGCCTGTGTGAACACTTCCCTTCAGTCCTCTTCCTGCATGTACCTTCTGCACTGGAAAACTCAAGTCTTAGACCTCTGATTTATTGTCTAGAGAATTATGATTATGATATGCTCTGTGTCCAACAAGGAAGGTGTTCTAATATACTAGAGACGAGTCTTTCTCTAAAAATGAAATGGCATTACTGGAGTTTGCAGAGCATTAGACCCTTTTCCAAAATCATATTTACTGAGGTGCAGCACCCTGTGGGCTGTAGTAGCCAGGCTGGAAATTTGGAGCTGTGCTCTACCTCTGTGTGTGCCTGAGGTAACGTGAGAGGTCTATAACCCCAGATACCCACTCCAAAATCTCCCTTAAGCAAAAAGACACTCTGTGCTGTTCCTTTGATACAGGTCTGATCACTGTCAACTGAGTATTGCTTGTGCCTTCCTAATCCTGGTATCAGGATTAAGAGAATTGGAAGAGCTCCCTTGTGAACAGCTTCCATGTGTCAGAATTTGCAGAAACAAACACATTGATTGGGCCCAGCCACTTCTGCTTAATTACTTTTACTCCTATCCCTGTCCTTGAACCACCAGGACTTGGAGACAAAAGCAAAGATGGGATTGATGAAATCCCAAAACTGGCAAACAACCATGCAAATATCAAACACTATTCTAAATGATCATCTTTGTTCACGTGAAAATGAGCTAGACACAAATTTAGCTGGACACAAATCCCTTTTAAATTTCTATAGCAATGGGACTCAACCCCTCTCAGTCTTCTTTCCTCCTTTCCAAGGAGAAATGAAGCACCTACGTTAAAGTGGACTGAGAAACAGGTTGACAACAAGGCACGTATAATTTTGTCTTTAATTATTATCTTCAAGACATTCTGTCTAAATAGACCTGTGTTTTGTCTTCAGTAACAGTTTAATCCAGCAGGATTGCCAAGAGGCAACAGGGAAAGTTCTCTGCTGGTTTCATTCCAAAGAGTTTTGGGTTAACAGAAAAAAAATCATCAATTGCATACTGTATTAATTTGCCCCTTTCCAACCTTGCAATGGTGCAGGGAAAGCATGTCAGGTATCTGAGAGACCAAGACAATATCTATCTGTTTCCTTCTTCCAATAGCTTCATAAATAAACAGTTAGGTATTTAACTAATTAACTGTTGCAGGCTGGACCTCCTGTATTTACAGTTAGAGCTCAACATTTATCCTGCTTTCTAGAATCGGTCCTCTAATAGAATTTATGCAGTTGTGTGATTGCTGTTTCCTAAAGAATGCAGGGGTGAAATCACACAGATCAGAGCCTCACTGTTCCTGACACAGAGGCCTTTTTTTCCGCTTTCTCTCCCCCAACAGAGCTCTCCTGTGTCGCTCACTCGCAGCCGCGCAGCTGCAGCTCCCTCGCATGAGCCCTGGACAAGAGGGTTATTCTTACTGCCAGCAGTGTTTCCTCTGCTCCCGAAAGGGTCAAAACTCCAATGCGAAAAGTCTTGTTTGTTGATTGAATTTGCAACATGCAGGAGAGAAGCCTTGTGTCTGTACAACAGGCATGACCAAGGAGCAGAGAACCTATTTTGAATGTCAGGGGGGTGGACAGCGGCTGCAGTTACCTGACAGCGTCTCCATCTGCTACGGTTGGCTGAGAGGAGGATTTCGGCATTCATGTCTGATGAAAACCAGTCGGGCCCATGTTTTCTGTCATTCTCCTTCAGATGACCTCTCTACCCAAGGACCAGGTGACCTTAGACTTAAACACATCACGGGCAAGTGTGAAAAACAGGTTTTTGGTAAACACCTCGTCCTTCCACAGTGGCTCAGCAGCTTCTTTATGGACCACACCCGAGCTCCTGGAGAAACACTGATGTGAAAGGCCAAACATGAAAAAGACAACAGCCTCCTTCGGTGTGCCCTGAAACCCAAAACCTTGGTGTGCTGAAGGACGGCCTCGTAGGGCTCTTATTTCCGCATTTCTGTTCTTTGTTCCTGAGCTAGGCAGTACTTCTAAGGCACTTTTCCTATTTCTATCACTGGTCAGTGGTAGCCATCAGAATATGGGAATTAACATGTCTCCTTTGACGGTTCAGCCCGTAGACGACTATATGGTGATAAACTATCCAAAAGTGTGATCTTTGCCGTAATGTCAAGAAAGCATCTGATGAAGGACAGCAATTTCTCTGAGTATCTCTGTCACAATCTTCATGAAAACACTTTGGTGTCATTTTCCTCCGCCCGTAGGAGCCCGTACCTCAGGCTCGTTTGCAATTTCTCCCAGATATTCCCGGCCAGGGAATCTCACGGATCCCAGGGACGCTCCTGCTCCCGTCAGGGGGAGGGGCGGGGCTAACATGTGGTGCGTGCTTACGTTGCGCTCGCTGATTGATAGACGGCGCCGTCCGTCATGCGCGGGCTGGGCGGGGCCGCGCGTGCCGGCGTTGCTGGGTAACAGGCGCCCCGGGCAATGGCGGCGGGACCGCCCCGCGGTGAGGGGGGAGCGGGAGCAGGAGCGGCCGGGCCGACACCTCTTGTGGGGACAGGGGGCTGGGGGGCAGGAGGAGGCGTGTGCGGAGAGGTCCTGTTCGGGCTGGGTGGGAGGAAAAGGGTGTGGGTGGGGAGCTTTGTGTGAGGGAGTGCGCAGAGGGGGGTGAGGGGACCAGAGTGGGTGTAGGTCTCCTCGGAGGCCCCCTTCTCTTCCAGCTGAGCGGTGTAGGGCGGTATCTGGTTCTGGAAGAAGCCAGCAGTGTGGTGGTTCCAGGGGCTACATATTAGAGTGAGAGGCTGTCCATCCCTAAATAAATCCGCCATGCCTGTTTGTTTCCCTATTACAATTCCCCGGTAACGCTCACTTCTGTTGCAGGTTGGTGCCTGGCGATATAAAGTCGTAGGAGTAGCCGGCAAAGCTGCTTAGGACTGTGTTGAAAATGCTGGCAGAGAAAAAGCAGTTAATGGTGGCAAGAGACCTTTACACAGACCCCAGATTTCCGGCCTGCGATACCTCTATTTTCTTTGATTATTGTACCCCACTTGCCCAGTTCAGAGGCGAGATATCTTGGTTGAGACCTAAGGTGAGTTTTAAGGTACAAAAGGCTGATTTTAGCAGAACTGGGCTTTTAGGTAGTAAATGCAAGCTAGTATTGAATGATTACTTCTGTTTTTTTTTTTTTTTTTTGTTTAGAAATACAGGAGTGGATAAACCAATGTACGTCAGTGTTAACAATACATGAGTTACAGTTTTAAGTCTAGGTGCTTGTTTGTAGGCTTGATTTAAACCCTCTTGTAGAGCTTTTAAATTTCGTGGCTGTAGTAGAAATTCAGATATTTTATTATAAGTATGTGCATACCAAGTTAGAATGCAGCATTATGTCATTCGTAAATTTTTTGGTATATTGCATAACTGTCTTCAAAATAAGTAATTGGATTTTAGAATTTTTCAGGAGCCTATTGCTTTTTTTTTTTTTTGTGGTTGATTTCTTTGATAACAAGAAAGAAAACTTTTAAAGATTATAACTTGTCATATGACTTGTATTGCTTTTAAACTTATAGCTGGGTTGCAGAGCAAGCTGTATTAGAGCTAAAAGCTTTAGAATGCATTTCTGCAGTGCACCCATTTAAAGTGAAGTATTTATGGTACAACCTTTATGTAGAGGGGAAAAAAAGGCTATAAGAGTGTAATGGAGGAAAAAAGTATGTTGTCTTGAGTTGTATTTTTTCCCTTGTGTCTGGGGCTGTCTGTAGAGCAGTGACAGAGCTGTTGGTTATCAGATGTAATTGGCAAACAAATTATTTCATGGAGTAGAGTGTGCAGCTTCCTGCTCTTGTACCTTACACCTTGATTGCTGATGCGTTAATTTCCGTCTCTTGCAATGTTTATATACAAGGAGAACCATTTCACAAACTCACTTTCAGGTCAGATTAAGTGTTCAGGGCTTTGCATCTGGAATTCCCTCTTGTGCTACCAACTAATCTATTTTTCAGTGCCCTAGGAAAGGTTTTTCCCTTGTTCTAATTTTGTGATTTTTATAACTTGGGATGTGTAGTTTAATGTGGATGGTATCAGCCCTGTCACAGATGGTCACACGTCTAGCAAGGAGCTGATGAATTATGTTGTCTTTCACTTACTACTACTTTTGCTAAGGTTGCACCTGATGGTGACAGTTGTGTACTAAAATTCATGTGGGATTTACATTCATGAAGTAGCTGCAAAATATCCTCAAAAG
This sequence comes from Rhabdornis inornatus, assembly GCA_013397075.1. NCBI lineage: Eukaryota > Metazoa > Chordata > Aves > Passeriformes > Rhabdornithidae > Rhabdornis > Rhabdornis inornatus. The sequence continues at coordinate 215,037 of VWZS01006489.1, forward strand.
CCATTTATTTGTTACTTCTTGCTTAGGCTGTGTATGAAAAGGAAATTTTCTAGAAGTAAAAATTCCCTTATTTTGTGAGAGGCTCTCTGGAGTCCTCCCAGAAACACAGACTTTCTTAGAATGTCATGCAGGATTTAGCTTTAACTCCTCTTCTTTAATTTTAGGACATTTGTTCCTCTCCTCGGTTATTTTCAAACAATCTGCAGGATATGCAAGTAAAACAAGGAATTTTGGGAGACTGTTGGTTCCTGTGTGCCTGTGTAGCTTTGCAGAAGAGCAAATACTTACTGAACAAGGTATGGAGAAGTTTCATGTTAGAGAAGTTTTCTTCACCTAATTGACATTTGTGTATTGTTCTGAAATCCCAAGCTGTTATATGAGTATTGCCTTCATTATGCTCAGTTTCACTGCTTTTGTTATATTTTTTTCTGTGTTTTTTACAAATGGTTGATATTCAGTATATTTTAAACTAGTTTTGTTTTCCAAAAATAAAATTATTTAATTATTGTTTGCCTTGATTTTGGTTTTTGCCCTGCAGGTAATCCCTCCAGGTCAGCCCAGCTGGACAGATGAGTCCTACCAAGGCTGCTTCACATGCCGGGTCTGGCAGTTTGGCCACTGGGTAGAAGTGATCATTGATGATCGCCTGCCTTGCCTTGGGGGCAAACTCTGCTTTTCCCAGTGTCAGACAGAGGATTTGTTTTGGCTTCCACTACTGGAAAAAGCTTATGCAAAGTATGTGAACACTGCTGGTGATGGAAATAGAACTACAATACTTGTGTATTTCTTCTGCTTACTTATTTTACCGGACTGCTTTGGGCATAGATCTGAGTGTTGTGGCTGCTGGTGGTCCCATCCTGGCTTTTGCAGATGTTGCTCTTTGAACTGTAGGTCTGTAAGGTGTTCTTCCAGTTGCATATGAAGTAAGATAGTCTTAGGGAGATAATTCTGCTGAAAAGTAAGCTGCAGTGAATTGTCAGGATTCAAATGATGTTTGTTAAGTCTCTGTCCGTTAGTTATCTAAATAAGGGGAAGATGAGAGCTCAATGAAAAGCAGAAAGCATGCAGATATTTTCATGGAAGGCAACAACATTATGTAAGTTTGTGCTAGTTGAGGCTCTGGTTGTGTGAGTTTCACTGCTTTTTTGTATAATTTGTTAGTTTACTGTTTTAGAAACAAAATGCAGCTGTTTAATGCTTTATGGCACATCAACAAAGCAATTTAGAGGCAAAATGCACTGGTAAGATAGACATCTAATGTCCCGAAGTACCTGAACAGGAGATTTTGTGGTTGCCAGCAGAGGGCAGAGGCGGACTTCAGTTATGAAGTAACTTACTCAGCTGTAGATACATTGAGCAGAAGCTGTGAACCACCAATGTCATGTTAAAGCTTCTCTGTAGGTTTGAAATATAATATTTGTTTTCTGCAGAGATCTTATTTTTCAATCTTATAGTTCTATTTTAGTCTTGACTTCTTTTGCTATATTTTGCATCTGCTACATCAAGTGGGGCAATCTTTTGGTTTGCTTAGGTTGTTGAGGGAAGTGCTGCTCTGGTTATTTGTGCAGAGTGAAGAAAGAATAATTGAAGAGGAAGAAATATTTTTATTTATATAGAATGTAGTTAGTATATCACAAAATATAATGTAGAGAGTGGATAATAAGGTACAAATGTCTAGTAGTATACAACAGCAGTTTTTAAATAGAATAAAGAGAATGTAAGAAACTTCCCATCAAGCAGTGGAATATCCAATGGCTTACGTAATCTTTAGATGTTGTGATCTATATAAATAAGCTAGTATGTGCTTTCTCTTGCATACTTTAGGATATGAGGTAGGGCACAGTCCTGACTGATATAGAGTGGGGTTGCAAGTGTGTAGGAACCATGTTTCTTTTGTTCTGCTGTATGTACAAACTTTTTCTTTGTGTTCTTAAATTTTTTAATGTAAATTTTTTAGAGTGCATGGATCTTACGAGCAGTTGTGGGCAGGACAGGTGGCAGATGCTTTGGTTGATCTGACTGGAGGAATCGCTGAAAGATGGACCCTGAAAGGCCCTGGAAAAAGTGTGGAGAAAGAGAAGACTGGGATGGTTTTGGAGAAAGCAGTGTTTAGAAGATTAATGAATCTGAAGGAACAGTGTGTAATAAGCTGTTCAGTCCTCAACTCCAGACAAGGTGTAGTTAAATGTCTCTACTAACAGGCTTCTGAGCACAAGGCAGCCAGCAAATACAAGTGCTGATTCTAGTACTATGGTATAATGGTATAATTTGAAATGTTTGGATAAATGAAGATTTAAGGATGTTACTGAGTTCAGGATGGGGGCTGCTTTTGAGGAATGCTTTTTATATTAGAAGCTAATATGGTCAGTTCTCAAAAACAAATGCATCCTTCCCCAAAATGCACTCCTTTGAAAAAGCACCTCAAAAACAACATTGAAAACCTTAATGAATTTCAGCACAGTGAATTTGTAGGGATTTGAGATCAAGGGGTGAGTTAATACCCTTTGCAATGTTCCTTTATTTCTCTGTAGTCACTACAACGAACTGTTTGGGTTTTCTCTGTGCTGTTCTAATACAGATTTAAAAACAGTTTCATTTTATCACAAAATTGCCTTGTTTCACTAATGTTACTGTAAAATATGAAACAGATTTTTTTTTTTTCAGGTGCAAGTGAATTAGGAGAATTTCATGCCTTTATTGTGATAGACACATTGAATCTCTCTGAAGTGTCAGGCAAGGAAATCTTCCTACTACGAATACGAAATCCTTGGGGGAGGCGGTGCTGGAAAGGGCCTTGGTGTGAGGGGTGAGCAGTTTTATATTCATTTGGAAAACCATTCGTGCAAGTTCTGAAGCACAAAGCTCATCTATGTATTGCGTAGGCAAACACTGCTAATAATCTGTAGCAGGGGAGAGAAGAGGCTTCAGTGTGTCTGCAGTCCTTTAGAGAGTTGGGAGTCCACACAGCTTATTGGTTCTGAGGCTAGTAGATTTGATCTCCTAGTTCTCACAATCTAAATTTTTTAGTGAAGTTTTTGTTTATCAAATTGTATCTTTTTACAGAGACAAGCTTAAGATGTTGGCTAATTTTTTGTTTCTGATTTTTTGTGCTTTTTTTGTTGTTCTGCCATAGATCTAAGTATCTTTGATCATCTTTGTTTCTTGCAGTCACTCAGCTTTACTTGACTCTCCTCATTTGATCCTGGCTCAGCTGCAGGAAACAAGCAAAGGAGTAATTATAAAATTATAGCAGAAGGAAGGATGCTTATGCTTGTTGCTTATGTGCTCTCATTTCTGTAGATTGATGTAAGTAGGAGAAGCTGTAACTGAATCCATATAAAGTAGAAATAAAGAGAAGAACTGTTTTAAAGATCCTGCAGAAGTATGTGTAGCAGCTCAAATAGCAAAGTAACAAGAATGAAAGGGCAGACTCTACTTGCTTATTTTGGAAAATGTTAGCATGTTTTGACTGTACAAAAGAACATGCAATTCTTGACCAAAGCAACAAGCATTCAGCATTAAAATATGTTAACAATATGGTGATGTTAATGAACATTTTTGTAGAAATGTTTTTCTTCCCTGAGTTAGAAAGATAATTTAATAGTTTCATCTGATGTTCTTTTCTTTTGACGGTGTTTTGGTTATACACTTGGTCTCTTGTAGTTTCTTTGTCAAGGAGTAAGTTGCCATGTAGTCGCAAGAGGATAGGGTTTCATTGGGTCACCTTAGAGCTCTGTTTTATTCAAGTGCAGAACTATTCTTTTTTGATAGTAAAACAATGGAAAATGTTGAAAATGCTAGCTTTTAATGAACCCTAAATAATGAGGCATTTAAATTCTTGGTTTATCAAGACTTGGCAGGCAGGTTAAGGGGGGTAGCCAGTTGCTTGATACAAATGGCAGTTTTTGATACAAAGCATTAAAATTCTTTCAGAACAATCACAGTGCAGCTTGTTTTACTTTTTTGCCTTTTTTTAAAACAACAGTTAAAAATGTTTATTTTGCTCTCAGACTTCTTACTGTAGTGACTGTTTTAAACAAAGCACCTATTTCACCCAGAAGTCTGTTTTGCATCCAGTCTGGTATTAGGCTGTTTCTAAGTTTTCTTTGATGAGTTATGACTTGTGTTTCCTATGATCCTTCTCACTAACCAGCAATGTGCAGAGAAATTTTCAATGCAATTATTTCACAGTAAAATGAAGATATCCCTTCTTGCTGTCCTGCTCCGTAAGATATTTGGTAGAACACTGTTCTGGAATTCTACTGGGCAAAGAGCTGAACGTTATTTTCTGTCTTATGTGCAGTGGTCAAGGATGGAACCAGCTAGATCCAGTAGTTGCTTCAGAACTCCTCTCACAGATCCAAGAGGGAGAATTCTGGGTTGACGAGGAGGAATTTTTCAGGGAATTTGATGAGATTACTGTGGGCTTTCCAGTCAATGAGGAAGGACAACTTCAGAGCCTCTATACAGGTGTGATATGAGAAGATGTGTTTCTCATGCAAATAACATTATGTCAAGGGGAAGAATTTATTTGAATTGCAAATGGATGTAACTAGACCATAATTTTTCTTTCTCAGTTTTCCCCTCTCCTTAAGATTCATAGGCCTTTTCTGTCTTTACTGAAACACAGAAGGAACTGAAACAAGAGGAAATTAAAGATCTTTAGAGAAACCATTGATATTTCTATGAAATCTCGTTACTTGCTAGTTGGTTGAGAAATTAGTGTCCTCTGTCCAGATGGTTGTTATACTGGACAGCCCTGTCATGTTTTGTTTTTAATGGTTAGATACACTTGAGATTTCTAGTAACAGTTTCTTGTAAAAATCATGTCATCAGTCTGTTATTACCAACTGTGGCATTAATTCTCATGCCTCTCAAAATCTTGGTGATGAATTTCTTCTTTGGAGAAGTGTCAGGCTGTGACAGCATGTTTTCTTGGGCTAGGGAATCTCTGCCGTATACCTGTTGTGTAAAATTAAGCAGCTTCCCATGTCTGAAATCTACACCATGGTTTTCTTATTTTGTTAGAGAAAGTGCTGTATCACTCACAGAATCTCTTTGGATCCTGGGTGAGAGGCCAGTCTGCAGGTGGCTGCCGCAACAACAGCAGCTTCCCTACCAACCCCAAGTTCTGGCTGAGGGTCTGTGAATCGAGTGAGGTGTGCATTGCTCTGCTGCAGAAACACAGGAAATACAGCACTGACTGGGCTGGAAGGATTCAAAATCCATCTTTGACTGAAGGCATACAGGGAAAGAATTACCAGGCTGTGGGATTGCATGTCTGGAAGGTAATACAAAAGTAGTGTTTTTCTCTGTGTAAATAGAAGTTTAAAAGCATTACTGAAACATTAGAGTAAAATCATTCATTTCCCATGCCACTGATACCAATTCAACTGGTCACAAATTTTCTGTCTCTGGTTTATGCTGGAATGGTTCTGTTTATCTCACTGTCTGTACAAACTATTACTGGACCAGTACTTTCTTCTTATCACTGAGCACTTGGGATTGTTCCAAACTAATGCATGACATTTCAGGCTGATTACTTGAAGCCATTCCTAAATTTACTGCTCCTGAATATTAACTCTTCCTATTTCTCTTTGATGTTCAGGTCATCTGCTGATACGCTTTTCTTTGTTTCATTTGTAAATGCATGCATACTTAAAAATGTTTTAAACAGTATTTGATAATTTTTAGTTTTATTAAAGCTACTCATTTTTCCTAAACCACCACACATCACTGTGCATCTATTCTAGGTGGAGAAGAAACGATTTAACCTTCCAAAGACCCTCTCTGCTCCTCCAGTTGTAGGTACCGTCTGCCATTCCTACGATAGAGAAGTCCATGTGTGCTGTGACCTTTCACCTGGCTTTTATCTTGTTGTTCCCAGCACTTTTCTGAAAGATGCAGTAGGGAATTTCTTGCTTCGCGTATTTTCGACGGGAAGGATCTCTCTCAGGTAGGTTTAAAACAAAACAGAGCGTTTCTTAAAATTGTTGACCTAAATACAAGTGTAGCACTAAGTGGGAATGTTCAAAATATTTTGAAGAGTTGTGCAGAGTGCTGTGTAGCAGCATTGTGTTGTCTTTGAATTCGTGCAAATCTCCCAGCTCCTGATTTTTGTCATGAAGCTGCTACTACCTCTTGTTAAAATACTAGCCAGGAGTAGCCAGATGAGCAGCATCTTGATTCTAAACTGCAGCTTAGTGCTATATACAGAGTCAAAATGTAGTGTTGGCAGCTGTATAAAAGGTGGTCAGATTTGTTTATATCCTGGGAGTACATGTTTTATACATTTTAGTTTTTTTTCTCTCTTATGTTTGATAGTGAACTAAAGCCACCACCCACAGATGCTGCCCTCTGTGAAGAACTCCCAGCTGGTGAATGGGAGACAGTGCAGCTGCATGGATGCTGGAAGAATGGGCTAAATGCTGGAGGTAGCAGGAACTTCCCTTCCTTCCATACCAATCCCTGCTTTCCCCTCACCATTCCTGCTGGGCCAGGGAAAAGCAGTGTGAAAGTCACCCTCCGTCAGCACTGCCTGGATAGCAAGTGTTGTCCGATAGGTTTCCATATTTTCCAGGTAAGGCTTCTGGTCAGTTTGATTGCTCGTTTGACTGAAGGTTGACTTGTGAGCACAGGGCTTCTTGCAGTTTGCAAGGGACTTGATGCTTCTGGGAGAAACACAGGCTCACTCTGGGAAGTAATGCCCATGAAACATATGGAATAACTTAGGTAGTTACATAGCATCGTAACGATGTAATTGGTTCCACTGAATTCTTACAAGGTTCTAAATTAGTTTTAGCAATAATGAACTCTTCTGAGGATTTGCAAAGAATTCTGAGTGCCCTAGTAATTGAGGACCAGACATTTTGGTAATTCATCATGAAAACTTACCTTCTTTGTGTTTAATAGTTAAATGTCCATAGGCAAGTGATATTGGATCAAAAGGATTGCGATATCCTGAGCAGGTGATCAGAAACAAGACAAGATTTCATTTGATATGGAGAGATACAGATTCTACATGTGTGTGCCAGTGTTCAACTGCATAAATGTAGCCTGAGAAGCTGCTGCTTAAGTAACTATTTCGCAGAGAAAGGTAGCTTTATTTTTAAAAAACATGCTTCAAAAAACGGTGTTACTTAAGTGAAAAGTCTGGAGTTGGGTGTCAGAAGTAATAATAAAACTTCAAGTATACGATATGTGAGGAAAGATTTGCATTTTTTATGCCTATAGGAGAGTGAGATGAAGTCTAATATCACTTTTTAGTACAGGAAAGACTACTAGATATAGGAAGGACACAGTCTGTTCAGCAGATCCCTGAGGTGGAAAACAAGTGTTTTAGGCTGCAGCAGGGAGGAGTAAGGTTAGACAACAGAGAAAGCTCTAGAGCTATGTGAGTAGTGGGTTCTATACATTGTCTATAAACAGGCTAGGAATGATTAATCTGTTCTTAGAACTGCCATCTGGGTTTTCTGGAAGCTTTTCATTCCTCTTCTCTCTAGCTCTGTGCAGCAGAGCAGATATTTGGAATAGAAATGGCTCATATCACACTGTGGTGTCCTCGGAATGAAACATTGTGAGACCTGAAACAGATGAAAAGGTAGGCATGTTTGCATTCTTTTTTGCAGGTGCCTAACAACAGCTGGAAACCACAAACTACTTCTTTTGTACACTTGGAGCCACTGGTGAGCTGTGTTCCTCACTGCTATTCCCAGGAAGTCAGCCGACTTTGCAGGCTTCCTGCAGGAAGTTATGTCATTATACCTTCTACATACTTGCCCAATACAGAAGGCAGTTTTACAGTGGTCATAGCAACCAAAATAGACAGGTAAAATTATGTTGCCTTTTATTTGCATTTCTAGTCTTTTTAGTGCATATATTACAGGATGCATGGAAATGACTGCAGTAACGTGTTCTCTTGATGAAAACATTTTGTGAAGTCTCTGTATTTCTGTTGTGTTTGCATGCACTCTTTACTTTGAGTATGTTGGAAGAATGACTGAAAAAGGTAGTATTTGTTAAATCTTCTTGCATCAGTTGCTGAATATCAGATGTCTGTTTCTGGAGGAGATGACACCAAAGTAATTAAATACCAGCTGCTATATTACCAATGTTAGGATTTATGTTGAAAGTTAACAATGGCTTTTAAAAATCAGGGTTGTTTTTGAGAAAATGCAATGAGTAGTCAGCCTTATTCCAGGTAGTTCCTAATTATGATGTGAATAACAGCTCTGAATCAGAATTGTAAATTCCATATGACTGCAGTAAGACTCAATAGAGTTGCAGAAAGATTTGCTAAGGGAAAGGATATGGAACAAAGCCTGATATAACTTCTCTTTTTGAAGTGGGATAAATACTTGATATTTGCAAGATTCCCAATGCTTTGTGCAGAAATAAGTGTGGTTTGGGTTTTCAACAGGAAACGTATTCACAGTCGGGAGACACTTGGACAAGTATTACAAGAGGTAAGTGATATATTTTGATGTATTCGTTCTTGGTGCCATCACAGATCTGCTTGTTTTAACTATATATTGTATCCTTCCTCCATCTGATTGGTTTTGATATTTGGTATCCTCTGTATTGCAGTTTTAAAATTCTAACGATGTTATAGTATTTAAAGGCTTAAGTATTCACAGCAAAATGAGAAGATTAGGTTTTTATTTGTTTCCCTACAGCCAGTCCATACAGCATCCCACCATTATAATCTCTCCTGGAGTGCAAGTTGTTTTGATCAAGTTAATGACAGCTATTTCAGATTTTGGTTCTGTTTTGCTTGATTAGATAGGCATGTAATATGAAAGAGTTGGGTATGAATACTGAGTGACTGATACTTATGGTGTTTTTACTGGGTGCAGAGGAGAACTTTAGTTAAAATTTGTTTCATTAAAAAATAAAGTATTATTTTAACAGTGGTTTGGAGATACATGATTTGGTTGGTGGATCAAAACATGTCCTTGATAACACTCTGCTTATTAAGTGGAACAAGACCATCTAGATATTTGGGTCTTTCCCTTTGGGGTATGAACAAAACAAAAATTGTAGGAAAAACTCTTCACCCAGGTTTAGAATTGGCTTATTCATTTTCTGAATCTGGGTCATGTTGACCAGTGATTACATTTTTTTCTTAAAACCACACAGTGTGAATTTTGTGTGCTTCACAAAGTGGGCACAGACCTGTGTGTGTTTTCCATATGGTTCCTGTTTAATTTTTAATATTAAGAACTTTAATATTTAGGAGCTGAACTATGTAATGAAGGTACTTTGTTACCATTGTTTTGAGAACAAAATGTTGCAAGGCCTTTATGTCAAAAGGAATCTATTCAAAATTATATTTCTTTATGTTGTTTCATGGAAACAGACCCAAAGACATAATTTAGATTCCTCAGAACAGCTTCAAGAATCTGGAAATTTCAGTTATATTTTTCTATCAGTGGGAGAAATTAATGTCTGAATCTAATCTTCAACAGTATGGGCTCTTCTAAAGACTGAACTTTAAACTTTCAGGGGTTTAGCTCCTGAGGGTTCCAGGCAGTCTGCCTCACTTTGGGCTAGTGATTTCTAAAAGATATGTAACAACAGCAGAGCTGGATGTCAGTGTACTTTTCTAAAAGTTTGACTGTGTTCTCTAGTTACTGACGTGATGGGACTTATGAGTTTTAAAGTTTTTAGGTTTTTTTTAAAGGATGTTTTACATGAAAAGCTTGCATTTTGACCTTAGTTTCTAAATTTCTCTTTTCTCTGATTCACTTCAATTCCTTCTTGACAAAAAAAAAAACTGATGAAATAGCTTTTTTTCCTCTGTATTACACATTTTCTTATAGGTTTCCTTTACAACTGTGATGAAAAGGTAATGTGGAATTCTTGCACTGTATCAGGAAGCTGAGGAATGCATCATCTCTTGCTCTTCTCAGTTTTAAATGGAATAATAAGAAGATGCTCTTAGCCCAGCTGTTTTTCACTGGTACCAGCTGTCAGGCCTGTGATGACTTCTTTGTAAAAAATACCTCTTTTAATCATGAACACTCTGAATATTTTGTCTTCCCACATTTTTAGAAGGAGCATTGTACAGCAAATTATCACGTACCTCAGTTCTTCAAAAATACAGGTGAAGAATACGTGCGTGTTTTAACCCAAGCTGCAGTTTTGGAAGAAAACCAGAAAACTTGCATGTAAGGCCAGGTTGAATGGAGCCCTGATCACCCTGGTCTTGTGGAATATGTCCCTGCCCATGGCAGGGGGATTGGAACAAGATGATCTTTAAGGTCTCTCTTCCAACTATTCTATGATTGTGAAGTAATATTTTATTGGGAAAAAAATGCAGCCTGACAGAATAACTTCATGTGATCATGAAGTTTTCATGAGGAAAAGCTGGAGTCTTTTTTTCAGGTAAGATATACCTCAAGAACTATCAAAATACACTGGAGTAGAAAAAGTCCAAACTTGTATCTGACACTGCCAGTCCTGCTGCTGAGCACTTTACCTTGGGTCTTCTCTAGAACCAAGCAGATGGTGGGTTCTAAGGAAAGATTTTTTTTGGTGAGTTTTTCTTTAATGAACGCCAGAAATAAAAAAGACAAGACTTGAAAACTGTTGAACTATCTTGTCAGACAGCTTTTGTAAATCTGTAAGAATGTGTTTTATGGAAGAGCTGCCCTCACTGCAAGAAATGTCAAGTTTAAGAGTTTTTTCTTAATTTATGTTTGAAAGTGTTTCTTATTCAAGCAGGATTTTTAAAATGTTATATTTTCCTCAATAAAAATAAAGTAACATTGAAAATTTTCAAATGACTTTTATTAAAAATGAGAAGAATGTCAATGATGTTAAGTGACGTATGCATTTGTTCTGTGGTAGCAAACATTACCATGTGTTAGAACCCTGGGGTTTTTACTTAGTGGAAGGGAATAATTGGAAATATTTGCAAGGAGAATCAAGTCTTCCATTAGTTTTATGTTCCAGAAATACGTACTATTCTGCTTTTGCTTTTAACTACATCCTGCCATAATTTCTCCTGGCTCCTATTTAACTTTGAAAATTGAAAGGATTCAGGATGCTTTCAGCTGAATTTTAAATGGTCAAAACCTTCCACATCTCTTGATGTGGAAAAAGAACAAAAAAAACCACCATGAGTAATAAATCTCTACTGTACCTACTAACACAACTGAAGACGTTGACATCTTCATTTATTTTCTTGATTACTTTTTCTTCAGATAGGAAATTATTGGATCATACAATAATGTTTCTAAACAGAAGGAAAGGTTTGTGAAAGTGCATGGACCCGAGTTGTGATGAAATAGAATTGGATACTGAGGAAGTGAAAAAAGATGTAAGGATTTCTAAATGGGCCAGGGTTATGAGAGGCCTCATACTACAATAATTTGTGTGTGTGTGAAGTTTGTGCTGCACTGTATAATGCTTTCTGGGAGAGTGAAAGGCAAAGGCATCAACAATAAGTTGTGTATACTCTGTTACCTCCTGCAAGATCATCTAAGAAAAGATCTGTGAACTCAGAAGATTAACAGCTTACTGAAGAAAATTTTATTCAAAGATCCTTACTGAACAGTTGTCCCATTTTAAGAGTGTGATACCTTACAGAGCACATATGCAAGAAACTACTTGATACAGGCTACTTTTCTAACATCCTACAGCTAATTCACTGCTACTGTAAGTGTGAAAATACATTTTTTGGGAAATATTGTGTATTTGTATATGCCTAAGACTCAGTTATGTGAGTTTAGTAGGTAGACTTATTTTCATTTCAGAAAGTTCAGTAGATGAGGTCAGATCTCCTAAATAAAAACACTATTAACTTGCTGTGTTGAGCTACCTCCATTCGAATAGAATTGAGAGAGTGAAACATTTTTAAAGGATCTGCAGTAACTACCAGGCTGAAGTCTCTCAGCCTTGCAGTGTCTTGCAGACTAGCGTGGAATAGCACAGAGTTTATATGGATGTGGCTGCAGTATTGCACCCAAAATGTACTCCAGATTGATTTCCTTTACTCCCTCAGGGAGCTGGAATGTAAATGCCCGAAGGAGGTTGGTAAAGAAGATGAACAATTCAACTCGTGCCATCTGTTCCCCCAGACAAACACGATGTCCTGCAGAAGAAAACCAAAAGAGTTGGATGAGTAAAGTTAAATTCTGTAAAAAAATTTTGCACAAAATTCCACTAAGTTCCATAAATTCTGTTAATGTAAGATAATTATTTCCTATTTCCTTCTGTAAGGACAGAAAATGCTTTAGGAGGAGGGAGGGGAAACATATAACTGAGAAACTGTGCACCTCTGTCAGGTGTTTGATTTGGTGTTTTGGTTGGGTTTGTTTAGTTTTTTTCACCCCTGGAGCATGTAAGTGATTCTCTGTTGTTGATTCTTGTTCTGTGAGAGCCATGAATTGTTTCTTAGCTAAACCAGATTTTTGAAAAATTAATATACTTCAGAGTCTTATTTTTGTTGCTGAGAAGGGGAGGGTTGGAGCGGTGTGGGATGCAGTTCTGAAGCCAAGGAGAAGGATATAATTAGCATTTCTTTAACAGAAATTCAGAAGGGTATATTGAGTCCTTGTGTCAGGAACAGATGTGTGAGTTAAGGGAGTGAAATGTGCAGTGATGTAAAGACTTAGTGACTCATTTTGGCATATTGTTTACACAGGATATTTCAGGATATCTATATATTCCAAACTAAAAAAAACCCCAAAGATCAATATTCAGAATATATAAATACTCAGATTACGTAAACAGAAAAGAACCAGAGCAAGTTAAAGAAATAGTCCTATGCCACAGCTGAAATGGGAGCCCAAATTAATTGTCTTGATTCATGGCCACTTGGTGAGTGATGGAGGTAAGATGATAAATACCTGTTTTGCAAAGATGATTTTAGGATTTACAGACAATTTAGGCAATTTAAAAAAAAAATCTGGATTTACTATATTTAATCTGTGTTACTTACTATGCTCTTCACTTTTCCTCTACAAGAATATAGTAGTATGACGTCATGGTACACCAAAAAAACCTCAGCTGTTTCCCAGTGGTTTTATTGTGAATTTTTTAGTAATGATACCGCTTTCCTCTTTTGTGCTGCTTTTTTTTCATAATCAGTTTATTGGAGAAAGTGGTGGACTAGAGAAACTTGCTAGAGTTGTTTGATAGTGCTTTGCACTCTTTTTTCCCCCTCCATATCTTTGAATCCCTGCATTTTGCACTGTAAGTGAGTTAAGTTGTACATTGTAATATGCTTTTGAAAAGCTACAAATTTTTTTTGGTTGCCTAATAATATTCTGCTGAAAACTTACAAAATCTACTAGTTTTCTACAGATAAAAGAAAACCTAGTGCTAGACTATTAATGTAGGATTTGGAAGGCTGAGGTTTAGTTTCCTACTTCTTCACAGATTTTCTCTGCATGTTTTGAAAAATCCCATTCCATTGTCATTGGCCTTCCTATTTGTAAGGTGCAAGTAAATCAGTTTCCTAATTTAGGGGAATCACCTTGATTTATGGTAATTACCCTGATTTAACACATTAGGAGATAAGAAGCTCAGATATCCTTATGGTTAGAACCCTGCTTTTGCCAACCAAAGAGCATTGTGTCTCCCAGCCATACTTATCCTCTGTTTGAATATATAAAAAATACAAAATGCACAACAATATTTGTAGCTCTTACAGCAGACCTGACTTTAAATCTTTGTGTCAAATAAATTTTTATAAATGTATGTTTTTAAAATTTTAGAACTTAGAAGTAATATTTTTAACCTTGCTGCAAAACACAGCAAACAGGAATATTCAAGGTCAGGGTGTTACCTGCTGAGAAAGGTAAGAATGCCTCTTTGTTCACAAAGTTGCCATCCAAATCTAGGAAATGATCTGGGTTGAACTTCCAAGGGGTTGCCCAGTGCTCAGTGTCATACACCACAGAGTGCAGATTTGGCAACACAAGTGTGCCCTGCAAGAAGCAGCAGAGATCTTATTTTTCATATATTTTCCTTCTCTCTATGTCACATAAATGTTAAATGTTAACAGCTCAAAGATGTAAGAAATGACAGTATCCTCTGTACCTTTTTGATGTGGAAACCCAGCAGAGTTGTGCTCCTCAGGCACTGCCGAGGGACCCCAACAGAGGTGACATTGCTGTAGCGCAAAGCCTCGTGAATCACAGCGTTTGTGTAGGGCAGCTTCTTACGGTCTTCGTAGCTGATAACATGGGAGGGTTCCAGAACAGCCTCTATCTCCCTTTGAACTTTTTCTGCAGACAAATGAAATAATATTATTTCCCACTCCCCACCTCCCCTTTTTTCCCAGCAGAATTTTGTATGAGAATATCCTGTACGAGGGAAATAAAAGAAATTATGTTGCTGTGAAATGCACCGGCATGTGGTTCGACTGCTGTGTAGATTTCAGTTGATCAAGGAAGTTCGTCTCCTGAAAGCACAGGATGATGTCTCATTTAAGACCTGGTGATGAGGATAGTACAATTCTGTGTTTCAAAAATTGTATTAAAATTTTAAATGACAGGTATAATTTCTATTGTTTATAAATATGTATCAGATCGGGTATCTTTTAAAAACTTTTCTCCTTCGAAGGTTAGGAGGAGACTAATTAAATGTCTTTAATTTGTTACTCTGTCTTGCCAACCCCTTCTAGTGAGGTAAAACTGGCTACTACTAATTTCTGCTACTGTTGCTGGTGAACCAAATGGGAAAGCGCTTGTTTTTTTAATTTATTGACCTTCCGTTTTCTGGATCTCAGTTGTTGATATTCCACCATTCATGTGCATGTCTTGCAAGTGATTGAGCTAATACTTACACTAATGATGTTTATTGTGATGTTGAATGCAGTTCTCTCTGGTAGTGGTTTTGCTCACCTTGTATTTCTGGGTGTTGTACCATGTAGAGCAGTGCCCAGAGAAGGGTGGTGCTTGTTGTTTCTGTCCCTCCCAGCAAGAGATCAACCACAGTCTGAACCATATTTTCTTTATTGAATGTAGAAGTAGGGTCGTCCTTGGTCTGTAGGGTATATTTACAAGAAGACTATGAAGTAGATAATTTCAGGTATTTCACCAGTCACATTGAAATTGTCATTGTTTGATGATAACAGTGATCAGCCCACCAAATCAAACACCTTCAGTGTTACACAAATAGAGTGTGCATGTAAAAATCCTTTGGCAGTTATTGGAACAGGAAGTGTTTGTAGTAGGCATTGAAGCCAAGGAAGGGAGAGTGTGAACAGAAACTTACTTTTGTTATTTGAGCCAGGTAGAAGTCAATGAGATCCTGTGGATCACCTGTGTTGTGTTTCTCATGAGCCTGGACCTCTTTCATGACTAATCTGTGCATGAAGTCGTTGTATGCAAACACGTCCTGATGAGGCCCTGGGAGATGGTGCATGAGCCATGGGAAAGCATCGTACAGCTGTGGTGTTAAACAGAAAATAAGGGATGTCAGATCCCAGTTCTGATTTCTTGATAATTGTGAAGTCACCGCAACATGTGGGCAACCAAATTGGGGTGAGAGGCAATACACAAATAAGAGAGATTAAATACTGGGAACATGATTATATTTTGCTTTTTGGATCAATACCTAATAGTGTAACAGGGGTTCTGAAAATGGGTAAGTAATTGAGTGCAGAATCTAACTCACAAACAAATTTTCTCAACCTTGAATTTTTTACTGTGATTTTTTTTTTTAGGCATCCCATTATGAAGAACATGATAGTGTTTTAGAATGCCAGTGTGCCAAAATCTGCGCAAGTTAAGCAATAGCTAGGGTTTCATGAACTTAAAAATTATTATTGGTGTGATGAAGTTGTAACTTGTATCTTATAGGAAGCTCAGAATAACTCAGATCTTGATGGTAATATAAATTATGAATTGAAGCAAGATATCTTTTCAAAAGAGCATCAATTTGATGACTTACTTCTTTTTAACTGCATTTCTGGATTTGCAAGACTAAATGAAAATTACATTTTAGAAGTGCTTTCATTTTAAGAACTAAGAATCTCAAATAGACAGTATTCTGCAAATGATTGCTCATTGGAAATCTGTGAAAAGCAGTGATGACCCAGAATTTTAATTTTAGGATGTGATTTACAGACACAAAGAAGGATTAGAAGCCAATAATTACATATACAAGGTATGTATTGATTTATTACTTCACTGTGGCTTGTATAACAATGGTATGTTTAGAAATGGAAATGTTTGTGAGTAGTTTTAATTTCTTTTGACTTGTCAAGTACAAATGCACCTTAAGGAACAAGAAAATTACGTTCTTACCCTGCCCCAGATAGTACCTTGAAAGTAGATCACAAAATAAATAGCTTTGATGAGTTTGCTGAAAGATTCATCCTCACTGGAGAAGCAATGACCGAAAACAACAGCACAAATGATATTTGCAATTGCATGGGCGATGGAAGTGTGGGGGTCAAAAGGTTTGCCTGTGAATATGGGAGGTGCTGTGAGAACTTCTGAATAGACTACAGCAAGAAAAATGAGGAAGACTTTTTTTCAATGGTAAAAACAAAAGGCATCATACTACTCTAGAAAAAATTCTTATGAGTGAAGCCTGGTTTAATACATATTAACTGCATGAATTGTAAGTGCATGGAATTTTAATTTTCAATGTGCTGTTTACTCCTGTAAAATATAATGATTATCACTTTTGAGAAGACAAACAGTCTCTTCCCTTCTTTGACTTGTGGTCTGGGTTGTGTGGAAACACAAGCAATTAATTAGAGCATATGCCTTCAAATATGGAGGTAGATATTTAAGTTTCACAGTTAAAAACCAAACCAAACAATCCTCACCCCACCCCCCCCCCCAAAAAAGGAAGAAGAAAACCAAAAGCAAACCAGAAAAAAAATAGAGTTTTCATTTCTTACTTCTGTTGAAATGACTTACCTCTTTTTGGTTTTCAAGTATTGTCTTAACAATCCAACCATAGATGTATTTTTTTCCCCACAGACTGAAAAGGCAAAGCTTATATAATAGGGTGGAATACACCTCCCATTGAAAAGGATTAAATCCAGAAGAAAATAAATTAAGTACACATTTCAATGGCAAGGACAACCTTTGAAGTATACTCCTATGGAAAATGCATCCCTGACTTCAGTTCAATGCTCTTGGTTGTTCTTGGAAAGTGTAAATAAATTGATTGGGTTTAAAATTGAGAAGGGATTGCATGGTAGGTAAAGCTTGGGGCTGTACAGGGACTCGAGGTAAATGATTTTTTTCATCTCCTACATTTTAAAGATGTGTGAATCTTGCTCTCAGAAAAGAGATGGGCCTAGTCCAAGGATAGTTGGAGAGAGACCTCAGGCAACCTCTCTGTGTTTTCACATGGAACATGATGTGGGTGAGGGATTTGGCTGCCTGGAATATTTACATTTAATTGCTTTATTTTGGCAGCTTGCTAAAATTCTATTGGTTTCTACTTCATCCAAACCTTGAAAAGAAATTTTTTGGATAACTGAACATTACATTCCTTGCGTTGGGGTTCTTCCTCTGCCAAATCCTAAAAGCCTGCTGTCCTAGAATGACTTCCAGCAGGTCACACATTGTGTATTTTAAGGAGGGTTTTTCTACACTCAAGTGTAAGAATCATTGCCAGCTGTGTTGATAATAAACATTTTTAAAACTCTCCTTATTAAAAAAAACCCCAATTTTATATTGCTGACTGTGCAGACAAAACATTTTTTTGCAAAGAATGCAGTTAAGAAGCCAGTGAAAGTTCTACTAATATCGACAATATCTATATTACTTGTAAAAATGTACTGTGAAACTTTTACCAGTCCTAATATTTCAGGAAAAGCTCTAAGTGCTGTTTATTTAGTGAATTTACCTTTTGTATTTGCAAAGATATCCACAAGGTGACAGGCTTCTGTTTGAATTTGATGCTCCAAATTGTTCTTACCAAGTGCCAGACTTCTTATAACTGTCATGCCAAAGCGTCTCTGCTGCTTCCAGGTGTGGCCGTTTGTCAGGAAAATACCTGAAAAACACAGAAACATTTAGTTCATTGCTGGGAAGGGAAATCCTTTCCCTGCAGGAGGTAAATTTTTTATTTAGATGAGGTTGTATTTCACGAACAAGATATACTGATTTCAGATTTTAGAAGCCAAGTTTTGGTCTCTGAGGATTTTATGACCCCCAGCTGCTCATAAATGTGTTCTTGGAAACTGAGTGGGTTTTGGTGAGGACTGAACAGCTTTGTCTATAGATATCTTCTACATGAGCAGTCTCCTGGTTTAGAAATGATACAATTGAAGGGCATCTTCTCCAGGCAGGTATTCCTTTGGATCTATTGGGAGGGAAAAAGACTGAGTGATGTGCTTTATAAGACAAAAAATTTTTGCTTTTCCCTTAACATGCTTGGCTCTGCATGAAACATTTTTGCAATGAAAGCACAGTTACACCCTGGTACAGCAGTAGCTGATGTGTGTGCACAGGAAAACATCTTCCTTCTTTACACCTTGTTCTATCTCAATCTTGTGTAACCCCTTGTACCTTTTTCGCCCATCATATCCCTGTAGAAGGGGGTGAGAGGTCTTCCAGAAACTTCTTCTGAGTGGGTGACAATGCCCTCTTTTACTGCTTTGTATCCATTCAGCACAACCAGAGGTGTCTGTCCCATCCACAGTGTATAGATGTTTCCGTAGATGTTGGTTAACTGAAGAGTTGATAACAGGAAATTTGTAACTATAAGTCAGGGGAAAGCATGCACTCAAATATCAATTTATTTTAGAGTTTTCTGTAGTTATAATTAAACCCTTTTGTTGGCATCAAATTGAACTGCAGGTTCCAGAAAAAAATTATCTTTCTCTTATTGATGTGCTTTGGGAATAGAAGATAATTATTCTTTATGGAATAGATGCTGAGAACATCTCTGAGAAGAACACCTCCGAACATTTCACAGAAAGAAAACCAGCAGGTTACTTTGTTAGCTCTAAATCAAAGAACAAATGATTACAGGCAAATCACAGAGCTTTTATCTTTATTTTATTAATTAACCAAAATTATGGTATTTTCTTATCTCTAAATTACAAAGTAAGCAAAGAAATGTTCTTGCTGCATTTTCTATAACTTCCACAGGATTTTTCTTATTTTCTTCTATTGTCATTCCTCACATCATGCTTATACTTTTCCTTCTAATAGCAGGAAGCAAATTCCTTACTTTTTCAAAAATAGTTTTGATTGGTTTGATTGGTTGTGTTGTAAACATAACAGCAATCAGATTTTCCTGTTTTGTTTTAGTAGTAACCTGTTTACAGCAGACATGGGATCTTTTTGCTGTAAAAACAAGGAAAAAATGTCTGTTTAGGGTACATGTTTGGTCTTCTAATGGAGATGTTCCAGTGGCATTGGTGTCAGGAAAGGAGAGCTCTGCTAGAGGTGGCTTACAAGACTGTATATCAACATAGAAACAGAACGAAACTGCCAATGAAATACCGTTCTATGACAGTGCTTGTGAGAATGTAACCAAAAGAGAGACAAAATAGCAAGGACTAAAGCAATGGTAGTGTTTGTTACCCAGAAATATTTTTAGTAGTGGAGGGTCCTCAGAGGCTTTGAAACTAGCTGGTAATCATGCTTGAGATTTAAAAAAAGAGCATTTTAGGCTGTTCCTATGCAATGCAAAATTTAAGTTAAAATAGATTCAGACTAGTTTTCAACAACAAAGATAAATAAATACCTTACTGAGCATTTCTCGGCGAAGTTTGAAGTCCAGCAGCCACAAATTTCCGATGATGGGGAAGGGAACTGGTCCTGGAGGAAGCTGGGTTCGCATCCATTGCAGCTTGAGGAACTGCAAAATCAGGAGACACAGTACCAGAGCTATAAAAATCTCACTAATCTCCAACATTTTATCAAAATTTTAACTTCTCACTGGGTCTTGTCTTTTTTTTTTTTTTTTTTTAATTTGTGTATGACTTCTGAAAATTTGGATTTGTGGAGATGTGTTTCTTCTACTGAATCCAAACTCTTTCTAAGAATATGCCTTCTGTAGCCATCTCTCTCTGGCAATCTACAGTTTTCACAAGCTAAATTCCTTAGAAAACCAAACTATGTGATCCTTGGTTAGCCAAGCCACACCCACTCTTTTTTTATAATCTGTAATTGTGATCTCTTTTTTTGACTTAGAATTTCGTTTCCTTCTTAGCCTTGTTCGTGGGTCAAAGTGTCAGTTATTGAATAATTATCTGAGGTTTTCAAGAGTTTTGCATAAAGGTAACACCTCAGGCAGTTTCATGTAGTTAAACATTGAAATGCATTAGTTATTGTCATTCTAAAATACTACAATTATTGTGTCATTTCTTTATAGAAGAAGAAACATCTACACAATATCTTAGGTGTCTGAGGTGTAAAAGATTGAATTCATGCAGCATAAAGCTAAATTACTGTCTTTAATAAGAAAGACAAAAGGTAATTTATTAATTTGAAGAGTATCTTCTTTCCTCTTTTATCATATCCTAGGTTATGATATTATGTGAACACTAGCAAGAGATTATTTTTCTATCCATCAGATTATATGATGTTGTCTAACTTTTCTTTTTAAAAAATTTTAATTTTATGCTAAGTTTTAAAATCTTCTGGTGCAAATTTTGGAGATGAAACCATGCACAGGTTCTATTTGATCTGTGGAAAATAACAAATAAATGGAAGAAAGAGGCAAAACTTTTAATCCCTAGTGATTTGTGGATCCTGTAAGTTTACCAGAGAGGTTTGTACCAGTGTGTAGCAAACTTTGAGACTACTTTTCATACTTACTGATATATTACACAGTGTTTTTCAACACTTTGTTCAAGAACCTAGCTAATGCTATCTTCCAGTCTAAATAGGAGATTAAGGAAATCCGTACAATTGTACAAGTTGCATGTTTCAAAATTTTATCATAATTTCTCTGAGTAGGCTTGATGCATTTTTCAGTCTGCACTTTTCAGCTCAAAAATTTTCTGCAAGATCAAAGTTATTGATTGGAATCCATGTATGTTATAATCCTAAAATAGAGAGGTTTAATGCTGTCCATGGGCTTCTTAAGAACTAAATTAAGCTTCAAGAAACTGAGAGTTACAGGCATGGACACTCATTTCAGTTAGTTTTCTAATGAGCTTGGTTTTTTTATGTGTGGGGATTAGTAAAAAAAATGTGGTAAATGCAATCTTGCATGATTCAGTCTTGAAAAATGTGTAGATGACAATTTGGTCTTTTTTCTGCAGTGGATTGTAATAACTTCAGATTCCAACGGGAAACACAGGGGTAGTTTCACAGGGCAGCAGTGACATTACAGCATTTTCTTGCCTTACTTTCCTGGGCTGCCACCACTTGACTTCTCTGTGCAGTTTCATGCAACATGCTTTAGTGTGCTGCATGTACAGATGCTTTTGTGGGAAGTGTGGAAGTGGAGCAGCCATCAGAGGCCAAGGACCATGCCTGTGTGCCTCTGTTAGCTGTTCGTTTAGGCTTTTTGGGCAGAGAAATGGAAACAGAAAAATTTGATTAGCATCATTTCCAGCAGCATGGTTCTATGAATCTTACAGCTGAAGAGTTAAATCAACAAAAAAACTGAGGGAAGCAATTTGAAATTCAGTAACTTTTATGGTTTTGTCAGCCAATTCTGACAGTTCCATATGTATACCAAAAATTGCAGTGCTACTGAGTTATGCTATTGAGCAGTTATTTATCCATCCATTTTTTCAGATTTTGGTCCTATTTGAGACTGTAAAATGAGTTACCTGATGAAACTATCTAACTAACTTCACTTGCTGCTTGTGTGCATCAGAACTTCATTTCTTTATTTGTTTTATTTCTCCCCATTTCATCCAGCTGGTGCTGTCCAGTTAAAAAAGAGTGAGTGCTCTTCTATTTCTTATTTGTGCACAAAATCACTTGTTAAGTTTGCAAGTTTTGCAACAGTTAAGGACCCCTGAAAGCTCTTGATGCTCTCATGTCCATCAATGAGGGTATGATTTATACACTTAAAATTATCAGAATTAAGATGAGGTTAAGCCATGAAGTTGCCTATTAATAACAGTGATTATGATGCAACTTATGAAATGAAAACAAATAGAAAGAAATGGGCTTAATGTGAGAGAAATCTGGATCCAGCTGAATAAGTCTGGATCCACCAAGAGTGTTAGTCTGAGCCTGACCCTTTGAACACTGTGGGCAGTGTGTTTTCCTGTTGCTAGGTGAGAGCTGTGGGCAAGCTGAGATACAGTGAGGCAAAGCTATTTCACAAAAGCTTGGGCTGAAGTTCACAGTGAGAGAAAAAGCAAGGAAGCTGTTTCAATACAGTGTATTTTACAATTTTCGGTACGTGTGAGCATTAGCTCATAAATCTTTCTCAATCTCCTCTGACACAAATACTATTCCAAGAGCTGCATCTTCACTTAAGATGACAGGTATTAAGTTTGATTGTTTTGAGCAGATGAGGAAACCTGATTTTGTAATGGAGGTTTCAGGCCATAGGAGTGGGAAGCAAAGAAGAGCATCCTTAGGCAGGTCTGAAGCCAAGTGATGAATGTGCATACTGGGGGTGGAAAGGGTTCCTGGCACACCTGCCCAGAGTGTGTCATCTGCTCTGACAGAAAACCAGAGCTTGTTTTTTGTCTGTTGCAGGGGCAGGCTCGTATTAGAAAACACTGCCTGGTATCCTTGCTGCCTGGCCTTGCCTCAAGCTAAACAGCACAGGCATTGCTAAGCAGGTTTTGGGATTTGTTTCGTTTTTTGTTGTTGTTCTTCCCCCCCCAGTGGAGACACTAATTAGGATTTGTCAACTTAGCTGTCCCTTCCTCTTCTGCACTCCCTGATCTTTCAAGAGCTTCTTAACAGGAGCTGTTAACTGGTTGGAGGCATCAGAATTTCTCTGAGGGAAGAGTTACACTGACACTGTATGTCCAGGCAAGTATTGAAAGAGGGAGAATGTGCCTTACAGCACAGCTGGAACACAAGACTGGGAAGTGCGAGCAAAAGAAATTCCCGTTCTGTGTTTCTGTTCAGTTCAGGAAAAGAGAACTTTGCTGACACGCATTATAAATAAAGTATGCAGGCTTTTGCCCTCTGCTGTTATCTGTTTTGTTGCGACTTGAAGATTGATGAGTTTTTTTAGGTTGCATAGACAAAGTACTGGAATGGGACCTGAAACTTCAGATTCTTTTCCTAGATTTGTTCATAGCTTGTCTGTGACTCTCATGAACTTGCTTTATCTCTCTGGGCCTAATCAATCCCGATGTTCACTTTTCAAAAGAGCTTGAAGGTTGACTAATGAAAGTCAAGTTGTAGAGGGCAGGTATGACTGTTTCTATTCTGTTCTTTCCCTGTATTTTCTTCCCTCTCCTCTGCTCTAAAACCTTCATTAGAAAAGAGGGTTTTCTGAGCTGACTAAACATCTTCCATCTCTGCCAAGGAGCTCTTGTGACAGTATGTGTCAGATAATAATGAGTAAGGCTTGCATGGTGAGGGGCTGTTCACATCTGATGAAGATGTTGGGACCAGGAAAACTGATTTTCCCCAAAACAGCTTGCTTGCAGAAAGCTTCTCTGTAAACACCTGCCTCTACCTGCTTGATCTTACAATTACTTTATTTGTATTTTAGGCCTTAATTCATACACTTAAGTCCTGCAATTCACACACTTTGATGGAGTTCATTTAAATTCTATGACTGCTTTACAATGAATTGTACCATCCATCATTTTCTCTTCCTGCTAGTAATACACAGACATCCCAATAATCTCAAAATAAAACCGGTTGTTATATCTAATCTTATAGAGATTTACCAAGTTTTTGGCATCACTGGCATGCAGCAAGAGCAGAACTAGAAAAAGCAAGAGCTCTAGCTATTAGGAAGGAAAACTACTGTTATAAACATCCCTCTTTTTGTTTTCCCATTGTTTTTGTTGTTTTTCGTTCTGTTTGGGCTGTTTAGTTGGTTGGTTCTGCCTGTTTTGGTGTTGTAATGCAGACCTTGCACTGGTGCTGTGGTGCTGTATGACCTGATGTGGGAGCTACAAGGGCCTGGTGCCCTTTCGGTCTCCCTGGTTTGTGAAATGCTGTGTAATCTTGGCAGTGCTCTGCAGTAAGCTGCAGAAGAGCTCAACAGAGACAAGAATTTAATAAATGAAGCATAGCACATACCCTTTTCCCACTGAGGTGTCAGGAAGAAGTAATTAATGTTGTACAGACAGTTTTACTTCTGGCATTTCCTAATGTTTGAGTATTTGCAGCCTCAGCATTCTTTTTGACAGTTTTCCAGAGCAGTATCTATTAGCCCAGATGCTGCACTTGGAATGTCAGAAGTTGTGGATAGAACAGAAAATTTGAGGTAAGATTTGTTCAGATGAATTTGCCAGGGACAGAGGTTTAGAGACAGCCTAGGACCAACTCCCTCTTTTCTGCAAGACAGTATAGTTATTGCAAATATATTTACAATATATTGCAACTGTGTCCTGAACACTGGAAGAAATTTCTGGAATCCAACCCAGATTACTGTGTAAAGAAGGATTTTTTTCTCCAGGGAAGTGTTCTTGTCCTTGTCAACAGTGGTTGAGATAGGTGCCTTGAATGCTGCTGAAGAACTTGGATGAGTGAAAAAAAATATGAAAAGAGCTTTCTAAACCTGCCTAATGCCCTTTCAACCAGCTGGTAACACCAGTGGATTGTGCAAGTGGAGTTGTGAGGATGAGTTTGTTTTTTTAGACAGCAAATCTTGAGACAGAATGACAGCCCACAGGGACATCTCTGCTGTGAGAAGAGCAACAGCCTCAGAGAAAGCAGGGGTGTGGTGGAAACAGCAATTAAGATCCGTAATTGCCTTCTTGTGTTCTTTCTGCAAGGCTATGTATATTTTTGGGCAAGCAGTCAGCACACATGGAGTTCTTTGTCTTCTGCAGCCTTTTTGAGGTGTTTAGACTCATCCTGTCTGATGGAATTAAAGACACTCCTTTGGGGAGCACTGCACAGCCCCATCCCTATAAGGTCTGCTGTTCTTCATAAGGCAGCTTAGTATCAACATCCCAAATGGCCTATTCCAATAGCTGTACTCTAGAAATCTTCTAAGAACTGCTCCTGTTTGTAGGGATTTTTTTTTGTGTTGAAGAGGTCTTTGCATGTGCTGCTTCTGTGAGTTAAAAAGAAAGAATTACAGGCTCTGGAATTAGCTCTGCTGAGCCGGACTCCTGCTACTGAGATAAGGCAGAAACTAATTCATAAAGCCTCATAGGGGACAAGAACTCAGCCCCAAAATGGAGTTTAATGTGAGATCTGTTACACTTTTTGCCAATAGCACTAGTTATGTTTGATTGTTCACCGTATTGTTTACTGTGAAAACTCAAATTACAACACTTCATTGCTCTTGGTTCCCTAGTCTGCACCTGCACTCACTGTTATACAAGGCTACTGGCTGCTTCCTTTTACCTCTGCCTCAAGAATGCTACCTGATGAGTGTTCTTGCCCTCATCTGACAGTTTCAGCTTTGTACCTGAGTTCTTGGCATGCATGTAGTCAGTATTTTGAGCGACACGTTCCATCAAACTGATTGCTCAAATGGATGTTTCTGGCTGAGGTTCCCACCTTCTCTGATCCAGCCCCTGCTGGATCTTAAAATAATGGTATCTATTAGCATATCTATTGCACCACAGTAATGTATTAAATAACACTCAAGAATGGAAGTAATCCTCATTTTCTTGGATCAGGAAGAGTGATAGGAAAGAAGAGAGGTGAAAATTCAGAAATCTTCAATGTGACAGGGAAGAGTTAAGAAGAACAATAGAGTCATTTCAACAGACAGATTTGGAGCAATTTTATAATACAAGTTTGGAAGTGTGAAATGATGATAAGTGTAATTTTCATATTCCTCGTTTTGTTTCTTTTGAGTGCACAGTTCCTGAATTTGCAATGGAAGAGTCGTGGATTTCCTCCTGGACCGACCCCATTTCCCATCATTGGAAGCATCTGGTGGATAAACTTTAGAGCTGATCATGGGAGCTTGAAAAAGGTATGTATTTGCAGATGTGAACTAAAGAGCTATTGAGGCAAAACCTGTAAAATCTGGTGATGGTTGTTGATAGGCTGATGTGGTAATGGGGAGAACCCAGAGAGAAGGTGAATTGGGGAAGTGAAGTGCCTAAACAAGTTAAGGTAGAAACCTGCAGACAGTCTAATTTATATGAAAGCTGATATGTATGCAATTTCAACAGAACTGAACATACTAATCTTGCCTCAGAAAAGATTTCTATTTTTAAGGGAATCTTTGGCCTTGAAAGGAAAAAGTAATTCTCAGATTTCCCATCACAGGCATATATTCAAAATAATTTAAAACTAGGTATCTTGAATCAGAAGATGTGAAAAGCACCCCAGGATATCTTCTGCTGTCATAGAATGGAAACAAGATTGTATCCCATATGCAGCCAAATCCTTTGATCCATTGTTTCTCTGAAGTCCAGTCTGGGATGTGCTCTTTGCAGATAAACTAAAGACGTAAGTGATGGTGAAAGGAAAGAATTTGTGGGAATAATTAGGTCCATGCTAAGCCTGTTAATACAGATTCTTTCAGTTTTCAACATCCTCCACTGAGCTAAAATGTTGCAAGAGAACACAATGTGTTAATGTGTTTTTCAAATTGCTACCTTTCCTTATGTGCTAAGTGCAACTTGCAGGTCAGGGAGTACCTGGCTGCAGCTGAAGGGAGCTTAAAAGACTGTGATGCTAAAATTTTCTGATGAGTACATGTTAATCACTGTGAGAGGACAGACCTGTACTAGTTCTTGGTCTGGTGTTGGGGATTTTGTCCTTGCAGAATACCCACAGCATTGCCTGAGAGCAGTCCCCATTAGTACCCAGAGATGGGATCTATGCTTAGATGCTTCAGTTGACAATATTTTAGTATAAGATGGGAAGAGTTCCTGCCACTGAAATATGAAATCTGCAGTATTAGAAATCCTGGAATTCATAATTTCAAGAAATTCTGGTTGTTGTCTGAGGGAATGCACTATGGAGTTGAAAAAGGTAACCAAGAATGGGCAGGTGAAATTTCACAGGAAACCTTGTACAGCTCCATAAACACTCAAGGCCATTTACCCTGTGGTTGGTATTGCAAAGGTAACCCAGGCCAAGTTCTAGAAAAGGATCATTTATTCTTTCATTGCCCACATTTCTGTGGGTGGTGTGCTCCCAGAGAGAGCCCAGATCCTTTCTATGGGAAGCACTCCTATCACAAAACACAGCCACTGTCCCTTTTGACCTCCCAAACCCCTGAGTAACGTGCTGGAAGAGAGCAGCCCATCATGTGTGCGTGTTCATTGATGTTTCTTCCATGGGTATTTTTTTGATCTTACCTGCAGCTGGCTAAAACCTATGGCAACATCTGCACCCTGTGGATGGGTCACAGACCTGTAGTGGTGCTCTATGGGTTCCAAGCAGTGAAGAACGGTCTCACCAACAACTCAGAGGAGGTTTCAGGGCGACTGCAGACCTACATTTTCAATGAAATGGCAAATGGAAAGGGTAAGATGTTCATGTCTGTGGAAGGACTTCATCCTTGACTTTCTTTGTTTAGTCTTGTATTCTTCTTACTGAAAAATCAATAGTTCCCAGCTGACTTTCTGTGTGCTCAAGGTGAATCATATAATTCTGAAGCATCATCCTATGTGGTCTCCAAATCCCACTGGCACACATGTATTTCAGAATTTTATTAGAGCAGCATGGTCTTGTTTGTCCATTCTTAGTGTTGTCTGCATGTCGTGATTTGAAATAATCCTGAGCCTGTAGCCTCCTCTGCAAGCTGAGACTAAAGTAAATCTTTATGCTCCCAGTTGTTTGTTTACAGCAAAGGCTGCTGTAAGGAAAGCACATACAGAACTCAGATCTAGTCTTGTTCCAAAGTACAAAGTCACAGGAAGGTCAGTGAAGCTTTAAATTTATTAGTCAGACTGTCCAAAGTACTGTATTGTGCTATCAAAAACACTGCTGAATCCCAGTGGATGGAGAATAAAGACAGTGATGTATTTAAAACAGAAATAATTGAACTTGTTTCCATCAGCCTCTTATCCAGAGAATGTACAACGGATGCCTTTACCCTCAGTCAGGATTTGTTCCATGTGAACTACAGTCTGGGAAGCTTTAATTTGTAATACTAGCTAATATAAATAGAGAAAAACCACTTTAAGATATAGAGATGATTAAGTCCCTGGTTCCCAGGACAGCAGAAGGAACAGGGGAGAGTTATCCCAGTCTGTAGTGAAGCACCTGTCCCAGGGAGCAAGCTGTCTTTCCCAGGGAAAGTGCAGGCTAGACTGGTGGAGGGGCATTTCCCCACCAAGCAGATTAAATGCTTCATGCTTCAGATTAAATGCTTCATGTGAATCTGTGCTCATGAGAATACATGAACAGCATACAGAGCAGCCTGAGACTCCTTTCTGTCTCACAGGAACTCTTGATCTTAAGAAGCTGTTCACAGATTGGCTAAAGCCCATTTTTCCTTCTCATTTTGGTTGGTGGTTCTTGCCCTGGCTTCATTGTCTTTCCAGAAGAGACCTTTCCAGGATGAGAACTTGATATTTGGTGTAAGGATCCTGGTAGAGCAGGATCCCTCAAAGACCAGAGACAGATGCTTCAGAAAAAATAGGACTAGGTTTGGAAGGCAGGTGTGTGAGTCCAGAGATCCAAGTGGGTTTTTTGCAGGGGTGGGAATATCTTAATCAAGGTGTTTTCTCTGACTCTAACAACATTCAATTCAAAGAACACTCACTGCCCTGATGTGTTCCTCCTCTTTGAGTGACAGCATGACGAGAAGATGACTCTTACTGTGTTTATCATTTACAATTGTATAAACTTTAATATGACATAAAATTCATTCTTGATGGCTAAAGGTATCTTGGTCTCAAATGGTCTCATCTGGAAACAACAGAGGCATTTTGGAATCGGAACTCTCCGAAAACTGGGAATGGGGAATAAAGGAATGGAGCGTGGGATACAAACCGAGGCCCATTACCTGGTCGAGTTCTTCAGAGACAAAGAGGGTATGGCATTGACACAGTGCTTGGGGGCAGACACAATACAGACTGCTTAACTCTAAGGGTAAAGACTACTTTTGTTACAGAATAAAATTGATTTGGAGCACACCTTAGATTTGCAGATTTAGCATAAGGTGCTAAAGAACTGCAGACCACACATTCTGTGGCATTTGCTAACAGGCTGGAAAAAGAAACATGAAGGAATACAGCAGGGAAGTCCCTGAACCCAAAATACTGAAGTTTCTTTGCTTATTTATTTATTGAGAAAAAACCCCTCAGAACCCTTGAGATTACTGTACAGCTGAACCTCAGCAGTTTATATTTTGGGATCAACACCAAGATTGAGATTTAAAAAGAAAAAAAAGAAAAAAAGAAAGCAAAAAGGAAAGCAAATTGAAAAAAAAAAAAAACACCAAAAAACAAGGCCAGGAGTTAAAGATTCAAAGCTTTCCTGTCCTCATTTTTGAATGAAGTTTATCTTTTGTTACATTTCCTAGTGAATTTTGGGTTTTTCTGAGTAACAGTATAAATATCATAGAGGTCATCCATTATAAAATATCACTGTAATCTTGTTCTCCCAAATAGCAAAGGAGGAGAAGGAAGTGCTTTGGAGATGAATGTTTTTCTCTGTCTTCAGGAGAAGCTGTCGACCCTTCCTTCCCCATTGTCCATGCTGTCTCCAATGTGATTTGTGCTGTGGTGTTTGGACATCGTTTCTCCCTAGAGGATAAAACTTTCCGCCAACTGATTGAAGCCTTCAATTTTATAGTGGCTTTTGGGAACAGCCACTTTTATTATGTAAGAATATTACTTATATTATATATTACTTATTTGAATACTACTAATATGCAACTTATTTGATTATTGAGCTCATTATTTATTGCAGTATAATTATATCAGTATGTATTTTATTAAAGTATTAAAGTATTGCATTATTGAATACTCATAAATATTCTGACTGTGAATATGAACTGGACCTGCAGTGTTGTGGGTTTGACACGATTCAATTATGAATATTGTATTAATCTTTATTAGAATGTCTTAGCAAAGGTAATGTGCTTGGGATAATGACCTTTTCTGTAATGGGAATACCAGTGTTGTTAAAGTGAGATGATGATACTCTGTGTGAGAATGAGAGAATGAAAGAAAATTATTTTTGTTTTTTTGGTGCTAAGGCAATAGACATAATGTTTATCAATATTAATAAGTCTACTGTTAATAAACATTTATGTCAATCTGCAAAAGTAGAATATTTTGTTGGGGAATTAACAGGGCAGTAAGGATGGGAAAATTAATACTGCATAATTAAAAGTTATGAGGTAAGGATAGGAAAAATCCAGGATGAAAACTGTGCTGTCCCTAATTAGTGGTTTTAATGAGTGTTTATATACTCAATGTGTACTAAGCATTTCTTTTTGTGGACACAGGATTTTTCCCAGAGAAATTCAGCAATTTAGCACCAAAAATGTCCATGCTGTATCACAAGGCTTCTCTACAGTGTCACTAACTGCCTCTGTGCTGAATTCTTGCTCCCCAGATATGTGAAGTGTTCCCATGGCTTGCAGAGCGCCTCCCAGGACCTCTACATAAAGCAAGATTTTCTCGGGATTTTGTTCGTTCCTTTGTAAGGCAGGAAATCAAAAGCCACAGGGAAAAAGGCAGAATAGATGAACTAGAAGATTTCATTGACTTTTACTTGAAGCAAATAGAGAAAGTGAGTAATTAATGCTGTACATGACACAGATCCAACCATAGGGATTCCCTGTCCCTTCCCCGCTGTTGTCTGTCCACAACAGCATTACTGCAGAGCTCTGCAAGTACAGCTTAAAAACTGCTGTAGAACTCAAAATATGAACTTTGAATAGTTACTTCAATAACTTGTTCTAGAAGTACACATTATTTATATTGGCTTGTTATCATACTGGGGAATCCTTAGTGAGGGCTGGACGGTAGGGAGGACCTTGAAAAGGTGCAGGTGTTTAGATGCCTGCCTAATTCTGATTCTTTTTTGCCTTGTATTATTTTTGTGCTTAGTAGTGCTGTATGAGTATCATGACAATCTTGAAATATTTGCAGTCTCTGCTCTGAAAAAAAGCATAAATCTTTAAAAGGATAATGTTATATATTGGATAGATTGCTGAAATCAGCAAATGCACTGAGTGGCATGGGTGGTACCTTGAAATGTGTTTTTCTACTGCGGAAGTTAACAGAGGTCAACATGCCCCTTTAGAAGGCAGCATAACAGGAACTTATACAGCTGACACATTCAACAGCACCTGTAATTTAACAATATCAGTGTACTCATTTGAGTAAAGTCTTTGCCTATATCTGTGTTCTGCTCAAGTATCTGTATTTTCTCTGCCCTCTAGAAATCTTGTTCCTTTAGATACAATGATCACTGTCTGGCTCAGTGCTGTTACACAGCTATACCCCGTTTTACCTTTCTCGTTGACATTTGTAGACTAAAAATGTCCCCAATTCTACATTTGATGAAGACAACATGGTGCAGTCTGTTTTTGACCTTTTCCTGGGTGGCTCAGAGACCACAGCCACCACTCTGCGCTGGGCTCTTCTCTTTATGTTGGTTTATCCTGACATCCAAGGTGAGTTGTACACACAAGCATGGATATGATTCAAGTAGAGCAATTTTCTGTTACACTTCTTTCTTTTTCTTTCTTTTTTTTTTGCTAAGATCAAGGATTTTTTAAAGATCAAGCTTTCTTTTTTTTAAAGATAATTTTTGAGCTTTTCTTTTAATAAGCCAATGTGGTAAAAAAATTTCAGACAGAGATTTTAAAATAATTTCAGGGATATTGAGCCTCTGATACTGTATTGGGTCTTGTTGATTTTTGTCAGACTGTTTCAGCACTGTAAGCATATAATGGAAGATACAGGCTGAAAACACACAAGGTGAAATAAGAGTTTAGGATAGGGAAAAGTGATGTTTTTCTGGTATCCAGAATGTGTAATAAGGTTATATTATTTGAGTTCCTTAACTGAGGCATCAGTTGAATTTCTGTAAAATAGATAGACTTGTTCTAATATATGGGAATGTTAAACAGAAAAAGAAGGCAATAATGGGAAGACAAATATATGATCCAGAAATTCTGGACAGGAGCATGGTTGCACACTAGTTTCAAAATTTTTGGATGATTTGATAGAAGGTTTTCAGAGGTGATGAATTAATAAGCCAAGTACATATTCCTGACTCTCAGGCTGAGGGCTAGAAATCCTTTTCATGCTTGTGGTGCTAGAATGCTAGAAGAACAGAGCCCTGTGGAAACACATGCATTTCAAATTCTGATAAATTATAAAGAAAAAAAATGCCTCTTAGTTTACTAGCCCAAGTTTTAAGTATGAAATCTGACCCCAAACCGTCTGAGACTGTATAAGGTGTTCTCGTTACTGAAGTTTAGATAGCAGTCCGAAGAGATTAACAGTTGGTGATGGTTTAGTAATATGATCCTGTTTCAGTCTCAGCACTACACATTTATCACCTTGATGTGATGGCTTGCTTGCAACACCCTACTTAGTGTGCTGTGAGTCTATATTTATCTGGGATAAAATCAACAGCTTAACTGAATTGATCTCTTCTTAAGAATCTCTTGTTATATTCACAGTTTTCTCCCCTTCCTTTAAATATAATGCTCCATAAATCTGTTTGGCTTGTGGAAAGAGCGTCTGAACATACAACCTATCAACTAGGAAACAGAGTGTAGTAAAATCATAAGTAGCTGGTTGTATAAAGGCATTTACACTTTAGGATATGGTAAGTACAATTTATTTATATATTGTAATTTTTTCTATCACTAGTATACTCCAAAAAGGAAATGAAAGCTCTGTTTTATGCAAAACAGTGTTCTTATATCTATAATGGATATTTAAAAAAATTTTTAGACAAAGTCCAGCAAGAGCTGGATGCTGTTCTGAGTCCCTCCCATCTCATCTGCTACGAGGACCGGAAGAAGCTGCCGTACACAAACGCTGTGGTTCATGAGATCCTCCGCTTCAGCAGCATTGTTTTAATCACAATTCCTAGAGAAGCTGTGAAGAATACCACTGTTTTGGGGTATCATGTTCCAAAGGTACAGATATCCCTTCTATTCCAACGGCATCTTTGGCCACCAGTGAAGGTGTACCATTAAACCTTTCCCCTCCAGCTCAGGACAGGAAGATCTTTTCAATAGATTTAGGATAAGGTGCTGAAGAACTGCAGACCACATTCTATGGTGTTTGCTAACAGACTGGAAAAAAAGACAGGAAGGAATACAGCAGGGAAATCCCTGAACGCAAAATACTGAAATTTCTTTGCTTATTTATTTTTTGAGAAAAAAACCCTCAGAACCCTTGAGATTATTGTTTTTCCCCTAATTATATTGTCTTTCATTTCTGCTGCCTTTCCATGTGCGGAATTATAGCTGGAATCTGTTTGTGTCCTTTTCTTCTTGATGTGTGAGAGACAGAACTGTGCCAACTGCATCTTCCTTTCAGGGCACTCTAATTATGGCAAATATAGACTCTGCTCTTTTTGACCCTGCCTATTGGGAGACGCCTCACCAGTTTAACCCTGGCCATTTCTTGGACAAGGGTGGAAATTTTGTGACCCGAGAGGCCTTCTTAGCCTTCTCAGCAGGTGAGTGCATTGAGAACTGAGCCCAGGTGTGTGGGTTAGATGAAGCTATGTCGTTTTCATTGTGGAGAAGGTCAGAGAGGAATGTAACCCCAAACTGCAGGAGCACATGGTTTTCCCAGCCCAGAAAAATGTTCGACTGCAAAAAATAAGTTGTTTGGCAATTGTATAAACACTTGATCTTTAGATTTTTGTGAAAATACAGAGAAGATAAAACAAGTAAGGTCCAAGAATTCCCAATCACTTAGGGACTTGAGTCCTTACACTGTTGCCCTTGGTTATGTGTATGCTAGGTTATGCCATTACAGTGGATATTCTGTGGCAGGCTTCTGTGCTTTAGCTGATTTATTTTGTATAAATAATTCAATATTCATCAGTGCAGAGAGATGAATGGGAGATCCAGAAGCTGGATCAAATACATCTAGAAGTCTGTCTTTCCTGTGGAGCTTCTGGAATAACTCTCACCAGTATGTGAGTTTATAGAAGTTTAAACAAACAAAAGCCCTAGGGGATCATGCCAGGAGGAAATAGCCTGGTTTTCAGACCTGTCAGCTGAGATGTGAAAGTGTCAGGGTCAGGTTTCTGATACAAATTGTGCCGAAGAGGAATTGGTTTCTCACATCCAAACTGAATGACCTGACCACTGCATTTCAGAGTTTGCTACTGTCTGTCTCTGGGAATTATTATGGACAGAGTTAATTGATAAATTTGGAAGAGATTTTTCTTTAACAAGTTGTTTTCACTGAAACCATTATGGAGGAAAATGTTTCATCAGGTATAGAATGTCCTGTCTTCTGATTTTTCACTGTTGTTAAGGAAGGTAAGTCAGCCTGTACTAAGCAGAAACTGTGATGGAACCTAAAGATGCTTTCTTGTTTTTGTTTGGAATCAAAAGACTGAAATCCCTCTCTATGAAGGAAAATCCTTTATATCTATAATATCCTTTATATCGACCTATAAAATCCCTATAAAACTAGGGAGTACTATAGATTAGGAAGCAAGAATGAAACTTCTGAGAAGCATCTCTGGAATCTTTTCTGTAATCTGGGGAAATCCTGCAAAGACGAATTGTAGTCATCTCAGTTGTGTGTGTCCAGTTGAATCGGAGAGAAAATTGTCAAATTCAGCAAAGCTCTTTGTTCCTTGGTGAGCAATACTTCTGTGAAAAGCTGGGAAACAGGTGCTGGTTACAGACCTTGGTGGGGACTGACTTCTCTTTCCATTCACCCCTTACAGGTCACCGTGTTTGTCTGGGAGAGGTGATGGCCAAGATGGAGCTTTTCATCATTTTCTGCAGCCTGTTGCAGAAATTCAAGTTCACTGTACCAGAAGGAGTTAAGGAAATCAACACAGACATTATCTTTGGGAGCACCATGAAACCTCATCCATACAAGCTCTGTGCAGTTCTGCGCTAGGTTGCTCAGCATGAGAGATTTAAGAGGCACAGATTCAGGTTTGGTAGTGTGCTAGGATTTATGCATCTTTGTGATTCTCATTTTTAGCTCAAGTTCAGTGCAAATCTCTCCTTTTTGTGTTATGTCTTAGAAGCCAGCCCTGGAAAATATTCTGTTTTTTTCTGTGTCTGGAAAGTGTCTGTACTTTCTTTTTTCTGCTATGTTACAAACGAAATAAACATACATGATTATTGCTCTGTCTAGTCTTACTAGAAACTCAGCAGAATCTTACTGGAGGGAGCAGGAACATCAGAGCCAGATTCTGAGGAGTCTTTCCTTACATTCTCAAATCCAGAATGGTGTGTGGGAATGCTGTTCCCAGAGGTGGTGCTCTGGGCACTGCCAGAGCTCCCGGGTACGGTTGCATGGGAACACAAAGCTGTGGAGGGGCATCTCACCTTGCTGGGAGCCGCTCTGTCTGTCTAGCCAAGAGCCAGGGGTAGATGATTGCTTGAGACTGGAAATAACAGAGACACAAGAGTGCAACCCTTCATTTGGCTATGAGGCTTGTGCCAAGAGCAAAGGCAAACCCCTCCTGTTGTTGTCTGCTGGAAATTGCAGAGGGAAGCCCCACTGCTGGCGAAATGCAGTGGGTGGAAACAGATAAGGACCAGTGGGCTGGCCTGGAAACCTTTTTTTTTTTTGGCATATACTCTTCTGGTGCATTTTAGAGGCATTTCTATGAAGGTGAGAGTCCTCTCACACACTAGGGTTCATAATGCCAATGCTGCATAACAGATTAGGTTGGTCGTGTCCCTTCATTGATGCCCAAAAGCACAGTTCAGGGGGCAGCTTGCAGTGTTTGCAAACTTGTGCAGCAAAGCTTGCTGCCTGCAAAAGAGAGAGGGGCAGGGCAGGAGACATTGATGTGGTGTTCCCCAAAAGCTGTGGGAGAATCAAAGCTCTTGAGTGTTTTCTGTGAGGAGAGGGGCAGCTGCACACAAGCAGCCTTCTAAGGGCTGAGCTGAGCCTCCTAAGTCCAAATGCACACTGAGGGAAGAGCTGTACAAGGTGCAGCTGGCAGGAGCAGTGCCCAAGCTGGGCTAGTGGATAGCAAGCACCAGAAGCCACTCTCACTGTGAGACTGGCCTTGTTACCCACCCAGTAAGATTTAAAACCCAAGGTCAGAGTGAGGGTTACTGTTGCTTGACCCATTTCCTCCCTTGAAGAAAAGTGTCAGTGTTGGTACTTGGCACTTCTGGACGGTGGTCTGAACCTGACCGACAAAGTTAGTTTATTATCCTATACTAAAAACCTGCATACCTTTTCTCTGTAAACTTCCTGGGCTGCTCCATGCACTTTGACAGAGGACACACAACTGACACCAAAGATGGTGACAAGCATCAACATTATTATTCCCCAGTACAACCTTTTCTACCCTTTTCCCTCACATGCATAACACCTGTGTGCCCATTTACTCTTTTGTGATGGTCAATACCCATCAGCACTCCTCACTTCTCTTCCTTCAATACTGTCCACCTGTTTTACACAGCTGCACCCCTTTAGGGATGAGGCTCGGCAGCCCCATTCCCAATTTTACACAATCTGTTCTACAGAAAAGACTTTACAATTGTTATTGCAAGCATGCTTCAAGGACTAGTCAGCATTGCTCTGTTTATCCATTGTGTCATGGGCTGAAAGGAAGGGGAAGAAGAGAATGGGCCAGCAGCTCTCCTGGCAAGAGTGAAAGAAGGAGGATTCACATTTAGAGGGAAACCTTTCTGTTCTTCTGAGCTGTCAGCCACCTCTAACCCCTGCTTCCCCAGGCATTCAATTCTCTTCCTGGAAGCTGGCAAATATAGCTTACAAAACCTTATCAAGTTTCTCTCTTCCCAATCCTCCAGCACCATCTTGTATGAGGAGAAAAGCAATTTGTATTCCCTTTGACATCTCTTCTAAAGACTTGGGAAAGCTGTTTGGCAGCTATCTTCCTCCATGCAGGCAGTTCATGTCTAGGCTGAGAAGTGCAATCACCAGAATGTGGCTAACCTGTGTGGAAAAGTCAGAGTGAGCCTGGAGGGCCAGGGGAGGTGCAGAGCAGCCAGCCAGGACTGTGCCAGATGGGGCTGCAAGTGGGCAGGGCAGGCAAACCTTGGGGCTGTGAGTCTCCTCCCAGGAACACTTTGGAAAATACTAAACTCAGAGTTGGGAGCAGTTTGAGATTCAGAAAGTACAACACCAGTGAAGAAACTAAAAGTCCCAAAAGTGGTCTCTGAAATGAGTAATTCAGTTTTTCAGGCAGATCCCAGCTCTCAGTTCGATCAGCAGCCAGCAAAATGGGTAAATGTTATTTCTCTGCCCTGTTTCTGGAGTAAACCAATGTCCTTCACACCTCACAAGTTTTATTTCTAACCGTGCCAGTTCTGTAAGTTCGGTGCATAAGCAGCAAGGCCATCTAGGTGCCTTCCCAGAGTGCCACATGCTGCTAAGTCAGATGAGACAAGTCTAAGTTAATGCTGTTCCTGTGCAAGTGCCAAATCTGTGTTGATCATGATCAAATGCCACCTTTTGCAGAGCTGGAGTTGCTCAGTTGCATGAGAGCACTTGTGAAAGAAGTTCTCAGAGACAGCTGTGTGTTATCTTTGTTCCTGCAGCAGGCAATCCAGGGGGATTAGCCAGAGGCAGGTGGAGGGGTGAAGAAATTTTGTTTTCTGCTAGGTCAAGGAGACTGCAGCCTCACTTCCCTGATCAGGGAGTGGGAGGACACTTGGGTGTTACATCATTTTTGCCATCAAACTCCTGTTACCCAATGATCAATTGGAGTCTTTTATGGTCTGTGTGTCCTAGGCAAAAAATTAAAAGGTAGAGCCATCCCCCAAACACTTTTCAATATAAACTGTGAGGAAAAATATTAAAGGAATAGCAGAGAACATCAGAATCAAAAGCATGGGGTGGGTTAAGTAGCAGAGCCCGTGGTTGGTGCATATGATGGCTACTGATGAGCCTGAACTTTTCAGTAACCCCACTGCCCTTTGGTTTGCAGCCAACCCTCAGGAAATCTTTTAATTTCTCATTCTTGCAAGGGGTTTTTTATGAAACCAGAACCGTGGGCAGGGATTTTTGTCACAGCAGGAGTCATTGCACAAGGAGGTGTATAATTAACCAATATTTTGTGTCCCTTGAAGAGGCAATGATTGACAGATGTGTGGCTGCAATATAGTGGAATGACGTCATATACGCTTAAAAATAAGAACACTTAATTCTCTGGGATGAGGAAGCAAAAGTGATCAAGAGGGAAAGACAGCAAGTCACAGGAGCGTCAAGTGTTTTTTCTCTTTTCAGGGAGGTACCCCAAAAGCAAGATAAACTGGATCTCTCTTCTGTCTACACAGCAGTCATAGAGAGACAACCTTGCTGCGTAAATCAGAAGTAAAATGTTAACAGTGAGTGAGGTGCTGGTATTTTTTGTGGTGTCTCTGCTCTTGTCAGAGTTTCTGAAGTTGCAATGGATGCGAAGAAAATTGCCTCCTGGACCAACTCCATATCCCTTCTTTGGAAATCTGCTGCAGATGAACTTCAAAATTCATCATGAGCATCTTAAAAAAGTATGTATTTTCTGGCAAGTTATTAATGGACTCACAAGCTGATTGAAAAGTAAATGTGTTTAATATAGTCTTATTTTGAATGCTAGGGAGAGATTAGTTCTAAATTGCACAAACGTGGAAATAGGTGGAGATAATTAAAATATCTGTTTCTTTGTGCGAAAATTTGCACTTACTATTAAATAAATATTTAATACCTTATGTGCATATGAACAAAAGCATAATGATGATAATAGTCATGTCTTACACACAGGAAAATGATGTATTTAAAAGTAGACTCACTGATTCTGTGCAGTCTTTT
The DNA here is from genome assembly GCA_013397075.1 of Rhabdornis inornatus. Taxonomy (NCBI): domain Eukaryota; kingdom Metazoa; phylum Chordata; class Aves; order Passeriformes; family Rhabdornithidae; genus Rhabdornis; species Rhabdornis inornatus. The sequence continues at coordinate 253,957 of VWZS01006489.1, forward strand.
GAATGTCTGTGTTTTGACTGTTGTTGCACTGGCATTTTTAAAGTATCCCATGAAATAGCTACTGAGGACATACGTGTTTCCAGTATAGAAAAGATGACTTTTTAATACACTTATTCAATGGATTTTTTTGAATGATCTCAAAATCAATTTTTTTGTGACATACTATTTGGTCAGATTTTCACAACAGATTTCAGTCTGCTTAGCAAGACTGAGCTTTTAAATGGCTAAAATAGTTCACAGTATGCTCAAACCCTTTTCTAAGTCCAGTTGTAATGTGCAGCACTTCTAAAGTGTGTATCCTTTTGTTTTATAGTTCTTATACATCTATATTAAATATTTAACATTTAAATATGTAAGTAATAGCACCCCACTCTCCCTCTTCATTCTCAACCTTCCCTTTCCCTGTTTTTTCCATGTCCTGCCAGTTCTGTCCTCCTGAGCTGCATATTTCAAGGCAAAGGAGTATTACTCCATAACATAAAATAATAGGTTGTGCCTGTCTGCTGTGTTTTCTTGTATTTCTGACATCCCAGACATGAAGAGTAGTACTGGTCATCCCAAGGTTTCAAAAGCCATGAACTGGTCTTTACAAAAATGAAATTAAACACAAACATGCAAGCACAAGTACATACATTTTTTGCTCACTGTGCATAAGTATTCCCTCTTGTTTGCTCCCAGGCAGCAAAATTTTGTAATCCTCTTGTCCTGCATTTCTTGAGATGTCTTGGCAACACAACCCTCTTTCCAGCCTCTTTTGCTACTTTTCTGGTTCCTGATTCAGCAGCCAGGGGTAGGACTGTCCTGCCCACTGCCAGTGATGCCTGTGTGCACAGCAGCTGAAGACAAAGCTGTCACAGCTGAGCTAGAAAGGAAAGGGTGATTCCTGCATTACTCTACTCCTTGGCTGCTTTTGGTACACTTGACACACAAAGGGGAATCTGTAGATGGTTCACATCAAATTCGTGACCTACTGATGTCTTGTAGCACGTGGTGAGGATGGAAGAGATCATTTACAATGAGTTTGAATCGTAAGACATAATAAACAACATCACAGAGTTTGGCAATATTGGCTGCCATTTTAGGAACATCATGATCTTTAGTAAATTCAACTTTAGATAGAAACCTGACTTCAAACTATACTGTATGTAAGAACATACCTGATGCTGTTGTCAAAGCCAGTCACCCTTAGGGCATCTGCCCAGGGAGAAGATCTGGTTCATCTTGCTTGATTTAAAAGCATTGGTTCTCACTCTTGTTATTCTGAATCTGCTTTGTTCTACAGATGGCCAAAATTCATGGTAATATCTTCACCTTATGGGTTTCAAACACTCCTGTAATTGTCCTGCAAGGGTTTCAGGCAGTGAAGGAAGGTCTGACTGCCCATGCTGAAGATGTTGCTGGAAGGCCCACAAACAAAATCTTTCACCTTCTGACACGTGGAAATGGTAATTATTACTTTCAGAAACTCTTTTAATGTGTTGTATCCCTAGTTTTGAATATTGATCTAGAGCCTCAAACTCCTTAATTTACATCAGGAAAAACCTTTTTATTTTCACAATTTTTTGAAAACACTTCTATTCTATATTGTGTCAGAACAATAATGACAGCATAGAGTTAATGTAAGAACTTCTATATAGAAGATAAATGGCTAAAATACAAAAAGAAAGAAAGGAGAAATGTTGCCAGACTGCTGTAAAAATTTTGAAAAAATTAGAAGAAAAGAGAAGCTTCTTGGATGTATCAACTGTACCAATCCATTAATTTATAAGGCATTGACAGCATTAGTTCATTATGATCCTAGGTGTTATGTTCTCTAATGGTCATCTCTGGAAGCAGCAGAGGCGTTTTGGAATGGCAACAATGAGGAAAATGGGAGTAGGGAAGAAAGACCAGGATTATCTACTGCAAGAGGAAGCTGCTCACTTGGTGGAATACTTACAGAAAACCAACGGTATGTGAAGGTGGGCAGGGCAGTCTGTGCAGTGGGAGACTTTGCTGGAGAATGGGGCACTGGTGGCTTTTGAAACTGTTTGATGACAAAAATGGATTCAAAGTGTATGTGCAGAGCTGAGTCTCAAAAGTCTGTATATGCTACCTGCATGAGATTTTTACTGGTGGAAGTATGAAACCCCACAGCAAGATCACAGAATTAGAGATTCCTATCTTGTTATAGATATGTCTAGTTATATAATATACCAGTATATATATATATACTGGTCCCTATCAGTGTTATTACTTCTGAGTCAGTTCTACGTTACTTACGGTAACAGCATCAGGGTAACAGCAAACAGTAACAAAATCAGTGACACAATGCCTCCTATTCTGGTGTAGAAAAGAAAAAGCATAAAATATGCAAAGCTTTGACCAAGAATGCATGGACCTGTGCTCTGCTCTGTTAAGTGCAGTAGAAAAATCTCAGCTCACACAGCTTTTGGTGAGGTCCTCAGTAGAGAGATTGTTCAGGTTGTGCTGCTGAAAAATGGGGTGAAACCATGGGTAGGTTGAAATACTCTAATGTAAAATGATATGAGCAAAGAATAGAAGGTGGTTATCTTCTCAGCTCATCTGTGTATTTAATGTCTCAGCTGGTTTTGCTCCCTGGTTATTGCCAAACATCAGATCTGCTGATGCCACGGTTTGAAGAAATCTGGGTGTTTTTGTAATTAATAATACTAATTCCATTCCCACCAGCAGTTTTTTAACCAACAGTGTTTTCTAGATGTTTGAAGTTACTTTTTTTACTCAGGTCTTTTGCCAATGAATTACAATTTGCCATCCAGTGATCTAGTTAATGTTTATGAAATTTCATTAGCTCTCCTGTCAATGGGAAGAGTAGGAACAGTAAGTGTTAATGGTGAATGCAGTCCCTTGTGTTTACAGGAAAACCTCTGGATCCTGCTAAGCCTGTTGTTCATACAGTCTCAAATGTGATTTGTTCTATGATTTTTGGACATTGTTTCTCCAGAGATGATGAGAATTTTCACCGCCTGATTGAATCCTCTGACACCGCAGCCGCATTTTTGAACAGCATCTCCTGTTTTGTGAGGAAAAACAATTTTATTTGTTTGCTTGCTCTCTATAGATAGACTGTGAGAAAGGCAACTTGCTTGTTACTTTTGTAACAAAAATAAATACTGGAGCACCTGGAAATTCTGGGGAGCAAATCAGAGCAGTGCTTGCAGATGCCTAGTTCAAAACTTGTTTCTATTGCTTATGCTTCATCATAGCACAAAAATTTCCTGTATTTGGGGACAGGGATGAAAATGCAAAGGTTTGTTACATGGCTGAGAGATGTACAAAGGACTTTCTTGCAAAAGTGCTACCTGTACAACTCCAGTGTTTGAAACTATATCTGAAATCAGTAATAAAATATGGATTAAATTATCTAGATAAACTCTGAAATAGGCTTATCTTAATTTCTATCTGGCAAACTGGCTTTCTTCACTCTATCACATGGCATGGCTGTCAACAAATATCAAGAGTAAATGGGTTTTTACTGCTTCCTTCACTACTGCCAGCCAATCTCATAGAAACTGGAGTAGAGCAACTGTTTTGTGCAAAGGTAACATGACACAAAATTGCTTAATGGCAGCTTTTCCCTACAGTTTTTGGCAGCAGCACCTGTACCACATCTGCACACCCTTACAAGGATTCACTGACATACTGGAAGCCACCCTCTTCTAGCTGCTGGATGATATCTGTCTCCATTCAGGGCACCAGCTCCTAACTTCACATCTGATCCACTGGAGAGAATAATTCTCTCTTGCTTCCGTATGTGCATCTGTGACTGCAGCTGCCAAAGCAGCAGGAAAGATGGCCTCAGTCTGGGGCAGTTTTATTAGAAGTCATTTATGAAAGGGAACTACAGTACCACAGTGTAAAGTCAAAAATGAATTTACTCATGCACCAGGCAGCTGCTTCTGCAGAACTTGTTGGAACTCATCCAGTTCTGTGTCTTGTATGATTTCCACCATCTCTGACTAACTGGAAACTGCTGTAAGCAAAGTCCTATAGGATTTGAGGACTAATTTGATATTTTTGGTAGATAAGCTAAAATAAAATTACTTATTAGTAACTATCCCAGAAGATGCCAGTGAAAAAATTCCTAAGCTACCCTTCTAATCAGGGTAGACACAGGTTCAGCTGTTTCCAAACTGCTCTTAGAAGGTATTTGTATAAGTCATTTTAAAAACACCTTCATAGTGTGTCCAGAGCCAACAAAAACGTCCTAGTCCAACATTTCATTGTGCCCCACTCTCCACAGTGCTTTCACAGGAATGTACAATCCCTTAATGACTGGCTGTACTTACCTGTTTTCCTGGTAACTGGACAGGCAGTGCTAAGGAAAATTATGCAATAGAGTGAAGAAGAAATAAAGATGGGAATTTGAATAGGCTTGTGGGGAGATAAATCTTTGTAATCCAGCTGCCATTTAAAAAGGTGGGCCCAGAAGTTATGGCCTAATGGATAATTTAAGATGCGGTAGTTCTGTAACTGGAAGGACATGATGCAGTCTGCAAAATGTGGAAAAAGAAAGTGAAATGAAGTAGAAGAATGGAATGGATGTAAGAAGTGTTCTAGTTCTTTTCTCCTGGTATGGGGCTTTATAAGAATATAAGGACAAGAAGGTGAATATGTTTAGAACAATGAATAAACAGGAGGAAATCCACACAGCTCAGTATTTCTGTGTCATTGAGCTGTTTTGCACATCACACAGATGTGATCTATTTGGTTTCTATCTATTAGAAGGCAAATATGAGTAAAATCCCCATGCATTCACTATCCTACTGTAAGAAAATAAACCTGGGTTTGGATAGTTCTATTTTCACTTTACAGATATATAAAGGAAGTCAGCCTGGATCTGTTTTTTTTTTAAGTGATGAAATAGAAATTATATGTGTGTTGGATAAAGTGAGACTAGATTCTTGGGAGAATCTTGGTTCAGCTGAGCAAAGTTCAGCCTAGCAAAGAATTGGGGTAGAGAGAGATTTCATTTATGCTTTCTACATCACATTTATATTTATATAATCTCTAAGTATATATATAACTTTACAGTATAAAACTGAGATAAATCTTTATTTTGCTCCAGGGAAAAATAGAATTAAGAAAGGCTTTAATCTTTAATGAATTGTGGGATATGCACTATCTCTTCAATCTAATGCTGATTCAGTCATCAGTCTTTCACTCGCTTTTTCCACTACCCAGAAGCCTGTATTAGGATTCAAGCTTAGTTTGCTAAACGCCACATATTTATATGTAATATCACGCATCTAAAGTATCTCTTTTACAGATATATGAGTTGTCTCCCTGGCTTGCTGGTCTTTTCTTGCCATCAGTTAAAAAGATTAAGTCCTGTTCAGATTTTGTGGATGCTCTGTTAGCAAAGGAACTTGAAAGTCACAAAGGAAAAAGAAAACTTGATGAAAATCGAGATTTTATTGATTACTATTTGGATGAGATACATAAAGTGAGTACCTCTGAACTTCTCTCACACTTCACTAATAACAAGAGATTTTAAGTGTTTCTTTGATTATAATGATGTCTAATATAAATTTAGAAGTGTATGATTTCTCCAGGTGGTTTACTTTTGTGTGGCATAACTTTCTTTTCAATTCATATCTGCAGACTAAAGGAGATGCTAATGCTACTTATGATGAAGTAAACTTGATACAGACTGTTGCTGACCTCTTTGTAGCAGGCACAGAAACTACAGCCACCACTCTACTGTGGGCATTACTATACATGGTGATTTATCCTGAGATTCAAGGTAAGCACATCCAAAGAGGTTCGCAACTCTAGCAATGATACAAGTTCTAATAGTGGTTGTGTCTGTTCAAAGAAAAGTAGAGGAACTAATTATTAAAGCATGAATCAGGTCAACTGCATTAATTTGTTTCTTGCTGTATCCTTTCTAACATATAGGCAAATCATTCCAGTTTTGGTTTGTTTTTCTTTTAACAGATCTAAACAGAATGCAGGGTGTGATTAATTTAATCAGCTGGAGGAATTTAGTCTCAGATGAGATAAATTGTCCCATTGCCACTCCATAGACAGTAATGCTTACACTTCCACTAAGGAGTCTTTGGGTCATGCTTTTAAATCCCTGACTCCTACTCTTTCATTTGCTCTTGGCCTCTTGCAGCAGAAATAACATAAATACAGTGTGAGCTTGCTAATATTGGCATGAGGAGTTCGAAAATGTGTGCTTTTAATAATGATATTCACAGAAGATACAGGTTGGCAGAGTAAAGTGACTGAAAAAAAAGAGCCAGAGTGTATGGGATAGAAAGGATTAGAAGGTATAAAATTCACTTTAAAGGCCTCATATTTGAGTGTTTAAGCTGAGTATCAGTCACAGCAGGGGCCTGGCAAGTAGAAAATGTGGATGTGTTAAGGAGAAAGGATCTCCCATTTTTGTTACCTTCAAAAGACTTAAAACTTGAGACTGGGTTGCACATACTGAATTTCCACATGATTTTTCATCTTCTCAGGATATATTAATTAACACATTCTTAAGTTTTGTGGGGGTAATTCCAGTTGCATGATAGAGTCTGTAGTATTAATAAAAAAATAATCAGAAATTACCACTTCAGCTCAGATTGTAAGTAGAAAAAAGAAGTCCTTGGGAAAAATTAATTTGTATAAGTGCTTCCCAAGGCAAGTAATTACAGAATAGCATTTAGAGCATCTGCAGATGACAAGCAAAATCTATGTGATTCTTAATGAAGAACAATCCTTGATCAATTGCTGAACTGTTCCCCTAACACACAATTAATATTTTTTCCAGTTGACTCCCTGCCTGTAGAAAATATATTAATAAAAGTCTTTTTATAAATTACCTTAGAGCGGTAAATGTAACAGGAACCCACACATTAATATAGAATGACCTCATCTGCTATCGTTATTTTCAAACTATATATGCAATGTATAAGCACCCTCAATGTCAATTCTTTTCAGGTCATCTATATGGCAATTTGAAGGCATTATTTTTTATAAAGTATCTTTTTCATCTGGTTGGGTGCCATTTTGACTGTAAAAAACAACAGGAAAAATTGTAACTATAGAGTTTATAGATTGTTTGCTATACATTAAAAGCTAAATATTCCTCCCTAGAGAAAGTCCAGAAGGAGTTGGATGCTGTTGTGGGCTGTTCCCACATATTTTGCTATGAGGACAGGAAAAAGTTGCCCTACACAAATGCTGTAATTCACGAGATCCAGCGATACAGTAACATAATCTTAATTGCACTGCCCAGACTGAGTTTGAAGGACACAGAGCTGCTGGGATATCATATTCCAAAGGTACAAATGTGCTGCATATTTGAATGAATTTGATCTTTGGTCCATTAGAGGATTTTAGAAAGGCTTTTGAAGTTTTTCCAGTTGGGGACATGAACTCTTGTTCTAGCAGCTTGACTGTCTCTGTGGATGGCCTTTCACAAGGCTTTGTTCTAGATATCAGTAGATTCTACAGTCACAGTTTTTGTTGAAGCCACTGCTCCTTTTTTTCAGAACACTGTAGTTTTAGCAAATATTGACTCTGTTCTGACTGATCCTGGAAAATGGGAGACACCTGATCAGTTCAACCCAGGCCACTTTCTAGATAAAGATGGAAACTTTGTAAACAGAGAAGCATTCTTACCATTTGGTATAGGTAAGTGCACTGAACAGGGATTTATTTACACCTTGTGGTAACAACTTCAGATCCATTCATTCCTCAAAATAACTGGGAAGGCACCTACAAATGGGCATATGCAAACTGTTTTAAAGATCTCCAAGAAGAGAGAAGTCCAGTTGTATGTGGAAAAGAATGGCAGAGAAGGAATGACACATAGAGAAGTCTTTCTTGGAAGACGGATCCAGTTTCTCTCTGAGAAGAGATCCATCCAGCTATCAAAACAGTAGCAGAAAAATGCATGGTACTGGGAAGATGATAAATGTAGATTATGCCACCCTGGTGACAATTTCTGTAATATCTTACTGCCTGCTGTAAATGTAGATTGAAACTTTTTGCGGCAATACAAGCAGCCTTTCAGTTATGAATCATTAAATGACAAATTAAGAGAAAAGGATAAAACCTGCAGAAAACAAGCAAAGAAAATCCCAGGCAGTTTAGAAAGGGAAGCGTGATAGAAATCCTTTGGCTGAATTGCCTTTTCTGTTTCTTCACAGGGCACCGTGTGTGTATGGGGGAGCTGTTGGCAAGGATGGAGCTCTTTATTTTCTTTTCCACCCTGCTACAAGCATTCACATTCACCCTGCCAGAAGGAGTGAAGGAAGTCAACACCAAGTTTGTTTTTGGGAGCACAATGAAGCCACCTCCCTACCAGCTCTGTGCCATTCCTCGATAGGAAATGGCAAATTCAGGGAAGAATCACTCTGTAAAACTGCTTCTGTTTGTGAAGCAGTCCTATGAATGTCCTAAGATTTTTGCTTTCCTCTTCATTTAGTTAATTGCTACCCTGAAAGATTCTTGATAGACAGTTGCATCCTGAGCATTATAATTAGAAAGGGTTCATATTTTGTTCTTTTTTTTTCTGTTTGGAAAATACTGGTAACCTTCTCCTGGTGTGTAACAAATAAAGGCATTAAGGGAAGAATTAGAATCAGGACTTATTTATTACCAACTGGAAATAAGTTTTACAGAGAACAAATCTTGAAATGTGGGCTATAAATTGGAAATCTCATGAATAAAGATTCTTTCTCGTAAGCCACAGTTGCATTTGTGGAGATGGGCTCAGAGGTCTTCCAGTCTGTCTTGGGATATTAGTGGGTGCAGGAGGTGGAAGAAGCTCTTGGAGGAAGCTTTCTAGAGGCGGATAATATGATCTAACATTCCCTTAGACTGATATGGTTTGCTGTTGAGTGTTGTACACAACTCTATTGATTCATTGTCACTTGGGAAGACAGTTCAGGGTTTCACCCACCAAACCAGGTAGCATTTCAACCCTTCTGATGAAAATAGAAGAGTGGCTTCATCAGGCAATTGTGGAGAGCTTTTCATATCGTAAGCAAAGAGCAAGGACTGGAAGACAAATGACAAGTGAGCAGGGAGAGAGTGTTGATAATTTATCCTTTTTTATGAGCCCACTGGTTGCCAGTGACATGAGAACTTCTTCATGCCAGTTAGTCTACTCGTGATGATTGCTCCAGATCCTCCAAAAATTTGTTCAGTTTCATTTATTCTTTCATTTTTAAAAATGGATTCTTTTTCACAGTTAGATTACTTCACTTAGCACACCGTGCCCAAGAGCAGATTTGGCACTACTGAAGAATTCTGGAAGCCCTTTATGAGACAGGTGCCTAAGGACTTGGAAAAAGGGGATTTTTTTGCTGGTTTTTTGCTGGCAGTTAACAAGGGATTTTCTTTTATTACATTGGGATACAGTCTTCTTGTATGAGGTACAAATTGGATACTGTATGCCAACACAGGAAGGATTATTTTTATACTCTGATTAGCTGGCAGTGCCATCTCCAGGACTAACATCATTGTCACAGCTATATTTGTTTCAAGTGCCTCTGCCCACCTTGTGTTTTAAAGCACTCCAGTCTAACAGGCAGGGATGTGCATACAGGATGAAACCTGGGCTGGCAGTTTCTCTCCCTGCTGGATTACCCTTATGGGACGGTTCTACCTATGTCCAGCATGTCCTGGCAGGTAGGTGGTTGGTATGAAACCCCCTCATACTGGACCTGCAAACATCCCCCTGGCAGTAGCTCCACACTAGTAAGAGAATGATTCCATCTGGATCCTGAAGGGGAGGCAGCAGTTGCTTGTTAAAAGTCACTAATCCTAAATAATAGCTGGTAGATAGTGCTGAAGAAATGCTGCTGCTGGTTGCATTTAGTCATTGTTAAGAAAATGGAGCCTTGGCTATCTCATAAATACATTTTCCATCAAATAAAGTAAGATAAATCTCATGCCTCAGATCTGAAACCACCCAGAGTCACCTTCCTTTTCCAGTATGAGAGAACTGTATTTGTGGCTGGCTCCAGCTGAACACTAGTTGAAGGTGTGAGACTGCAGCCCCTGTGGGGTGAAGGCACTGGGGCTTAACTTCCATTGGAAAAAAATTACTTCTCCTGATGAAAAATCATTTAGATGGAAAATTTTCTAATATCTGAAAGAAAAGGGAGTGTGTTATATTGATTCCAAATTAAAAGTTCTAATAAATCAGGGAATTTGAAGCAGAGTTTGTGAGATTACGCTGGAGACAGAGAAAGCAAAACTTAGATTTCTTTTCAAAGAGAATTTTACTTTCCCTGTTAAAGGAGAGAGATAAACTAGAAATGATTGTTTTGAAAAATCACCTTTTTAGTGTACACAAACAAAGCTTATGTGGAAACCTACAAATATCCCTTGGTTAATACACATTAATCAGTTATGCGTTAGTGGTAATGAAGATCTATGGTTGAAGGCTGATTGCCCTGGGGGTTTGTAAACTGTGTGCTGGCAGACTCCAGGCTGTTCCTTCTGGATAAGGGTCTTCTGTGTTCCAGAACCACAAAATCTGAAACAGTTTCTGTCCCAAAGTCAGCTTGCAAGAAGGGAGCTGGTGCAAAGTTGTGGCAGTTTTCTCAGAAGATGCGTGAAAACACGTTTCTTTTACAAGTGCTTTACTCTCAAGGCATGGGCAATTTTCACAGGGTAGCATTTCAGTCTGGATCTCTAACAACGGCCTGCAATGGTCATGGTTATGTGGTGCCCAGAACCTCTCTTGTGAGGTTTCCATGGCCTAATTGCAGCATGTGAACTCCCCTGGTGCTGTGTTTGTGGTTCCTGCTGGTGTTGAGGCTTGGCAAAGAGCCTTGGCTACAGACTCTGTTTTCAAGTTACCAAGGATCCACACTCATGTCATGACTAGCTCTTGCTGGGGCCCTTCGTTCTGGAGGTAGCTCAAGATCCCTATTAGGTTTTTCCCATGTTTTAATTTTTTTTTCTTTTAAATCTGTATATTTAATACTAGATTTCTCTAGGAATATGCATTATTTATCTCACATACTTTCTGATGATTTCTCACATCATATAGGGTATCCACCCTATGTCAAGATTGAATGGGAAAATGCAGAAGCAGACAAAATCCTCCATGAGTTTACCTAGTGCTAACAGGTTAGGTAAAAAAGTGAGGTCATATATCAATCCACTTATGTTTTCAATTACATTCAAAAGTGTAACAAATTTTGCTTTTTGTATTAAGCATTAGATAGTTGTATATGTATCGTAAGATAAATGTGAGGTTTTAACTTCTATCAGCCTTGCCATTACTAGATATAACGTGTATATGGAATACATACAAACCAATTTAAAAACTCCAAGATTTAATACCCACTTACATTTGCCTGCTTAATTTGTATGTATGGCTATTGCTTTTCTAAAAGCATTCCTGGAGTACACATACCATTCAAAATTGTCTCAGAAAACCTAGATGGAGGATTTACGTGTATCTCCATTGCCTGGAAAATCTTGGCCCCAGTCTTTTAAGATACCATTCCTACAAATCCTGTGATCCATATTGAATAAGTATAATCTGGAGGAGAAGAAGAAGGGTGTGCATCTATTAATATGCTGAAGCATGAGAATGCAATAAGTAGAACAAAAAGGGAGTGGCTGATAATAAAGAGGGAGGGTGAGAGGTGGGGAATACTTATTATGTGAATTCAAGCTCTTATGAAAAAACTGGTTTAGCAACCAGCCTTAATAGCTTCAACAGATAATTCTGAATAAAGGCAAGCTGGTAAAGACAGAAGCTAAAATGTTGACCATAAGTCAAGTTCTTGTAGCAGTGGCTGTGTTTCTTCTAATCGCACAGTTTTTAAAGTTGCAGCGAGTGCGGAGACGGTTTCCTCCTGGACCAGTCCCTCTCCCTGTCCTTGGGACACTGATACAGCTGAACTTTCAGTTTAATCGTGATCTCCTCATGAAGGTACTTATTTTCAGATACTCCTAATTGTCTAAAAGTCTTTGTGATTTCTCCTTTCTCATGTCTCTTTCTCCTCTCTCAAAACATCCTCTCCCAAAGCTACATTGGTAGTACTGTAACTGTTAACTGGCCACTGAGGTGTCACACTTGGTTTGGATCAGAACTGCTGGTTTGGTTCGCAAAATAAGAAAAAGATATTGCAGTGTAAAGTAGTTTGTCAAGCTAAGAAACCTGGAATTGGAATTTCTGAATGTGTGAAGATCATTCTGGTGTTTAAACCTATCCCCTTTTAACTCTGATTTGCAATGAAATTCATGTGAAACTTGGTACCTTTCTGTCACCCCTTGCCACTAAATTTGATGAATTCATGTGAAAATTGATATAATTTAGGATTAAATATCTTTAGGGATGATGTATCAGATTTGTAGTTAGGGGAAAAAATACTATTAAAAAATTACTTTCACATCATGGATCTGTAGCTTTCTGAACACTGGCACTCTCTAGCCTGAGCAGTAAATAGATAATTCCCTGCACTCTGTGTGTATGAGCTTGTTTGTATTGACAGGATCAAAAACAGATGGAAGAAAAGAAGAAAGTCTCTTATCTAATTACTCCTCTGACAGTTCTGTGTTCTTTTGTGCTACTTTACTTGTACAAATGATAGAAACCCTCTTGAAATAAATTAATAAATAGAAAATACCATTTATCCCATGAATGATTGTGAACTGAGCCTTGCCTTATATACACTAATAAAAGGTACATAATGTTTCTTGACATAGGCATGCGGCTCTGAGAAGTGGGAATACACAGGTGTCTCCAACAGTGAATGATGGAAAAGACATTCATGCTTTCTCAGTGATAACTGCAGTCTGGTGGGAAAGATGGAGAACATCACTCCACCTTAGGGCTGGTCCTGTAATCAGTGCAAAAACAGGTTCATCATGTGTTTGCAGTGTGTGGGATTTAATTTGTGCTTTCCTGGCTTCTCTCCCATCTCTAGCTGGCAAAAATTCATGGCAATATATTCACCTTATGGTTTGGATGGGCCCCAGTGATTATACTGAACGGATTCCAAGCAGTGAAGGATGGCATGACCACACACCCTGAAGATGTTTCTGGGAGGTTAGTGTCACCTTTCTTCAGAGCATTGGCCAAAGGAAAAGGTGAGAATTTCCTGGCATAAATAGTACACTGTAGTGTCATCTTGACAAATTGCAATATCTTTTGTAGCTTGTGACCACCTTCAGAGGTAGCACAGAGGCAGGATTTCTCTGTGAGGAATGACTGCCGGGTGAACTGCAAGGTACAGAGAGGTGAAATAGCTATTGGAGAATAGCAGGAGGAAAATACTAGCAAGAAGAAAAGGATTCATAATATCTTCTATGGAATACTCACTGGGGCAGATTCAGAGGTGATTAGATGAGACAATGGTAAGTTGTGCCATGGAGAAATGCAGGAAAAGCAGGAAAAAAACCCAATTCCTTGTCCTGGGCAAGCTGCCTCCCACTGTGACATTTTCCATGGAAGAGTGACTTTGACAGTGGGACCTTCTTCCCATTCCCTTCCTTTTGTTAATGTTTTCCTGCTGGCACACTGCACCTAGAAGTTCAGTGTGTTTCTGTTTCAACCTTGCTGTAGGTTTCATACCACCAAACATGCTGGAAATTCCCAAAGCCTGTCACAAAGCCTAAATACTGAACTTTCTTGCCCCACAGACAGGAACTTTTCTCCCTGACTGTGGACAGTTAGGACTCTTTCCCCTTTTTCCTTCACAAGAATCATCACCCTGATTCAGATGAGTTTCAGGCATAGCACAGAGTGTGAGACAAGCACTGCAAAGAACATCTAGAGAAGTAGCTGAGATATCCTGAGGTATCTGATTGTCCGGGATCAAACTTAATCCTGCAAGTAATCTCATTACCCAGCTGAGTTTGCCCATTTCAGCCCTGCTAACATGATTACAGGTCACAGCTGTTCCTTGGTGCCTTTGTGTTCACAGGCAATGCAACAGTTTAATTACGTTCTGTGGCTTAGTAAATCCTTTAATGTAGTCTTTGCCTATGATTAATATTAGCATGATAAGGAGCTCTTCCTTTCATGGATGCAGGAATTATGTTAGCAACTGGTCACACCTGGAAGCAGCAGAGGAGGTTTGCTCTGAGGACTTTACGCAACCTTGGTCTGGGGAAAAGAGGTCTGGAGCACCGAGTTCAAGAAGAAGCCCACTACCTGGTAGACTTCTTTGCAAGTATGAAAGGTACTTCTGCAATAAATATCACTACATTTTTGCCATTAGTCTGAGTGTCTTTCGTGTAAGAACTTCTCTGTCCTGTCCTGAAACTGAGGGCAGCTTTTGTTCCACAAGAAAATGTGCAGGGTCTTATACTGTCTGTGTGGAATGGACTGAAAATGGAAAGCCTCCCGTCCCTCTTGTGTTTTCAAGGAGATTATTCTTGCTCAAAATTATTTACAAAACTACTAAAATTGAGAGGAAAAACTGGAGCTTATTTATTATTTACATTATAGAATACCCTAAGTGGAAAGGGATCTCTGAAGATGGTCTAGTCTAACCCCTACTCAAAGAAGGGTCAATCTGAGGAGGTTTCTTAGGGCTGAGTTGTAAATATCTGCAGCAATGGAGACTTCCCCACCTCTCTGGGTAACCAGTTCCACTGTTCAGTGAGCACTGTAGTAAAAACATTTCTTGTGTTTATGCAGAATTTAATGCATTTATGTTTTTTCCTGTTGCCCCACTTGATACCACTGAGAAAAGTCTGGTTCTACATTCTTTATACCCCTCCACCACATATTTATACATACTCAGATATCTCCCTAAGTCTTCCCTTCTCCAGACTAAACAGTCCATCTCTCTCAGCCTCTCTTATGCCAGATGCTTCAATTCCTTAATTGTTCTTGTGGCCCTTAGCTCAACTTGTTCTAATACTCTGATGTCTCTCGTACTGGGGAGTCCAGAGCTGGACCCAGCACTTCAGCTGGGTCCTGCCAGTGCTGATCAGAGGGGAAGGATCACCTCCCTTGGCCTGCCAGCAATTAATTTCCTAATGCAGCCCAGGATGATGTTGGCCTTTGCCTCAAGGGCACATTTTTGGCTCTTTTGTGGTTCTGGTGCATAAAGAGACAAAATCAGTGCTGATGAATTAAGCCTTGTAATGCCATTTGCACACATTCCATAAAGCACTGACTAGAATCTCGTCTTCTTTACAAGATTCTACCCTGATCAACCCAGTTAGGATCATGTGAGTTGGATTTCCCAATACTGATTATTATGCAAAGGCACAATAAGTTAGGACATGCTGTGGCTAGTGTTGTATAAATTAAAAATAATTAGATAGAGCCCAATCCCATGGTTTAAGAGCTAGGAGAGATTGATATGTGATCATGTGTGCAAGGAAAAAAGCCCAAAATAGTAAGTTGCTAATCAGAATCATGCCTTGGCTGTTGGGCAGTTGCATCAATACATACACAAATAGGTCATATATTCCAGAGTCACAGAATAGTTTTCTTGGGATTAGGTTTCAAATAACTGCTTTAAAATTAGTTATTATGCTGTTGACACAATTGGTTGGGAGGAGTTTACAACATTTTATCTTACTGGAGGCTGTATGTCTCTAGCAAGGTCAGACAAAACACAGTAGCCTTGCATGCTTCTGTGTCCTTGCTGAATAAAGCAAGGAGCTCTTCTTGCTCTTTTACCCTCAGGTTCCCTTTGTCCATAGTGTTCTCAGTCATTCCCATATTTAAGACATATTTTGATTTTGCCAGAAAGCAAATTTTCATACAATTTTTTCCTTTACCTCTAAATTTACTCTATCATATGATGCAATATTTTACACATCCGTCATTTCTTTAGGGTGTCACACATTCTTGGGCTTATGGGATTGCAATGTGGTTGTGAGGAATCAGTTTGATATCACAATTTTCCAAAAATATTGCTGCTTCTCTGTGAAATGCAATGCCTTCTTTAAAGTTCTGTGGGTAACTTAGAGGATTCTCACATTTCACTAAAGTAGGAGATATTAACAGTGATATTTATTATTATGGCTGCAGGGAAACCCGTGGATCCTTCTTTCCCTCTTGTCCATTCTGTCTCAAATGTAATTTGTGCTGTTGTGTTTGGACATCGTTTCTCCAGAGAGGATGAGGCCTTTCATGAGCTAATTAAAGCTACAGAACATCTCTTCAAGTTTGGGGGCAGCTTTATTCATCATGTAAGTGAAAGATCTGTTGTATGTTTCTGAATAAGATAGAGAGTGAGAAATGCAGATTCAAGAGCTATTGGGCAAAAGTTTTAGAACGAGTGAGTGATGCCCCACACAGTTTTACTGGGCAGTAAACTCTCTGTAAGTGTGATGGTGAAGCTCCACATGCCAGCCTCGAGCACTTGTGCTTGCTGTCCTGTGTTTGGTACTGTGGTGGTTTGCCCCAAAATCTTTGCAATACAGCACAGGTTCATGGACTGCTCCTGGGTCATGTTTATTACTTGGTTTCTCAACCCCTGCCACCACAGGTTCCTGCATTGGACATCGTGATTCCTAAATATTAAATGTCAGGTCTGAAAGGGTGACTCACATGCCAAGTTTAGACACTGTTTTATATACAGTCAACAGAGAGGAATGAGTCAAATACTAAAATGTTTTGCCGGTGGCTACTTATCTCCATTTTTTCTGTATGACACAGACTTGAAGACTTCCCAGAGAAATTCTTCTCCTTCACCCTGTGTGAGGAGCAGCTCCAGGCACAGGCAGCAGAAGGCAGGAAATGCTAAGACAGCAAATACAACTGCAAGCTTGGCAACTAAACAGTCTGAGAGTCAATAATACATCTGACAGTAAAGGCCTGCTTTGCACAGAAGTAATAAAAAATTTCCTGGGAGTTTTGGTTCTGGTTCCACTACTGAAGTTGTCCCATACATCTTATGGGTAACTTTTTAATATAGAATACATAAGCAATTCCTGGAATACTGATGTCTCCCCACATCCCATGGAACATTCTTCTCACTGGGTGATGGGCAGGTTCCCTTTTTCTTAGTTGAGCTTTGGTCCTGTAAGTTGAGTGTAGTGGTGGCAGGTGACACCTACTTTTAGGACAGAGAACATACCTCGTTTTCTTCTTTGCTTCCTATCCTGGCTTTGATTTGATTTAGTCCAGGAATAAGATACTGTTGGGGAAATAAGAACAGGGGCTCAAACCATTCCAGAGGGATGGCCATCTTCCATCTTCCCACCTCCTAGATGCAATGACTACACAGTACTATGCAAAAAAGTGGATATTACTGCACCATATCCCTGTTTCCCATTTTGGTGTCATGCTGTCAGGCACTGAACACAGGGACACTGTGGATTGGGCCTCTCCATAAATGGAGGAGGAGTTCTGGCCGGTACCCAGGAAGGTGGATGGACACAGTTCCTGTCTTGAACAGACAGCTAAATTCCACTTACAGTGAGTGCCATAGTGCTGGAGAGGACAGACATTTGGGAGTAGGAATGTCTGTATTCTGGGCAACTTTATGTGATTAGTCAAACCACAGTTGTGTCTAAGGCTTCTGAGCACATTTTGCAAGTAAAAAAATACCAGAGATGGGACTGGTACTCTTTTTTTTCCTTCNGCAATCATTAATTGATAACTGGATGACAATAAGAACTGATTTCCCAAGAAGACACAAGTATAGTCGATCTAATTCAGCCACGCTCCAGTGAGCACCTACTAATGTGCTTTCTGTAGTGTGATTAAGAGAGTACAAGAAGAGCTCAGTAAAATGAAGGCTGAGAAAGGACAAAAATTCTGCTGTTAAATAAACACTGGAATTATATTTTGAGCAGAAAAAGAACTATTAAGAGAACATTGTATCTTGCAGATACAAGAATATACGGATTACAAAGGCATAAATGTAGGCTGGGAACCAGAATTAACTTTCTAGCTATCAGAATAGCTCAAAATCAGCTATTTCTTAGGCCAGATTTTCTCAAATGATAATACAGAAGGAAAAAATAATCTGGTTGTGTCAGTTAACCTTGTCTTTCTTCCTAGAGGAGAGTACTCAAAATTTCCAGGTAGCTATTCCTTAGCTTTTCTGGGTTTCAGATATTTGAAATTTCATAGAGGAACCTTGAGAGGTCGATTGGTAGAGAGTACTTTGGGGGTTACCCAGCCTGTAAAGCAGCCACCAGGGGCCAGTCCTTGCTTTGGCAAGCATCCTGGTGAGGAGCTTCCAACTTTTGCTTCTCCCTTCCCGGTATTCTCCACTGGAGGGCAGGAGCTCACTTCTAAAATGCCTGAATGCAGCTCATAGCAATTGAAGATACGAAAAACTGCATAGATGAATACCATTCATTCTAGTTAAAGTAATTCTAATTTGGCTTGTGATTGAGCTGAAAGCCTGTGGAACTCTGAATCTTACCATCAAAACTAGAAATTATATAATTAACTTTTCACAGCTTGAAAGCCCAAGTGCAGTCTTTGTCAGGATATTTGATTAATGAGACCCTAATCCCAAGATAACATGAATATTACCTCTCTTTGTAGCAGGCCTTCCTAGTGCATTTTCTTGTGATAGAGACTTTTCAGGACCTCTTGTGTGTCACTCCCACAGCTCTATGAAGTCTTCCCCTGGCTGATGAGCCGTCTCCCTGGGCCTCATCAGAAGGCATTGGCTTGTTATGATGTCCTGAGCAACTTTACACGGAGAGAGATCCAAATGCACGCAGAGCGTGGGGCACCCGAGGAACTGCAGGATTTCATTGACTTCTACCTGGATCACATTGAAAAAGTAAGTTTTTTCTGCCCAATCATACAGTCATAGGGGAAAAGGTCAACATGGACCATCGAATCATCACAACCAGTCTGAATCATCAAAATCTCTTGCCTTTCTAGACATTGTAATGTGAATCCAATAACCAGGATCTTCCTAAATCCTTTCTGATCATTGATATGCCACAGTACCCTGCAATCCTTTCATTAAAGGGCAGGTTAATACACTGTATTTTTTTTCATTGGCACAAGTTGTAAAACAATGGAAGGCCTCCAGGAAAGAATAATGAATTACTAAGTGAACAACAAGAGAACTGGGAAGGCCTTTGGAAGATAGAGTGGGCTGGCCTGGTTATGATATTTCGCAGGTAAAGTTTTGCCAGGAGAATTTGCAAGACAACAGCCGGATTAATAACCTAGGAGTCAGCAGTGTTTCAGACAAGACTGGAGAAGAGGAGAGTGCCAGGGTCAGCAAAGTGTCAAGCAAAGGAACTGGGACAAATACGGCATTTTGGTCAGGCAGGCATAGTAGAGGTAGGTGGGAATCTGTAGGGCTGTGAAGGGCTGTAGGAGGTCTGCACAAGATCTGCCCCTTTTCTAGACCATACCAGGGTCACTTTGTACCAATCTCTTGGGTACTGGATCCCAGCCCTGATCCCTTCCCCTCTGTGACTCCTACCTCCACTTAAATCACTTTTCCTTTCTTTTCTTTTCCACTGTGGCAGGATATTTTCCTCTTCCTGCTCTGCTTGGTGGGTGACAGGAAGACAGAACTTGGGGAAGTGGGCAGTGGCTGTTGTTCCTGGTGGCAGTGCTGTCCTGCAGGGATACCAGTGTCCCTTTCACCACTGTCATGAGCCGGTAGCAGCAACAGAGGAGCTACAGCCTGTCTGGCTGCAGCACTCGCCTACCTCTCCCTGATAATTATTTATTGATCAATTCCCACATCAGCTGCTATATTCTTAAGTCCAGTGTGGATGTCAGCCTAAATGGCTTCTAGCTCCTTGGATACTCTTGTTTTAATTTCTTTTTTTATATCAGCACAATAACACACCTGGCCTTCCAAAGCATTTGGCTGTTTCTAATGCCTTTCATTGCTGCTCTAGGATTTATAAGACTTGAACATCAGTATACCAGAAATTGTTTCAGTGAGCTCTTCTGAGACTCTGCTGGGTAGAAAAATCCAAGTTTGTTTATTAAAAATTTTGAACTGTCTGTAATAGATGAACAGGGGCAATAAAAAAAAAATTAAATGCTATTACAGCAGGGAGAAGTATCTCTCCTTCTTTCAATTGCTCCACTGGCAAGAGAAAGTTTGAACACTCCTGAGCAAAACCTCCCTAAACACAGACAATGAATTCCCCCAAACCATAACTGTGTTTATCTATAATTTCAGTGTATACATACACATCCTCACACTCCTAATTGAAAACTGTGAAACCCCAGAGCAGCTGTACATGAGTCATTGTGCCCTTATGTAGAAGAAACCTGAATGCCACAGGCTGAGAGCTTTCCTCAGCCCAGTGTTCACTGCCTGGTCATTGTATTGCTCGCTAGAACAACTGAGTGGTGGACTGTGACTTGAGACATGAAGAATGGCACACTGATACACATCTTTAAAGGAAGATTTACTTATGAAACATTCTAAATTAACCACTGTTTGAACATTAAGCCAATAATCCTTTTTTTTTTTCCCCAAAGAATTTGATTTAGCTTCATGAGTAAGAGTGGAATAAACATGGCTTGTCTATTTGTGAAATGTTAAGTTTTGTGTTGATAGTCATCTATGGTGTCTAACATTCCTTACCAGTCTTTCTGTATTGTCCTATAATGAGAAGACACTGCAGTTTGGAAACAGTTACAAAATCACATTTACTCCTATTCTGTTTTTTCTAACTTTCATGTATAAGCCTCTAACTTTTCTTACAATTTGCAGTCCAAAGATGAACCCAGATCAACATTCAATGAAGACAACATGGTTTATTCTATAAATGACCTTTTCTTGGGTGGATCAGAGACATCAAGCACTACTTTGAACTGGGGCCTGGTCTACATGGTGGCAAATCCAGACATCCAAGGTGACTAGATAAGCCCATCTCTCATGCAATAGAAAAAACAATTAGTAACATTTTCATGGATCAGAGATTATTCCTAGATACTGATATATGCCTAATGGCACATGTACCTTTTTGTACTTGTAGGTCTGCCCTAGGCTGCACCACTAGATCCAGGGATTAAATTAACTCTGTGATGTATTTGAGTTTATTGTACCAGAAATTATTCCAGTCAGGAGTGGAAACAGATGGCTCCTCTGTTACATCTGTGTGTATTTAAGAAGTTTGGTTTTAAGTCTAGTTTTTAAATAACCACCAATCCCTTTCATAGAGCACTGAATGAAAACCAAAGGAAGAAGGATGTCTTATGCTGGGTAACAGAAATTTGACAGTTAGGTTGCAGAATATGTGCAATTACCCAGAGGAGAACAGGATTTTAAATGGATGAAAGAGATGAAGATGAGAAAAATTTGGTCAACTCATAGCTGTCAGACAAGAAATTCTGCTTAACCTCATATTATCACATGTTTTGTTATCATTTACTCTAAGGTTATGAAAGCACCGACTCACCTGTATAATTTTATTTAGATAAATATTGCACATATTTGGGAAAGCATAGTATGTGCAGAGTGATCCTTCCTGGGCTTCTTGAGTAATACATTGCATCAGGGCTCTCAGAATGAGCTGACACCAGTATGTCTGTCCTCATTTAATAATTGGTGGCTTCTTTTTGAACCCATTCATACTTTTCCCATGTTGACATCCAGTGACAATGTTTCATTCTGTACTGTAAGGAGAAGTTTGGCCTTTTGCCTCACCACTGAATTGGGAATAGAAATGTGTGTTTATATTATGCAGTGACTGATTACTTCAAACTACCTGGATTCTCAAGTGCTTCTGCAAAATAGTTCTTCATAGAAGGAGGTTTACTTAAAAATATTTCTGAATACATATTTTAAATTCTGTGAGGTGCTTAAATATCTGTTGTCAGTTTAACGAAGAACTACTGGCAGTCATAGGGCAGGCTTGATATGAATGGGAACAGACTGATCAATGCAGAAAGGACTTCCCTGCGTCTTACTGTTGCTTCAAAAGGCCTGGAAAAAGACAGGATCATTTATTAAAAATCTAAGGTATTTTTATTAGGTGTGTACTGCCTCTCTTGAAGTTTATAAACCAAAGGTTTTATTTTTGGTAATGTCCACAAGACTCCCGTGCAATAAGAAATTTAAAATGTTCTTGATTAAAAGGCAGATGTCAAGCAGTAGACCCATTTTTAAAATGGTATTTTGACCTTGTTCTAGTTGGCATTGCTTCACTTAACAGATACCCTGTGTAAGGCCCATGTCCTTTTAACAAGAATTAGACATTTAAGGCTCAGACTCACCTGGCATAAATTTCAGAGAGCAGTGAGCCTAATATTCTAACTGGCTGCAGGTGTTTGAGGCACTTAGGCAAAAAAAACCCCCAAAGATAAATCTATTATCTCTTGAATTTGTGGTAGTAAGGCAACACTTAGTTTTAAATTTTTGAGCAACAAATATCTTTTCTTATTCTATGATCAAATAACTTCAGACCCAGAAGCAGAGTTCTCATATGTTTAAGCTGTTGGAACATCCTGCTACTTTAATTTTCTTCATAAAACATTAGTTACTTTTCTATATTAATTGTGGTGCTGTTCTCATAGTTCTAAGTTGGAAATGTCTTTGAAAATGAAATTACTGAAAATACTTGATATGTTTTTCCACCTGAAACAGTGAATATTTTCCACAGAGAAAGTGCAGAAGGAGCTGGATGCTGTTTTGGGTCCCTCCAAGTTAATCTGCTATGAGGATCGGAGAGAGCTGCCATACACAAACGCTGTGGTTCATGAGATCCAGCGTTTCAGCAACATTATTTCAGTTGGCATGCCCAGGGTGTGTGTGAGGAACACAACCTTGCTTGGCTTTCCCCTCAAAAAGGTACAGACACAGTTTCTCAGTTGCTACAGACTTTTCCTGCACCACTAGAGCAAGGTGTGGATTAAAATCTGTTTGTGCCCGGGTATTTTCTTCAATAGAGGGGGGGCTGGATGTCTTTGGGTCACAGTCTGAATGGGAACAAGGAACAGAATGAATGCTTTTCTCCTTTCAGGGCACCATAGTTCTTCCAAATATTGCTTCATCTTTGTATGATCCAGAGCACTGGGAAACACCTCGACAGTTCAACCCTGGTCACTTCTTGGATAAGGATGGAAACTTTGTGGCCCAAGAAGCCTTTTTGCCATTCTCAATAGGTAAGTGGGCTACAGTACAAACATCAACAGTTTGAATTAGGACTGTAGAATGAAGATGTCTATTAAAAACCCACTGATTGTCTATTCTAAACTTTTTTGTGGAAAACAGTGCTTAAATCAACATGATTATTTTCAGTAACATATGTTCTACTGAACAAATAATAACATGGAAAATCAGGTGTCCTGATAAACATGTATATCTAACTTGCCCTAATGTTGGAAGGGAATTCACTTCTAATGATTGTGGCTATCGATTTCAGGCACTCATTTCATACCAGACATATGTATGGAAAGCACTTTCAAGCAGTCCTCTTGATTCTTTATGCATTCAACACTAGAACATGACACCTCCCAGGAAAAGCAGGCTCTTATTCTTCATTTACATGATGGAATGAATTCCTTTAAAGTTGTCAGTCAAATGAAGATGAGCCTTTGAGGTAATTGAAGGGAGCAGAAGGGTTACACGGCTATCTATAGCTGCAGATAGAATTCTTTGAAGGAATGAATGAAGCTTTGTGTCATTGATTGCATTAATTCCTACAGAAATTCTGGACTCGGCAAAAATACCTTTGCACTGTGTGAGGATGAATACACTTGCTGTTGGGGTGAAGTTTACTTACTCCCTGTCCTTCCCCTCTTCCCCCTGCAGGGCACCGGGTGTGTTTGGGGGAGCACTTAGCAAGGACCGAGCTCTTCATTTTCTTTGCCAGCCTGCTGCGGGCGTTCACCTTCCAGCTCCCCGAGGGAGTGACCAAGATCAACACTGAGCCTGTTATGGGGGGCACTCTGCAGCCCCACCCCTACAGGGTTTGTGCCATTCCACGCTAGGCTGGACGTGTGCTGTGTGTCACAGACCATCTGTGAAACATCTTTCTTATTTTTCTGAATGTATCTCTCAAGACCATATAATGCTTTTTGTATTGGATTTGAATTTCTAGTTTAAAAGCCACCTTTTGTCTACAGCAGGTAATTTTATTTAAACGTTGTTACCTGCCCATTAACGTGATTTTTTTTGTGGTAAAAATTATTTTATCTGTAAGACTCATCATTGTCAGCCATAAAGACATCTTGCAGAGGCTGTCTGGCCTGGCAGATATATATCTGTGATACTGCTGAGCAAATGAAAAAATTGACTGCCAGACTTCAAAATTCATTAATTATCTCCGATAATTAATTCATTCATTATCCTGTTTCCAAAAGAAAATTGGGAAAACATACCTGGAAAATTCTGTCTCTTGATGTCACTATCATCAATTGCAACGTTTCAGTCAACTTCTTTTTGATGGTCGCTAATAAAAGATATGAAGGAAAAATTAACAACTGGTTTTATTTATAGATGACTTACAGCTCACTGAGAATTTCTAGATTTGATGCAGCAGAATATATGAAAACTATAAACCTGGCAGAGAATAACTGAGGCCAGCAGTGAAAAGGTGCAGGATGAAACTTGGTGAAGAGTGAAGATACAGAGAGAAGATTTCTTTTGGGGCACATACTTCTGGCATTTTAAAAGTCTGACATGTCAGTTTTTGGAAAGTCTTTTCTAACAAGGCAACTGTTTACTCCCATGTCTGACTCCTGCTAGGATCAGCACTGGAGGCTGCTACACCAGGTGCAAGGACCTTCCGAGGAGCAGTTTGGATGAGGAACTTGCTTTGGTTAGAGATGATGTTAAATTGAAAAATCTTCACGGAAAATGCCAAAGATACTTTTTAAACACCTCAGCAGCTCAGCTTCCTGAAGCCACAAAGGCTTGCCATATACACAAATACCAATCAAAAGCAATTAAAGAGTCTATAATTAGTGGAAAGGGAAAAAACGGTTCCTATGTTAAGTATTTATATTGTCTGAAAAAGTCTTGTAAAGTGTAAGTGAACTTGTCCTTCATTAATGTTCCTGTTTCTGTGAGAGAGGACAGGACAGTTGAACAGATGATCATCTGTTAAATCAGTTATCACTCCATGTCATCCGCTGTGTGATTGAGATTAGTTCCGGCAGTTCACCATGAATCACAAATTTAGATTTGTCTAAATTATTTCTAATTCAATGGCTGATGGAACACAGCATCAAAATAGCAACCACTTGATATTTAGCTGTTATTAAATTAAATGGCAGGCTAGCACTAGTGAAATATGGAAGATCACATCCTGACATTTTATGTGACAGAAAACTGTGCCCTGGTAGAAACTGATGTCAAAGTCTGTGTGGATTTGCATGTGTGCATGGGGAGATAAGGCAAAGCTGAAACCACTGTGCTTTGGGGATGTTGGAGCTGTCGCTGCTTAGAAATGAAGTTGGAAATATCAGTAGCATTACACGCTTTAGCATCTCTGCTTTGTGATGCTGTCACTCCTGATGGCCACGTGCTTCCCCAGACATCCTTCCACAAGGGAAGCTCATAAATGAACCTGGCATGGAATCATGGCCAGGACAGCCTGTATGCAGCTGGAGAAGGTTGAGTTGCCTGAAGCCATGACAATGGCACAACCCAAAGCAAGGGGCTTAAACCCCCCTCGTGCAGGTGTGTGAGACGAGACATGCAGGGCGCTTCAGAGGGAAAATGCATCTCCTAGGAGGGCAGGTTATTGGTGCCTGTCTGTGACAGGAACTGCTCCTGGTGGCTTCTATTCCATGGTGCAGGAATGTCCAGGGGATGAGAGCCCAGCACGTGAGCCATGGCAGCAGCAGGATGTCAAAGGAAGCTCACAGCACCAAGGTGGGAGAGCTGGGCTTTTCAGAGCCGTTGCATTTCTGTTCCTTCCTGATCTTTTTAAAAAGTGAGTCCCTTTAGCTCATCTTCTAATAAAGCCTTGTATTTGTGAGCTTTTGAAAACCTTTTTAAAGCCTGGCTGGTGCTGCCACAGAAGGCCAACAAAGCTGAGAGTAGATTTGAGAGAAGCCCAGCTCCCACTCATGAAGTATGTGCCAGCTCTTCCAGCTTTGGCTGTGTGATGTCACCTCGAATCAGGCTGCTGAGCTTTAAGGGGTGTCTTGGAGACACCCCCTCACACACACATCCTTCATTCCTCTCTCTTATATTCTTCATTGCTTCTACGTTACTTCTCATGTCTTCCTCAGGCTCCATTTTTGTTGTGGTGCTTGCACCTGCTTAAGCATACAGGGGAAGATCTGGCTATAAAGGAAAATGCAGAAAATGTAGAGGCAAAGCTGAAGATTTTGGGTTAATGTAGCTCTTGTAGAGGCTTAGAGCCTTGTGAATCTGTGATGCTCACCTGATGCCCTTTTTACTGAAAGTTTATACACAAAGCAAATACAAGTAGTAAAGAAAAAATTTTGTGTTTCTAGCAGTATAATGAGGAAAAAGGAAATAGATGGTTTCTCAAAACTGCAGTATATCAGGAAGGCTCTCTGGCAGATGGGAAACTTAATGGCTTTTTTGGCTTTTATTGTCAATGAAAATGGCCAATGTATTCAACACCACTGTTCAGGGAAGATTTCTGTCTAGGCTAGGAAGGAGAAGTTAGAAAATACCTAGATAAACATGATGTTTTCAAATTGGCTGAGCTGATTCATCCCAGGGCACTTAGGGGAACAGTATCAACCTCAGAGCTATTAGCAATTATCTATGAAGAACTGTGGAGGATGGGTAAAGGTCAAACATTTCCTTGTCTTCAGAAGGTAAGAGAAGTTGCAGTGCTATAAATCAGTCAGCCTGATTGCACTTCTCAGAATATCCTAGAAATAATCAAATTGTAAGCACTGGAAGGAAAGCAGAGTCAGTACTCACCAAATAATGTCAAAGTTGCTTAGTTCTGTTTGATGACATTGCTAGAGGTCTGTTTTCAGGAGAGAAGCTGTTAATGTAATTTAAGGTGGCTTTGACGCTATCTCACAAACTCTGTGGAAATGTGCTTGATAAAACTTCATGGAAAAGTCAGGAAATGCATATGGAAATGGATACGCATATGGAAAAAGTCAGGAAATGCCATGTGGCAAACTGGAAGGATACACCGAATGGGATTCTGTCCTGCATCTAGTACTATTCAATATTTAATCAAGGACCTTGACAGTAAAAGCACCACACCTGGGAAATGCCTAATTTCTTAGTGCCACCAGATCCCAACTGATGTCTGCAGTAAGGTAAGAAAGAGGTACTCCCAAACTTGCCTAGATTCAAAGAAACTTAAATGCAGGACAGTTTTATTTGGATTTATTACATTTGTGAAAGTGTGAAAGTGCCATAACATGGATACTTCTCCTTAGTAGTTTTAATATCACGTAGCTGAAGAGGTGAGAGCGACCCTATTCCAGCATCTCTCATTATTCCCTCCTTCCTTTCTTCCTGGAGTTACAATTTTCTCTGGAAAATTTTTCTGGGATTTTTTTTTCTTGATCATGATGGTTTCCAAAGAGCAGTAAGCTGCAGCAGAAGGATACATTTTAGTTTTGCAGTGACTTGAAACACCTCTAAAAGCTATAGAATTCAAACTCACGTTTGCTGTCCTGAACTAAAATATTTTCTTTGGATATTCTTGAATAAAAGACTTAGTGGAAAAATAAGGATGTTTTCATTAGGAATTTCTGAGACAGGTTATTTTAAACTGTATTAATACATTGAAATAATTGGACTAAAAAATGCCAATGAACTGTACTAATTTCAAGTAATATTTCAGCTGAGTTTGGGATATCTTAAGCTTATGAACTCCTCCTAATAACTGCAAAGATAAATCACAGCCTGTGATATTTTTAGCCAAACACTCCAGGAAGCATTTATTTGCTGTCCTGCAGTGTGAAATTGTAATGTTAAAGGAATAACAATAACAAAATTGCAGCCCTTTCCCCAAACAGTTTATGAGGTACAGCAGATGAAACTAGAGATGAGCTAATAATACAAATATATTCTGTGGTCAGGTGATGATGTGATGGCATTCTACAAAGCTGCATTTTAAGGAGTATTATAGAGAAAATGAAAAAAAACAATTGGAGTGTTTTATATTATATTATTTTTGAAGTAGTTTTTTTGAGCTCTATAAAAGTGCTTATTTCAGTGGTGCAGTCACACGAGCATCGGCTCTGCCTTGTAAATTCAGGTTGGAGTGGCAACTACTAGCTGTGGGTGACTCTGGTTTCTCAGGTAAGACAGGCAGCTTCCTTTAGCCTGCTTGTGGGTACTTTTGGGAAGGAGCAAATGTCACCACCCACCCCTAATATTGAGGGTATCAGTAGTTTCAGCACCCATGGACAGCAATCACAATCCTAGAGAAATGCAGGCCATTATGGGACCTGCAGGCAGAGGTACATGGGGTTCCAGGCTTGCCACTCTCTGACATTATTGTGGCATTGACCTGTCCTGGCACAACTGGGCACAACTCTGTGGGAGCTCCCTTTTTGGGATCTGCCGTGTTTAGGATCTTCCCTGTTTGGGGATCTAGTCCTGCCCTGTGTGCTGGGCCTGATGCTGCAGCTAAGGGAAGTTGTCTGTCCTTAAGCAGAACACCAGGAGCTGTCAAGAAGCGTGCTGGCTAATTCAGCATGGATCAAGTGGGAATTCCACGGCACAAGATGTGGATAATCTCAGCAGCTCCAGGGCACCAGGCAGAGGGCAGCAGAAGCTCCCAGCTGCTGAGCAGGAGCTGCCCTTCAACACACCTGGGCTCCCAGGGGCCACTGGAGTTCGTCACACCTTCATTTGCTGACAGCATGGGACTGGTGAGGATGAGATTTAAATGCTACAACACAATGTCCTTAAAAGATTCCTTGGACCTTTTGGTAGAACACAGTGTCTGTGAGGTTTCTTGATTACATTGATATTATTCACCATGACCGTGCTCTTCTGCTCTCTGATCAAGATAAAACGTTCGTAATTTTTTCTGTATTCACAATCTCTCCCATGAAAGGGAATGCACTACAGCAGGGAAGCTCCCAAACAAATTACTGGGTGCCTTGCACTAACTTTCATTTTCTCCAGGTGAGGGAGTGGCATTTGACCAGGCCCAGACATTGGAAAAACAAAGTAATTATACAATTTAAAATGTGGGAATTGCATCCATGAGGCTTAGAAGCAGAATATTTATTTAATTTGCTCTGCCTCTCTCCTTTCCTTTTTGTGAGGTACTACCTAGAGAAAACTTTGAGATAACTCAAACAAACAAACAACTCCACACCAACACCAAACGTTCCCCCCCCAAAAAAAACCAAGCAAAACAAAAATGAACCAGGAAATATTGAACAAAAGAATTATGGCTATTCTTAATCAATTTTAGCCTGTTGTTGGTCTTTATCCAGGTTGAGCTTCTGAAGTAGGAGAGTCAATTAGGACTAAAATTGCCTTTTATCTTTATGATGTGTTTGACAGGATGCTTTACACAGAGCTGACCAAAGTGATTCTCCTTGAACAATGCCATCCTCTGATCATAGAAAGCCCTGTACTCCATGAATCAGAGTAGTACAAAATGTCTCCCTACTTTTCTCTAATTATAGAACTATAGATGTGTTTAGGTTGGAAAAGACCTCTTAGACTACTGAGTCTAACCATAACCAGAGCACTGCCAAGTCTACCAGTAAATCATGTGCCAAGTGCCAAATCTACACATCTTTTAAATACCTCCATGTAACTCCACCACTTCCTTGGGCAGCCTGTGCCAAGGCCTGGCAACGTTTTGAGTGCAGAATTTTTTTCCTGATGTCCCATTTAAAACATCCCTAGCACAAGCTGATTTGGTCCTGTCCTGCCACTTGTTACTTGGGAAAAGAGGCCAATTCCCACCTGGCTACAGCCTCCTTTCAGGGAGATGTAGAGAGTGATAAGGTCCCCCCTGCTCCTCGTTTTCTTCAGGCTGAATAATCCCAGCTCCCTCAGCTGCTCCTCATCAGACTTGTGCTCCAGATAAATCACCAGCTCCATTTCCCTTCTTGGACAGAGTCCAGCACCTCAACATCTTTCTTGACAATTGTACAAGAAGTTCTGCAGCCTCTGAGGGCACTTCTTTTATTCTCTGTCTCCAGGTCCAGAACGGTGACCCTGTGCTGTCCCATGTGTGTTTGACATCTCCACACCCTTCCATAAATCCTCACTCCAGCTGTCACACATGACCAGAGGATGCAGAGAAGCTGACAGGGAAAGTATGTAAAGGTGATGCATGTTTAGGAAGACACAGATTGTTTTCTGTGGTAGAAGATTGCTTTCCTGGTTTATGTGAGAAACTCAGAGGTCTCTCTCAGGAATATTAGTGCAAGCAATAAAATTTCTTGCAGCATATCTACAGGAGGAATAACAGTTTTGACCTCAGGTGGTATTTCTCAATTCCTTCTATCATAACACTCATGGAATATTTTTTGGGGCAAAAGACCTTTCAGGACATTGCTACTGTATTACACAAGCAATAGAATCATAATTGGAACAATAAATAAAAATGCGGTAATTTAAAAAATATATTATTCTTGCTTAATTTTGGGGATGTGTCTAGGTACTGCAGTCATTTCATGCAGTCAGTTGGGAAAATTGTGTCTAAAGGCCTGCATTGTCTTTGCCAGTACCAGCTGCTAATCCCTAGATACTGTATAACAAATTAATATGCAGTCACTACCACCCAACTTGCCCTTTGATCCCTAAGTAATTGTCAAAAGCTGAAAGCTGCTGAGCGTGCTTGCCGTCTTTCTTGAAAGTCACACTAGCAGAGTTGCCATAGGTGCTGGAAGTTATTTCCTAAAGGCAGGCACTGGATGGCAAAGCTGTGAGCAGCATTGTTCGAGTGCTTTCTTCCATAGAAGACTTGGATAAACGTGGAGGGGCATTGGTTACTTGTGTCCCTCCTTCCCTCAGGGGACTGGTAGAAAAGCAACAAAGAACCAGCAGAGAGGCAGATGTTGAGACAGGGCAGATTAACGGGGCCTGTCAGGGCACAGTCCGAGCTTAAAGTTCAATTCTGAAGGGAATTTCTTGCCACACACAGTGTGTAACTCTAAATACCCTTGTTCCCTTCATATTAGCACTATTGCAGTGCAAGTCCCCATCATTCAGCTCCCCTTGGAAGTGAGGAGAAAAAGATTCCCTGGACAGGGAAGAAAGGCATGGATCAGACTTCTGGTCCCTGCACTTTATGCATGGTTAATTGTCACTTTGCCACTTTAACAAAACAGATTTTCTCTGTTAGCAGCTAAATTCAATTAGTGTAATACTTCAAAGGGCTGCTGCCCCTGCCACCGTGCTGGAGATTGAAGAGTGTGTGATGGAGGGTTATTAACCTTCTGTGCTACTGCTTGGGGTTTTTTTCCTCCTTAAGCTATAGAAAATCAAATGCAGAAATGTCCCCTAAATCTTTCTCCAAAGTATTCTTGGATGCTTATTTAGGTTACTAAATCAACCTCTCAAATGTTACAGAAAAGAGCTCTGCCTGAGAAAAAGCCTGTAAGGAATGATGTAATTGAAGACTGAGCAGCCAGTCAGTTTTGGCCAGAGGATGTGTTACCTCCTCTGGGTTATGAGCCATCCTGACCCTCCATAATGGCCATGTGGCTGCTTCTATTTCAGTCTTCCCTTGGTTTCTGCCACTTGTAGCTTGACTCTTTGCCACACCCTAATTAAATACTTTGGAGACTTGAAAATACGTGGCTGCAAAGGATTACAATGGGAAGTGTGAGGTGGAGAGAGGTAATGGAGTTGGTACAGCTGCATTTTCAGGAATCTGGGATAATGCATTGCTACAAGTTGAGTGTAGTAATTAGAGTACATTATTGAGTTGTGCTGCTTCTGCCTTTTATGTTTTACATTTAAATTCCTACCATGCAAATTTAGGAGTATTATTATTGCCTGATTAGAAAGTTTGCTCTGTTACACATTTTAATTATAAAAAATCCTGTAGTGCTGTGTAATTTCTTGCCTTCATATGTAGAAATAGATATCTTTGCCTTGATGCACCTCAAATGTATTTAATAATGATAAAGCACCTTGAGATACTTTCTGGGGTGTGAACTAAAGAAAGGAAATCACTGCTTATTCTCAGTACTGTATAAAGTATATTGGAGTTCTAAGTCAGTGCTTATATCTTGATGTTTTTAACCCTGGTTTCATAGAACAGACATTGTAAGCTCCTGATGTTGACCTTCTGTTCCTATGAATTGTTTGATGACAATCAAAGACAAGGTGGGGGTCATATTGGTATTTCAGTCTTTATCTATTACCTTGTTCATTCACTGTTGAACATTACTGCAACCTTCTAAACCTTTCCTGGTCTCCAAGTTTTCTGTGGTTTGGAAAGCTGCTTCTAACTTTGCACTCACTGGTACAAACACCTGCAACCCTTGAAAGCTGTGTTTCTCTTCTCATGCTTATAATTGCCAAGCTCACAATCTGCAACCAACCTGGTGAAGAACATGCCAAGAGAGAAGCACTCACCTGCAGTGTTCCCTGCTGAGAACACTTACCATCCTAGGTAAATGAAGATCTAACTCAAATATTATTGGCATTTTTCATGCTGGAAAGATGTAACTGCATTGAGTCAATCCCCAAGCTGATGCTTTCAGTTGAGAATAACTCTCTGCCTTGCGTCTACTCTGAACACAACAGCAGATTGACCAGGTCATTTCAGACTGCTGGGACCTGAGTGGAACTGCAACACCATCGTTAGAGCCATCCTCTGTATTTGAGGCTATTTTGAGGTCAGTATTTTTATTCTGGACAATGCCCACTGTTCTGCTTCAGAGTTTGTTTGTCCCCGATGTGTCTGAACACACTTATAATCTCCTAGTCAGCCATGCAAAGATAAGATTTTCTCCAAACCTTCTTTTACTCCTTCACAAGAGTGACTGTGGCACCCCTGAGTCGTTGGCCAGTTTGTAGCTGAGGCAGGTTTGGTGCCAAGACTTTTGCACTTCTTGGTGCAGAGCTCGAGGAGATTGTATCTAACTCTGTGACTTCCCACTTCCCTTGGGACAAACTGCGCCGTGTTGTGTGGCTTTACATCTGACTGCACTGCAGCAGATGCAGTGGTTGCCACCTCTGTCAGTGATCCGGCTTCCTGAGTTTCACGGTTTTCTCGGTCATGAAAATTGCAAGCTTTGTAAACAGCATTTTTAGATTTTCTTAAATGGTTTAAAGTAATCGAAGAGCATATTAAGTAATGTAACTTTGATGTCATTGCTTTATCATCCAAGTTTGTAATATTTTCAGATTAAAAAGCCCCAGTAACTTTTATTTGTTTTATCATACAGACTGTTTTCTTTATTCTGTGAAATTTTAAGACTGTGGAATGACTATACAATGTTTTATTTGGATATCCTTGGGGTGAAAAACATGGGCAGCCAGCTACTGGTCTTGCTTTAACTTTGCCTTGACCAGTTCCTGACCTATGTTCAACATCAGTTTTCAGTATTTTCTCAGCCATTTGCTCTTTGATTGCAACTCTCCTGGATTTCAAATTGGATGTATTTTTTGTGACAAACTGTTACGACACACACTTCTGGGTGCTTAATTTCTGTCAGGCTTTGTGGCAGTCTCTCATGGAGTTTGTTTATTAAGGTTGACTTGAAACTGCTCTGCCATCACTGTCCTGTCATTGTGGTTTTCCTTTTCTTGGCAGTCATCAGTTGTGCTGTGAGGAAACCACTGATAGAGATTGAGATGATAAATTGCTCCAGCTTATAACATTAGCATTACACTTTACAGTTTTTTGTGATATTTTTGCTGGTGCTTTTCTGAGACATTTCTGAAAAGATAATATTTGTGAACTTTGAACTTCTATTTTCACCCCAAAGGCCTGTACATCCTCCCTTACGAGCAGCAGTAACACAGTGCTGTTGCCCTACAAAAAGGATCCTAATGTAAAAATATTGATTTCAGCCTCTTTTTGTGAAAACAGAATCCAGTTCTTTATGTCAGGCTTGAAAATATATCCTCTAACATATTTTTACTGTATTTTCCCATTGATTTTCTTAATCCTTTGAGGGATTTTGTTTACATCGTCAAGCTTGTTATGAGAAATTATGGAGACAATCCGAGTTACTTTGCACTTGCCAGCATTATGAAAAACTCATCCAGCTATTCCTTACAGAGGTATCATGCAGTTCCCAGTAATCTATCCAGAGAATGTCAAATTACTCTTCTCTTATGCAAATTTTCTGTGACGAAGGGTCTTGCAGCAATTAGGACCAGGGTTCCCAGTCCCATTTCTGTTGTTTTTCTCATTTCTATTTTGGATATTTACATCAATTATATAATTTTTTCCCACTCTTTGTGCCACCTGAATTGCAGCCTTTTAGGCTTGCAGGTTTTAGGCTCATTTCACCTTGTGAATGTTGCAAGTTTCTGAAGACAATTGTGGGCGAAGGTTTAAAAAGTACAGCAATGTGTTGTGCAATTTCCACTTCTACATATTATTTATTTGAAGCCTCACTCAAGCAATTGACTGCTTATTTGTGCCCAGTGTATGAACAGTTCCTGTGCTTCAGAGATTCTAATTCTGATATGACATTCCCTCTTGCCAAATGTGTTACAGTTTATTCTTTGTATTGAAATATTGATGTCCCAGAGCTGAAATTAAATTGCTTGCTCAAGTGTTTCAGGACCATGCTTGTTCGATTGTTACATTACCTGCACAGCTTTACTCTTGCAAGCACTGTAGTAATCTTCCTGAGACTTACTTCACACTGTGCTTTTAAGTCCACTAAGAATTTTAACTTTGGCTTCCTTCTAACTCTCATTAAAACTTGTTGGTTTTCCCTTTGCATCCAGTTCTTTGGATTACCCCTTTTTCAGCTTACTGTCTTTTAGGTAAGCTGAGTTTTCTGCCAGCAATACAAACCCAGCAAATATTGCTGATAGTCTGTCCAGAAGAGGATGCATCAGACAGGAACAGGTCCATGTGAACACAAGATCCTGATTTTCTTTCCAGTCCAGCTCATCCAGTGACATCAGGTACTGGTGGAAGTAACTATTCATGCATTTGACTTCAGACAGTTGGGGAAGTCTAAAAACCCTGGAAAAGGAAAGCTAACTGTAACATCTGGCAGGATAAATTGCTGGCTGGTTCATTTGGCTTCGTCCTGCTTCTGACAGGAGTGATTTGATTCCAGTTAAACCTGACCCATGTTCTGAAGAACTCAATTCATTTAATGATATCAAAATACTGATACTAATACAATACCAAAATGAAACATCTAAAATTAAGCAATGGAATCTGAACTAAACAGGGAAGACATGAACATGGTTATATTTAGTCTATTCATACAATATATGTAATTTCTTCTGGCTTCAGTTGTCTGCACACAGAACTATGTTTCTTCATTTTTTCAAAATTTTTTATAATTTGAAACTGATATTTTGGTTTGAAGAAACAATTTTTTCTGATTTTATGTTTTGCTGATTTCAGCCTCATAATGGGCAACAGTACCTAATTTGCACTGGCTTTAGCAAAGCCATGGAACTCACCTCAGCCCCATTCCCACCATGTTGCCCATTACATGCACAGATAAGGTGATAAAAGATACTCATCCGTGTTGCCTTCTCTGTATAACACAGGCACGTGTGTACCCACAAAAGCTGGGCCAGCTAAAGGAGATGGATGGCTACCACTGAGTCACATTACTTTCTTCATGCTGCCAGGTTTGCAAAATATCACATCTGTGTTGGAGGGCACAGCAGTTTCTTGTTCAGACTTGAAGTCATTTCTAGTGAAGACGCTTTCTCTTTGCAATGCACTATTGTATCCTCTGGTTACTGGCACACAGAGCTATCCCCCATCTGTGCTTCAAACTCAGTGTGAATCCCTTCATTATCAGAGGGCAGATTTTTATGTGTCCTGTAAACTTATTGAGAACTGGTAATAATAGCCAGGATTCTGAAACTGACTTTAAAAAGTAGAAAATAAACCAAGGTACATGAAGCTTTCAATTAGGTTACATTTTTAAAAAAGTATATAAAGAATTGGAATTTCATGTTTAATTTATTTTTGAATATAGAAATTGTAATGTTGTGATTTTAAAAATTATTTAATTGTAATGTGAGTTTTTAAGCACTGTGTCATTAGTGCTCACTTGGTGAAATGCTTATTTTTCCATTTACTGCAGAAAAAAAAAGTTGGAATTTTTGAAAGTTTGCTCAAGGCTAATTTTTTAGAAATCACATGTAGCAATCTCATCTTCCAATTGCATCTTTACTCTGTAACTACACTTGTTTTGCCTGTGTAAACTGTGTGTACTGGTAGGCAAATTTGAATTTACAACCACATTTAAATAATGCTTGTGACTAAAACACCTGGAACATCTTACCTATTGTAAGTACATAGTATATATCCAATCTAATCCATTGTAAATATATACTCTATATTATTGTAACTATATTCTATGTAACTGTGTAGTCTAACCTGTATGTAACACTCGTAATCTGAATTAAGTCATTCTAAAGTGAATCACCAAGTCTGTTTTTAAAGTTTGCTAAGCAGATGAAACTGAGTTTCACTTATCTCATGTCCAGTGGTCAGCAAGAGCTCTCACCTGGTGTCACTCCAGTCCAGATCTCCCAAAAGACACCAGCAGTTCCCTGACACAAGCTGCAGGAAAAATACCTTGAGTCCAAGTGATTCCATGTTTCCATACTGAGGCTTGCTGTAAGCAGAGGGATGTGCTTTTGATCAGGGATCAGTTTGGTACGTCTCACTAGGGCAAATAGATGGGGTGCAGGAAAAGGGCAGGCACTGATGAAGGGGGAGGGACAGAGGGAGGGAAAGGAACTGAGACTTTGTAGAACTCAGTCTGCAGACAAAACTGGTGGAACAAGAAGCAAGATTACTTTTTCCCAGCTCCAGTACCTCCTTTTTGATAGAGACAGCTATAAATCAGCTGATAAATTAGCTCAGAAATGCTAACAATAACTCAAGGTTTTATAGTCCTGATCATTTTTTTGTTAATTGTTGAATTTTTCAGGCTGCAAAAAGCTTGCAAGCAATTCCCTCCTGGACCAACTCCTCTCCCATTGCTTGGAAACTTGCTGCATTTGAACTTTCAGTTTCATCGGGATCTTCTAATGGAGGTATTTCTTTTAATATGCTCTTAATTGGTTATTTTTAGCCATGACTTTAAAAAGTGTCATTAATTGAAGGTTTTAAGTCTCTGAAAGTTACAGACAAGGTGTAAATATATAAAGATCAATTGATTCCTACTTTTGAGTCATCTTCTTATGTGGAATATGTCATCTTCATGAGAAACCTAATGCCCTTAAGAATCAAGTCAACTTGGGGACAGAGTTTATGACTTGTTAGTAAAGTTGGAGAATACCAATAATCTAAAAGATGCTTCTGCACTGCTAAGTGTGAAGCTGTATCCACTATAGTGCTATCCCTACATGATACTTCTAAAAATTCTCACTGGCATTTCCTAATTTGATCACAAAGTGGGTAATATGGTACATGTGTGCTTGTAGTACAGGAAGGGCATTTGTTCCCCATCTTCCTACAGGTCCTGAAAACTGTCACTTGTTAGTGATAGCTGCAGTAATTCCTCTAATGGTTTGCAGGTGACCTCTAGTTCAGGTGGATGCCTGAGAGCACACAGGGGCCAATGAGTACAGAGCAGAGGCTGTGATGCTCTAGAAGGGAGAGGAAAGCCAGAATCTAAATAAATATGAGGGGAAACAAGTGTCTGGTGTGATCAATTGGATGTAATTTTCATGGCACCTTAGACACTGTCTGTCACCTTTTTGGTATCATTGTGGGTGTGCTAGAGCAGAGTCCATACTTGTACAAAGCTTTTTTCATGCATGATTGGAGTTCCTCTGCCCTACACCTACCCCTGCTTGGATATCTCTGCTGTGTCCAATGGTAAGTGCTCTCCTCTGTCCTATGAGGAAACCCTGGACCCAAATGCAGCCCACTGGCACTTCATGGCAGTTGGCTAATTTCTGTGTCCATGTCCTCTCCCGGAGCACACAGATGGTGCAGTTTTTATCAGCTTATTTCGTTTTGCAAAGGCAGAACTTGCTGGAGGCACAGAGCCCCAGGGTGGTGCAGAGTGTGGCTGTTCAATTAACAAGGTAAAAATGCTGGAGTTGGAGGAGATGCAACATAAAGTACAGAGTTTTCTTTCTTTTCCTGCAGAGTTGCTGCAGAATGTGCTTTGAAAAGAAAATAACTTTCCCCGGGGGGAAATAAAATTGGCTGCTGAAAACCCTATTCTCAGGAAAACAACAGCTTCTTCCTGCTTCTAGCTACAATTATATGCATAGGAATGATGTTTTCAGCACAAAACTGTCCAGTGGGATGGTGAATAGCAGGTGCAGTGTCTGTTTGAGATCTATATATGGGAATTCATCTGTTCTTTTTCTGGCACCTTTTCCACTTACAGCTGGCAAGAACTCATGGTAACATGTACACTCTATGGTTTGGGTGGGTCCCAGTGATTATACTGAATGGATTTCAAGCAGTGAAGGATGGCATGACCACACACCCTGAAGATGTTTCTGGGAGGTTAGTGTCACCTTTCTTCAGAGCATTGGCCAAAGGAAAAGGTGAGAATTTCCTGCCATTAATAGCGTAAAGGAATGTTGACTTGAAAACTACTCTGCCTTGTTAGACTCCCATTCACAATGATCTTCCATCAGATACTGTCCTCCACTGGCTTTTGAAAATATCTTACTGTTTGCCATGGCGCCTTTTGCACTGAGCTTTCCCTAGCCTAGGGAACACCCCAGGTTGTTTCTATGTGACCTTTTTGCTGTATTCAAGATGTATGCATGTGATCCAACACAGAACACAGCAATCCTGCCCTCATCACAGACTAATCCATTGTGGTACACGTGATTTTACTGCACATCACATAAATGAAACGCTTGTTTGTTAACCACATACATTATGGTTGCCAAACACTTTCCATCATGAGCAAGAGACCTATAAAACCCTACTTCTGAATTCGCATTTCTGTACTTGTGGACACCCCCAAACATTTTGTGAGTACCTGTTGATTGTGAGAGTGAATCCAACACAGGAAACCCACTTCTTCTTACAGTATTCCAGCAGTTGGCAGTATTTTTTTCCTGCCCCTACATTTGCTAGACCAAAATAGACACAGATTGTTTAAAGCTAGGTGAAGCCTCACCTTCACAGCAACAGTTCAGAGCTCTTCAGGTGACCAGGAGTACAATCTAACAATTAAAAGAATATTGTCTCTTCCAGGGTAGAAACAGAGCCCAAATGCCCCTTATCTTTCACCTTGTCACCTCAACTTACAACCATCACATTAGTTGATCTGTATCCCCACAAACATACCCTGGCCTGAACTCTACTGTGTGGAAATTCATCCAGTTATTCCTGTCTTGAGCATGATTACTTGAGTATGCCTAAGGCAGATCTCCTAAAAAGGCTTCTTAAGGTTCTGGGGTTTTTTAAGACATCAAGAAATGGCATAGTCAGAAAATTCTGAGATTGCTCTTTTCAATTATTAACTACATTAAATATTAAGAACATGTGGTCTAGTAATAGTTTTGGTATGTTTGGCTATGTATTTTGGTTACCAATAATTTCACCTAAATTTCACAAATGTTACAGTAATTTATCCCTGATTTACTCCATATATTTTAAAATATATATTTAAATGAATTGTTCCATGTCTGTGGCAAATATTAACATGCCAGGAAACACCCTCAGGTATTATACTTGCAAGTGGTCGCTCCTGGAAGCAGCAGAGACGCTTTGGAATAATGACACTGCGCAATTTGGGAATGGGGAAAAAAGGCCTGGAGCATCGAGTGCAAGAGGAGGCCTCTCACCTGGTGGAGTATTTTGGGAACCTAAAAGGTATCTTACCTGCTAAGAAGTCAGGCACTTTTCAGTCTGGATATGGATCCATATCTTCAGTATGCAAACTTACCTACAACTTTTAAGTGATTTATCCAAACTTATCAAAGCACAAGAGCAGATAGAGCCTAGAATCACAAGTATTTCTTTCTTATATATCTCTTCATACATCTAGTGAAGCTGGAAACTTCTGAAATTCCACATCCATGGGCTGATAATTTGTCTGTGATATATTGTACAATGACATGATGGTGCTGAATTGCACAGCCAAACCATTCTCAGGCCACCTGCCATGGGTAACTGAAGAGTATTGCAGAGCTTAGTAATTTCCTTAAATTTTAAGGAGATTGAGTGCCCTGCATATTTTAATGTCTATCTGGCTAAGTAACTATTGACTAAGTAACTATTGGCAAGAGAAACAAAGAAAGTAGGAGGTGGGAAGAAACTTCAGTGGATTATCAGGTTTATCCTAGAGTCCACGACAGGATGATTTCTATCCAAATGACTTTTTTATGAATATCTGTTTCATAACTTCAGAAAAAATCATCAGACAGAGATATGATCTACTGCTCACAGCTGAGACTGTAATAGTTTCATTATATTTACTTTGCAGTTCCTGTCTGTCTATTCTTCTTCTTAAACCTTCCCACATTCCTCCAGGTTTTCCTTGGAATTAGTTTTTTACATTTTTGAACATGTCTGCCGCTGACTTCCCCTAGTTCATCTCCAGTGGCAATACTTCCTTCTCACATTCTCTCTTTTCTTCCTCCTCACAGCTGAGGACAGCAGATTTGATGTGATACCCTAGAACACAGCTGTACAATGTTATTTCACAGGAAGGGCTGTGAAATTGTTTTAGAGCTATGAGTAAAAAGTTTAACAGTGTCCTTTGTACTAAGACTATGTTTTATTTTATTAATTCATATTAGTGCCACATCTCTATCCTCATTCACACCCCAGCTGGATAAAGACAATATTTTATTACATTTTTAATAACATCTAGTCCTATCTGTATAAGGATCACCTAAAAAAAATAGTGAGAGTGAATTCCAGTTACTGTGTTTGCAGGAAGACCTGTGGATCCTTCGTTCCCTCTTTTCCATTCTATTTCGAATGTGATTTGTGCTGTGGTTTTTGGATATCACTTCTCTGATGAGGACAAAACCTTCCATGAACTGATCTGTGCTACAGAGAAAATATTCAGGTTTGCAGGCAGCTTTGTTCATCAGGTGAGTAAATCATATGCTGTCTTTTTATGAAATAGGTAGAAAGTGAAAGAGCAGATACAAAAATGGTCTTCACTAAAAACAGAGCAACGGGCAAATGTAGGCTGGGAGCTATGACTGCATCCTTGGTTTTAAGACCATTTTTAAAACCCTCTTGGTTTTTTTGCAAGCTTAGGGGCTTTAAGTCCTTTGGTATTTCTGAAACTATTAACAGAAACATCTAAATTTAATTTGAGACTGGAGTTGGTAATATGTTTGAATTCTGCAGTGCTGCTCCTCCCACTTCTATTTACTTCTCTCCTCCAAAAATGGGTATCATTGAACTCTTCTGCTTTTTATCACTCTGCAAATCATATGCTGAAAATTTTCTTTTTTCCCCTACCTCACAAATGATAAAATATTCATTATTAATCTTTTCCTTACTGTGTTATAGCTCACCATTCATGCACTGCAAAAACAATGCGTACATTCTGTCAGTCTCACAACTCAACTTCTGTCAGAGGTTTTTTTGTAGCTCCTTCCCACAAAACACCATAAAGACCAACTTTGCACTTGAAGAATCCTGAAGTGCACTTGAAGTATCCCTCATGAATTAGACTTTGTGGTTTAGACCCTTAGAGAGGGATCAGCTGTGAATAATGGGGAATGTGGATGGCACAGCAAATGTAATTGGCTTTTGAGTTTTATAGGAAGAGTCAAACTAAAATGCTGATGTGGCAGTAAAGCTATTCAACAGATCTGTCACATGAGACTAGCACTATACAAAATTTCCACAGTTAAAAATACAAAAGTAGATTAAATTTGTGGATGATCAAAATCAGGAGACCTTCAGATACAGAGGAGGTTCAGGATATCCTGCTGCAAGAGTTTGTAAGCACTGTGGATTGGAGTTATGAGAATGGAAAATTTTGTAATAGTACAGAATGAAATTACAAAACGTTCTAGGAATTAATGAGATTAAGTAATAAGACTAATTATTCTAAGCTCACTTACTATGAATTTAGAACATTTCAGTGCAAAGGTTAAGAGGAAAGGGATTGGTGTAAACTAACAGATAACAGGATGACAAAGGCAAACAGGACCTTAGGGTACTTCCAGCACTATTTTCCTTTTAGATCCAGTGAGGTGTTACAGTAGGTTCTGAAGTGTAATAATCTGCGAGACATATTCTAGGGTCTTGGACATCTTTTGTTGTGATTCCGAAGGGAAACAAAGGTGGAGAAGCAGTAATAAAGTAACCTACAAACTGTCACTTAAAATCAGAGAGACTTTGCTTGTTAGGTCTGAAAGAACAAGGAGAGGAGATAGAACTTCTCTTTGCTGGGCAGGGTGGACTGGCAGATGCTGCACAGACAGAACTATCCAAGACAGAGGACAGTACTTAGAGCTGACAAATGTGTGTGTAAATACACTCAGCAGGCTGAGGATGTAATATTGTTAACCATCAGAGCAATTATTGCTCCTTAGCAGTCATGAGGATGCTGACTAGGAAAGCTAAATTCGCCCTTATCTTAGAGTGATACCCAGACCATAATTCCTTTTGTGAGCTTCAAAAATTCCAGCAGTTACTTGAGGCTGCAGTCCTGTTAATCTTAGTAGCCGCCTGGCATCCAGAAAGGATGTCCTTACATTTTCAGTGTGTGGGAGCTGGGGTCTCCAACTGTGCAGGAGTGAGGTCATATAGTGATTTCATTAACCAAGTAAACTTAGAGACATGAGCAGAGTGTTGGCAGAATTGCCTTGACCCCTGGAATTGTGTCAAATTACTATTAAAGCTTTCCCACATGACGGCAAAAATCTGCTCAAAGCAATGCTAATTTGTTAATTCCACTATCAACATTTCTGGGCAGAACAATTCAGCCTCTCGGTGTGTCTAAAAGCAGCTTTGTCAGTGACAGAGAATTCATGATACCTCTTGTGTGTCACTTCTGCAGATGTACGAAATCCTGCCCTGGCTGCTGTGTCGCCTCCCTGGGCCTCATAAGAAGGTGCTGGCTTGCTATGATGTTCTGAGTTCTTTTGCAAGGAAGGAGATCAGAAGACATGTAGAGAGAGGGATACCAGCTGAACCACAGGATTTCATTGACTTTTACCTAGCTGAGATAGAGAAAGTAAGTGTTCATTCTGGCTGATCATGCTGTTATGAAGTATAAGGTCAAACACTCCATTAAATCACTTAGTGTGACCCTTCCACCATAGTTTCTTACGTCTCATAAAGCTTCCTAACGTGACTACAGTATCTTGGGACTTACTAACCCATGTGTCTCAGAAAGGCATCCAATTTTGTATTTTGGTTACATGAATGAATTACCATCATATATGACAGGGGGTGAACCCATGAGCTCTCATCTGCCTTCCATAAATATCCATGAGTATACTTCAGTCCTGCAATAAATATGAGACAGTTTATTCCTGTAGGCTACATAACTTTGGTAGACCACCTCATCTTCTACAGCAAGGCTCATGTTTACAGTGGGATTAAATACATGCACAAATCACTGCCCTGAAAGAGCAGGCATGCTTCTTTGGGATCCAGTGTGTGTGCTCCAACAATGACTGTCCTTGTCCCGCATAACTGCCTGGTTTCTCCCTTGGTAGGCAATCATTATCACTATGTTATCTCTAATTTCCCCACTGTTTGAGCATGGCTGGCTTGGCCCCTAATTCAAACTGGACAGCCTAGAGAACAATTTCACAAACAATGCCATAATCAGCATTAATCTTCTTCCCTGCCCAGGCTATTATTTTCCATAGCAGGAAGTGACTGAGCCAGAGAGGCTCTGCAAAGAGCACTATGGTTTCTGCTTCAAACTTTTCAGGAGGTAAAAGAAGCATCTCTTTTCTAGGGTAGATGAAGTTTATGTAGCTTCTACCTCTGGTCATAAGCTTCCAGCTAGTCAGGCTGCTGTATCCTCGCAGTGTTGGCTCATGGGCTCTGAAAGGAGCTGATACACCATCTTACACTTAGTATCTGAGTGAGTATGACAAGATTTACTAAAATAAGCATTTTAGAGGCGAAGACACAGCTTTCTCTGG
The DNA here is from genome assembly GCA_013397075.1 of Rhabdornis inornatus. Lineage (NCBI taxonomy): Eukaryota > Metazoa > Chordata > Aves > Passeriformes > Rhabdornithidae > Rhabdornis > Rhabdornis inornatus. Next base: position 297,978 of record VWZS01006489.1, read on the forward strand.
TGTCAGTGGTGCAATTTATTGCCATCTGTTTGTTTGAAAATGTTTTTGCCTAATGTATTTTCTCTAATTGTATTTTTATTTTATTCCCTTATTATTCAGAAGGAAATACATTTTCTCAGTTCATATTTATCCTGAACTGAGAAAAGAAATTACTCTCAAAACGATCTGTTGAAATCCTTTTATTCAGATACATTTTCCTTTGGCATTTGCTAGCACCATTAGATACCAAGGCCAAGGAGTGACGTGTTATAGGGCACTTGCTTATAAGTGCACTCTAGGCTAACTGCAAATATGTAGTGTGCTTTGAAGTTTTTGTGATTAAGTCATCAAGCATAGAATTGCCTTTTTGTGATGAAAGAATAATCCACCTCATGAAAGACAGCAATGCAGACTTACAGTACCTATTTGGGAAACTATTAAACTCTTAGTACACATCAAAAACTGCAATTTTGACTATTCTTTGTGCACATGACAGCTGTGGAAGTCTCACAGCTCTCACACAGTAGGCATACAGGATAACCAAATTTTTATGCTTTAACTTCAACTTTTTATCACCATCTACAGTCTAAAGAGGGTGTTAAGCCCAAGTATGATGAAGAAAACTTGGTATACGTCATAAATGATCTTTTCCTTGGTGGATCAGAGACCTCAAGCACTACATTGTACTGGGGACTGCTCTATATGGTGGTGAATCCCAACATCCAAGGTGAGAGTGGGGTTTTCCTGTTTATTTTTATTATCCTATGCTAAACTCAGGCATTAAATAATATTAAATCACAGGATATAAACTTAATGTACTATGTTGAAATAATACATTTTTCTTTTGCTCCAAGAACAGTGACCAGCTAAAGTATTTTATGCATTTTTCTCCTCTGAAGTGGTGAATATTTCTCCACAGCAAAAGTGCAGAAGGAGCTGGATGCTGTTCTGGGTCCTTCCCAGTTAATTTGTTATGAGGATCGGAGAAAACTGCCCTACACAAACGCTGTGGTCCATGAGATTCAGCGCTTCAGCAACATTGTCTTTGTTGGTGTCCCCAGATTGTGTGTGAGGAACACAACACTACTGGGATTCCCTGTCAAAAAGGTACAGACCCATTTTCAGCTTCCATTATTTCTTCAGCAGAGAAGCATTTCAGTTTTGTAACCAGTTGTCCATCTATAAACTACCCCCCATTAAACTCAGGAATGTGGTGCCTGAGGAAGGGTTACTATTTGTGGCTCCAGGAATGAAAGAGGTCTTTTACTTTGCATGTAGGTGCTCACACAGCTGATAAGGCCTCTGCCAGGGAACCCTCAAGTTCCTGCCCATCATCACAACTGCAGAGACCAGCTCTGCTTGGCAGGGGCTGGACTGACAGGAGAAACTGGTTTGCCAAAGCACTGGTTAAGACATCCCTGCCCAGCTTGGCACTCAAATGCCAACAAGCAACAGTTTTATCCATCAGGCATAAACTGACGGGTGACAGGCACTAGTAGTTGGAACTGAAACAACAGTTTCTTCTTTGCAGGGCACCATTGTTATACCAAATATAGCATCTGTTCTGTATGACCCTGAGGAGTGGGAGACACCTCGACAGTTCAACCCTGGCCACTTTCTGGATAAAGAAGGAAACTTTATACCTCGAGAAGCTTTCTTACCGTTCTCAGCAGGTAAGTGCACCGACAGTTTGAACTGACCCAACAGATGAGGTGACGAATACAGAAGTGTGAGATCATAGAATTTCTTCTGATAACATCTTCTGCCTCTGTTGTTTGCTGCTTTTAAAGAACATTCCTGGCTTGTTTCTGCCAAAGGAGAGGCTTCTGTGCTGTCAGACCCCAAATTGTTCATAGGACACTGGAGTGGGAATCCCACTCAGAAGCTCTTGGGCTGGCTGCATGCTGCAGTCATACACAGGTTTTGTCTGTAGTATTCTTTACATGCAGCTATTTTCCTGAGAAGTAATTTGTCCTGTGTGTACTGGAGTTAATTGCAATCCCTTTTAAAGAAACAAGCTGAAAGAAAAGCAGAAGGCATCCTGATAAACACAGGATGACGTTCTTGCTTACAGAACTGAAAATCCAGTTGCAAAAGAAGGAAACAAGGTAACAATGCACAGACAGTTAGTAATCATACCTAGCAGTAAAGTTCCTGCTGATGGTTTTGTTTTGGTTTGTTGATAATCACTTAAATTTCCATACAGAAGTGGTTTCTTAATTCAAACGGCTTCTTCTTTCCTTACATTTGTCTGTTATCTATAAATTTGGATGTAATATCCACCTTTTCTGCTCACACCATTGGTGCCAAGGAATGGGAGTCCTGGGAAATGAACAGTAGGCTTCCTGCTTTGCCTATAAAGTGACCAAGCCTCTGTTCAACTGCAAATGCCACTACCAAATAATTTTCCTCTTCTGATGTTAACTCACTAAAGCATGTGCAAACAGCTGGCAGATTTTTGTGCATGGTCCTGAAGTTCAACATCTTCTGTAAAAAAGATATAGTTTTTTTCTGTCAGGTCAAGAAAGAAATTATGTTGGAACCTCATGGATTTTCATTGAAATTTTCATTTTGTGTCTCCTAACCTAGGATATTGGATGGAATCTTTTTGAGAGGAATTCACATAGTTTTAGTTCCGTGGCTTTCATGGTGCTCTCCTTGAACAAAACAAAACCCACCTCTGCTTTCAACAGGACTGAACTGATTATAAAACTGAAAAATTCCTAGATATTCACTGTCCTTTCTTCTACCCTCTGCAGGGCACCGGGTGTGTTTGGGGGAGCACTTAGCAAGGACCGAGCTCTTCATTTTCTTTGCCAGCCTGCTGCGGGCGTTCACCTTCCAGCTCCCCGAGGGAGTGACCAAGATCAACACTGAACCCATTTTTGGGGGCACTCTGCAGCCCCACCCCTACAGGGTTTGTGCCATTCCACGCTAAGCTGCAGCAGCCACAGGCCAGCCTGAGACAGCCACCTTCACTTCCATTAAGTTCCTCTTAAGTGTATAAAGCTCCTTCTGGCTATTGATATTAGTCTATCCCAGAGTTATTCAGAAAGTGGATGCAAGCATTTTTTTTGGTCTGGTCTTTGTGAAAGCCGTGGATATTCTCACAGGGATCTTGATCATATTCTCCTCTCTACAAGCACTTGAAGCCAGATGCTGTGGCTCCCAGATGAAGCCATGCTGTGTCCCCTTGTCCTAGCCAAGAAAAATCATCTTCATGCTCAATCCTGAGCAAACCTCAGGAAAATTCAACAGAGTATCTCAGCAAGAGCTGAGGAGGTGCCATTTCTGTGAGTGGCCAGATGACTTCAAGTAATTTGACTGCTAAGAGTGCACTTTTAAAGCTCTATTTTTGTTTTATTGTCCTGAACTTGCCACTTTAATTTGTCAACAGATTGCCAAAAAAAAAACCCAAAAAGCAAACCAACACCCAAATCCCAGGAAACACATTGGAATGCAGGTGCCTTTACATCTGAATTTGATATTAAGTATCTCATGTATACTAGGTAAAAAATAATTATAAAGCTGAAGAAAGAAACTTAAATTTGGTGTTTACTATCAATGTGAATGTGTGAATTTTCAGCCTGATTATAGTTGTATTGTCGTTAGTTAGTTAGTTTTTTATTGTTGGTTTTATTTTTAATTATGTAGAATCACACCCATTATCAATCCTGCTTGGATGAGGCATTGAATGTGAGACGAGAGAATCACTTTGCCTGTGAGTTTCACTGCTAACTGCATGACTGAGGAATGTGGAGGTTTTGGAAGGCAGCCTCTAGAGGCTACCTGAACACTCAGTCTCTATTTTCTCTGTGCTCTTTACTTTTTTCATTACAACCCACACCACAGTTCCTGGTCTCCATTCAACTCTCCCTTGCCCTCTTTCAGTTCCTGCTTCCTCCTACCCTTTATCCATATAAACTCTATTTCAGGATTCACCTTGATGTGGTGACATCAAGCTTCTCTCTCCTTTTTTTTCCCACACAAGTATTAGTAGAGGAATCCATGCTGAGCTGAAAACAATCACCAGCGTGTTTTCAGGAGGGAGCTTGGAAAATCTCATTTATTTGTTCTTCAAGGGTCCAGATTATGCAAAGAAGAGCATAGTAACTATGGAGGGCACAGTAGAGGTGACTTAGCGTAAGAAAAGACATAAATGACGATGTGATGCAGGAGTTCTAAAATATCTGTTATTAAAGGTAGCTGCTCCTTGGCATTGATTCGACTCAAGAAGAGACACAGCTGGTTTGAGCACATAGCTGGAGGTGACAGCCAAGTTCAGCTGTAATTTTGTTAAAGTGCTGGAGAGTTCTTGTGTGCAAATCACTTTTGGAAAGGATTCAAATGTTGGAGTTAAGTAGAGCTGCCTGTAAACACTACTATAAACTTAGCATCAAATTTGTATTGAGGACCAAAAGTGCTTTAATGTTGGAATTTAAAGTATTTATAATTAAGTCCTTGTTTCTGAACTTCATGAATATAAAATGGAGGAGAATGTTACTACAGAGAAATGAGAACTGACCAGATCCTGGCATGCCTTGTAACTCTGGCTGTGGTCTGCTCCAGCACAACCTAGCACTGGCAGGCTTGCAGGGCTAGAAGGAAAATGAGGGCAGCAAGGGCTTTCACAAAACAACAGCTGCAATAAATAATCCAGCCTGTTACTCCACACAGCATATCAAAGAATGTTCCAGGGCCTACACACTCCTGCTCAGCCTCTTCACCAGCTTCAACACTTTTAACTAGCGTCAGCCACAGCCTCAGGTCTCTGAGTTAAGGTAGAACTGTCATCCCTAATAATACGGTTTAGAAGGTTTTGAAATCAGGTTGCAGCTGTTTGTGGCAGGGAAAGATGTGCAACTGGGTGTGTTACTTTTTAAGCCACTGTGATTCCTTCAGGTAAAAGTGAGGTTATGTCACAGAACTGCAGAAGGGCTGCTTTGATTCATATTTGCAGGATATCAGGAGTATACCCAGGAAGCCTGAAATATTTAATTTTGATGGATATGAAAGAGCTGCCTAACATTCTATGGTGTTCAGCTCTGCTAAGTTACAGTTCAGGAAAGCACTGGCAAGTTTGGCACCCAGATTCTCTTTTTCTTGTGCTTTTCTTTCTCTTTCATGGTGGGGCCTCTCCTGGGTAGCAATATTAGTGCCACATCCATAAGCAGGACAAATGCCAAACTCCAGGGAAGTTATTTACCCTGGCAAATGGAAAAAGCAGACACTGGAGACAAAGACAGCCTTGTGTAAAAGTTGATAGATTCTGCATTCATCCAGAAATTAAAAGCAAGGGTTGATTTTTTTTTTTTTCACTTCTGTTCAAATAAATTGTTTGAGGAACTGTTTTGTTTCAAACTGTGGAGGCTTCATGGTATGACCCAGTGAATCAATGCTGTGTAGTGGGGGAACCTGACATCTATGGGATTACATTTTTAAAAAAAGAAATTATCTGTTGTACCAGCATATGCATTTGGGGAAACTATTTCTGTATTTTTGCAGAAGTTTAGAAACTCTTGGACAAACATGAGGTGAAAGAACAGGAAATTTTTGCTGTCTCTCCAGTGGAAGATCTGGCAGGTGTCAAATGCAACAAAAAGGGAGATGGGTCAAAAGAGCCAGAGGCAGTGGCACTGCACATGCTGTGTTGGTAATCTGAGCCTTATCACAGGATTTGTACTAAACATCTCTTTCTGTTCAAAAAGCAATTGGATATATCTTCAGCAGAAAAATTACTCTAGGATTGTTTAATAACAATACAGTGTTTGGTGTTCTTACAAATTTTTCTAAGGCATCTGCAATCATGTGGTGTCAGGACATGAGAGTGGCTGAACTTTCACCTGACACACCATGTCTGTGTTTAAGTTTTGTAACACTCTGAATTAAAATACTTTCATATTAATCTTCACCTTGAAGACTTATTGTCATTATGTCACACTCTTATCTTTTCCATTTGAATAACTTCATCTTACTTTCAGACAGTGCCCTGTCCAAGTGCCTGCTGAGACATAACTTGGGAAACTAGAAAAAGATGCTCATCCAAGCAATCCTGGAGTATGAGCCAAAATGCACTAAATTTTTCCCTTTTTATTAAAAGTTTTGCCTCTGGCACATTTCAGACCTTAATTCATTCATTTGCCAAATGCCTTCAGGTGAGAAAAACACACTGTGAACAGGAAATCGGATTTTCTTCAGTACTAAAATGAAATTTCCTGTTAAAAAAAAAGATAACATGCTAATCGAATTGGTGTTACACACACTTCCTTTAATACTTTGTTAAGGAGCCATTCGTCATCATGCATGAGATCTGCATTTAAGTCCATGCTGTAAGGGCAGCCTTTAACTGGGAACAGTGAGTAACCCAAAACAAGGAAATCCCTCCCCATAAAATGCTAGTGCTGAAGTGTTGTTATCTGCTCACTTCTTTTTTATCTTCATTATATTTATATTATTATCTCCATTATACTTATAATGAAAAATTACATTAATAATATTTGAAGCTGAATTAAATTGAAAGTAACAACAAACTTGAGGGTCACATAAGAACAGATTTATGGATATCTGTAGACAGTTGAGTTTCAACATGTGTAAAATACAGTTGATGTACCTGCAAAAATCACTGTGAACTCAAATATTCAGTGGAAGGGAAAGAGAAAGGAAGGTGTAGGGCTGCATATGCATTGCAGAATAAAACAAGAGCAACCTTTTGAAAGTAGAACTGTATAAGGAATACTGTATTCACTTTGGGTGCATGTTACAGCCCATGATACAAACCAGGCAGATGAGATAAGCCTTGTCACACGTAATTGGAGCACAAGAGATGTCAAACAAGGCGTCTGAAGAGCAGCTTTGCCATTTCACTAAAAATATTATTAAGGCAGTTTTGTGTGTAATCAAATGGTGGGAGATATGGTTATAAGCACCATGGTTTGAATCAGCAAGTCACACTGTTAGAGTTGTAGAGAAAAGTTGTACCTAGGAAAAGGTCAGGTCTTTAACCTTTTTCCAATATGCATGGGCAAGTTTCACTTCACTCTTGTCCCCCAGTCCTTTGAGATGCCTCATCAGATTGAAATCACTGTTAGAAACAGTTCTCATTTGTTGAGGGGAGTTACACCTTACTTCTAACAGTAATTTATAACCAGAGGTCTGGTCTAATCAGTTCCACCAATAAGGTGCTTTCTCTGAGAGCAAATCTTATAAAGCCAAGAGTTTTTGCTTGTTGGTTTGGGGTTTTTGGGGGGTTTTGTGCTTGTTTGTTGTGGTGAGTTTTTTTGTTGAGTCCAAACCAGTTCACAGTCATGATTTATGGCAGAACAGTAAGGGCTGAATTTATGATTCTGGGGGTGTTAAGAGGGTATAGCAAAGACCCAATGCACAGGCAGCTAGCCAGTTTCAGCAAGCTTGTTCAAGGCAAGAAACACCAGTCAGAAGATGGAGTGCAGCTTTATTTAGGAGTCCAGGTACCCCAAAACATCACTCACATTACTGACTGCATGGTACACAAAGTTCCTGACTGACTGCAGACTAATTATTTGACAGCATCCAGGATTTGGGTGTCCCATCACTGAACTTCGTAAGAGGTAAGGTCCTTGTAACTCACTCACCAGTGTAACCATTAACAAACTGCCAATTCTTATATCTTCATTTTCCTTCTGATAGGACAGCCTTAACTTTCTGATCTCATCTTCCACACCAAGCAGGGGTATCAGAGAGCTCAAGTTTAAGTGTTTATGTGTACATTTAGCAAGAGAAGGGAGATGGGGTAGCTGGTTCTTAAAAAGGTGTTGTACCACAGCCTGATGGGAAGTCTGCTTTCAGAGCACATCCTGCATCTAGATCCTCCTCCTTCATTGTGTTCAGTGCTATGGCCAGCTTTGTGTTGGCTGTTCTGTAACATTCTGTACATGTGTGGAAAATGAATTTCAATTAATCCCAGTAAAACTCACAGCCATATCTGGAAACTTGCTGAACAAGGTAAGGTATATTTGCAGGGATGGTGCAAAGGGATCTAGCATTAGGCTTGACTTGATTTACCTCACTGGTGATTAAGGAGAGTTGAAGAGTAGAACATGCTTTGCAATGTGACATTTAAAAATTATTCTAAACTCCTTGCAGAACTCTTACAGGAAAAAAGGGGTTTATGGGCCTGACTGAACAGAAAAATGAGGACACGATGTAGAAAATAATTCATAGAAGAAAGCATAGACAAATGTGGGCACAATAAAACACAGGAAAAATAGTCCTAAATTCTCTGGGTCATTTCCCAGGATGCTCTGAGGAGCCGCTATAAATCTGTATGAATGATCTGTTAAGGTGATTTCACAGAGCTTATATTAGCTGGAGCAAATCAGTGGCTTTATATGCATGTGGAAACATATCTTATAGAAATGAATAAAAAATTGTGTGTTTCACTATAAATTTCTCTTTGCTTCAGAGACATCCACAGGAAATAAAGCAATCAGATTTTAAAAACACAGCAGCTATGAACCCTATCTTTTAGATTGAATCAAACGGTTTTAAAATTTCTTCTTCCCCTTCCTCCATGTACTTAGGGGAATAATTCAGATGAAATTTCCATTCAAAATAGCTTTTACAATTTCCCCCTCAGGGGAAGAGGGAAGTCTCAGTAGGAGCTGAGAAACTACAGTGCACTAGGTGAGAAATAGCTGGTGGGAAAGTGTCATATATTAAACAAATTTCATCTCAGCAGCCCCTGCCCTGCTGAATGTTCCAGAAAAGAAAAATTACGAGTGAAGAGAAATGGTGGGAAGGAGAAAAACCTCTTTCCTACTGTTGAGGTAAAAGGAATTCAGCTTTTGTCCTGATAAGCACAGAGGACGGACAGGGAGCAGCAAGGAGTCCAGGGAGCATTCAGCAGCTCCTGTTCTAATCTCCTCAGCAGCAGTGTCACAGCTGTGCTGAGAAAAGGAGACCAGACCCCCCCAAACCAGCTCCTTTCCCCACCACTGAAAAGAGGCTGTGCTGGCTTCAGATAGCACCACAGCCAACATGACATCTGCAGGAAGTAATAAAACTTTGGTATTTAAAGTAGCTAGCAGATAAATGATAAAATAATCTAAAGATGCCATGTAAATAAGGGGTGTTATATGTGGAGTAATGCTGTATCTGTTGCTTACTCTTGTGAAAACAAAGACGTCACTGCCAGAGCCCATGGAAAAAAGTGTGGATTTAGGGGAAACTTCTAAGTCTCAGAGGGCATGGTGCTTTAGCCATGTATTTCTAAATGCTGCTAATCAGTGTCCTGAAATGGAACCATTATCATTGTGTCAAAATATATCTCTTGGAAAAGTTAAGTAGTAGATCTTACAGCCAAAATATACCTTGGATACTTCAATATGTTGAGATCCTCACAGGAAGATTTTCAGTTGTCAGGAGCTTGCATGTTTTACATATTCCTTGGTAAAGAAGGAACACACAACTGCTGCATTTTCTGATGTCACCAAGGGCTCTGTCCTGCAGGATGGCACAGGAGGTCAGTGTGGGGGGAATGGGATTCTATGAACTTGTCCTAAAGCTTTCACTGATATAAGAAAATCCCAAGAAGTGTTCTGAATTCAGCAGATCAGCAGATCTCTAAAAGAAACATCTGCCATTGAAAAACTTCCAGCTTGATCTTCTGCTATCCTTCAAATCTTTTTAACACTGCCTATGAGACAGGATGCTTTTTCAGACATGAAGAGACAGAAACCTGTAAGACACTACTACTTTCTACTGCTCTTCACATTTATGTGGTTTGGAAAATCAGAGATTTTGCAAACTATTGTTTGCTGAAATCATCTGGAGTTGATGACTGTATATATTGTAATGTTGGCTGTACTCTAAACTCATCCCTCTCTTGCCCAAAGATTAAAGGCAATGCCAGCTCTGCAATATGATGAAGACAACCTGGTCTGGGTCCTCCACGTCCTCTTTTTGGCAGGAACAGAAACCACAGTGACCACTTTGAACTGGGCACTGCTCCATATTTTGACTTATTCCAGAAGAGATGGGAGACTAATGAGGTCACATGCAAAACTGCTTAGATTGTGCTTTCTCAGAGAACACACCAAGGTCAGCACAAAGGTAAACACTTGTAAAACTGCATCCAGTTGGAAATTCATACTCTCTGTGAGCTGACAAACATACCTGATTTATTGAGAATCGTGGGCCCACACAAGCCCCTTAGCTCCATCTTGCTGGCTTGCACCTTGGCAAGAACTACTCTTTCTTCCTTTCCGTGAGAGTCAGGATGAAAGCAGAGGGAGCTGGGCACGCAACAAGCCTGTGTAAGATAACTGGAGAGTACAATGTCTCTGCAGCTGTGCTGTGAGCACAACCAGTTCCCCAGGCCTCTCCCAGGGTGGTCCTGATGAGACAACAGCGTCGACAAATTGCACATTCACTGAGAGAGGGGAAATACCCATCCTTAACATACAGCTGCAACACGGGATCAAAGAATACCTTCCTTACAGGCCACCACCGTCCTCCACCAGTACAGGCTGTTCCAAACAGTGGCAGACCCCCTGAACGTCCTTCAGATTCCTAATGCTGAAGATTCTCTCTCAAAGAAAGATTTTATCTGGGGGAGAAAACAGGAAAATAGTACTGGCAGTTCCTGGGCTCTTGAGAAGTATTTTGCAATGCTTCATTGTCTTTCACAATGTTTCTGAGGAATAACGAATTCATTAGATTTGTTTTCAGTATTCCATAAAGTTCTCCCATTATTATGTCTCTCCACTTCTGAGCCATCCATACACTTTATACCAGCAAAATCTTATTAGGGCATTAGCTGAGGATGTTTTAGTGCATTAGAAGGAAACAATCACCACAGAGTGTAATATAATTTCCTATACAGGGCAGTTCTCTGTTTACTGTCACCGGAGTCGTTAACTGGGAATGTATTTGTGACAGCAGCAGCCCAGGGCTCTGTGCTGCAGCTGAAATGATCAGTGAGTCTGCCAAAAGTGGTGGTCCTGCCCACTTTTGTCCTTGGCCATGTTCTCACTCTGCTCAGTGAGGCAGCAGCCGCAGGTGAGTATGTTCAGACTGCTGAGCCAGCAAAAAACAACCACTGCAACTGAAACGGAAGGGCTTTCCACCAGATCAGCCAAATGAATCCAGGCACTTCATAGCTCTGTGTTGCTGGATCCAACCTTGGTGAAAGGGAAAATGAGGGGATGGGACTCCTTGTTTTCAAGGCATCTTGCTTGCCAGGTAGATTACAGGCTGACTATAACTTGAAACTACATGAAACATCAGGATCAGAGAGGAGATCTGCAGCGTGGCAGGGAACTGAATCAGGTCTTTAAAGTCCAAGCCAATGTTCAGAGCAGGGCACCAGCCTTGTTCTCACTGTGAGAGCTGAAAAGGGACCCACCTCAGTTCATTTGATCCATTCTCCTGCTCACTCTCAGCACAGCAGAAGGGACACTCCATGGCTGCCCAGATGCCTTTGCCTGGAACCAGCTGTGGTTCATTTCCTGGGCTGTCCAAGTCCTCCAACATGGCTAATGCCTGGGAGTGTGGATCTGGGGGCTGCAGGCTCTGGGGCTAGCAGGTCAAAACTGAGTGAGGAGGGACATGAGAACAGCAATGTTTTCTAAAAGCCAACTTTTTGCGTGTGTTTTTGTTTTTCTCTGTATCTGGATTTCTCTGATATTCCTGAACATCCAGAAGGCCTAAAGGCAACTGCCTCCAAGACTGAGACACCTATCTCCTTAACTAGCTGTGGACACCGGAGTTCCAAACTCATCATGAAACACCCCTGTAAGTATTGGTGCTTTTTATAGTTTAATGAATATTTCAGCTGGAGACTCCTAATGTATCCTTCACTAGAATGTATAAGCAGCTTTTTGCTCCTTCCTGGCTTGTCTGAACTATGAGCTTTCCAGGCAGAGTCTCCCTGATGGACTTCAGAGAGGACTACTATTGAGTGGAATAGTAGTCCTCTCTGAAGTCCATCAGGGAGACTCTGCCTGGAAAGCTCATAGTTGCAACAGTTGGAAGTGATATAAAGCACTGAACAGTCACCTGGCCAAAAACAATGTCTGAGGAATCTTGTAATTATGGCACAAGTTACAAAGAGTAAGGAAAGGAAACAGGAAGAATCAGCAAAACTCCTCAATGAGCAGAAAGCAAAGTTTATTTGCTTAAGGAGTTAATTCTGTAGCCCTTATTTTGGCAATACTGCTGGTTGTGTCTTGACACAACAAGGCCATGGAATGCTCCTTGGCAGTGGCCTGACCTGGCCAGTGCAGAACCAGCAAAGCAGGTAAGACTGCAGCTCACTAGAGGTGTTACTGCTCCAGGCCAGTCCTTGCTGAGACAAAATTTCTTCTTTCCCAGAGTTCTGCTGGTTTTGGGAGTGTGTTGCAAGTGTCAGTAATCACCAGAGCCATTGTGCTCTGCAGAACAACCAAGTGGATGGATTAAAGTCTTAATCCATTTAACTGCATAAGTGAGCAGCTGCACAGACCTGCAGCCAGGTGACATTGTCTGTACTCTTTGGTAGGGCAGGGTATCAACACACTGCTTTTCTGGCTTTTGTTTGTTTGTTTGTTTGTTTGCTTGTTTGACAGTATAGAGGAAAATTAATAATATTACCGACAATCCTTAATATGGTCTACACGCTGCCTCTGCCGAGATAAGACAGGAAGGATTACTGCTCAGGATTCAGGCTATGCCCCCATCTCTGTTTGTCCTGTGAAATATACCTATATTGATAAAGAGTCAAGTCCCTAAGCCTAGGACATGTATGAGACAAAGTGCATTATTAAGGTTTCCTGTTTTCCTGTGTGTCCAAAAGAAAAAACAGGCTCTGCTGTTTCTTTGGGTACCAGCTGGAATCCAGTTCAGGGATTCAGGCATTTGTTTCTTCTTCCCTTTCCACCTTATTTGGGCTATTAAGGTAAAAGACTGGACTCCAACTGCTGGGAAAACCATCCTTCAAATTACTCTCGGAAAACAGCCATTGCTCCAAGCAAGTGACATCAACCAGGTTCCCATTCATATTTGCATGCATTTTCAGTATGGTCAGCATATTCCAGAATCCCTGGCTACATCTTTGTTTCCAAAAATTGCAAAGGAGGAGGCCTGCATATGCATCTAGAGAGATGCAGTCCTGTTTATAGATGTTCTGAGTTCAGCAACACATTACCAGTGGATTCCTAAGAGCAAGCTGGAGAATGTCTTGAAACTGTGCTCAAACTCTAAACAGCTTAACAAATGCCATGTTTTCACCAGCTCCCTGAATATCTCTGGAGCAAAGAGGTGCCTTTTCATCTTTGAAGTGTCCAGCATACATTATCAGAGCGCTGCAACTGCTCAGAAAAAGGTCACATTTTATATATATAGTTACATAAATATGTATATAGTTACATATGGAGCAGGGACGATCTTCATTCATTCCTCTATTTTATACTTTAAAATTCCTAAAACATATGTTCAGAAATTCCTACGTCCTATCCCATACAGTCACAGGTTAGCTGATGTTGTTCCTATCTGAAATCACAAATCTTTGTGCAAAGTAACACTATCTCGTCTTCCCTCCCTCTGTGCAGTTAAGTCTTTCTCAACTACCCGGGTCAAAGAGTTTAAAATTGGTCTTTAATTTATAATTGCCAGAGATTTGATTCGCAGAACTAATGGAAACCCAAACCTCACTGGCAACCAGAAGGATCTGTAAGTGTTAAATACTTCCCAGACTGTTCAGGGTTCTCAACACATCTCCAAAGAGGAACTCCAGATCAATGACTGATTGAAAAGTTTGCCTCACCAGATCCTCCAGCACAGCAGTGAGTGAACATTACCATCTAATGGCTATGCCTGCTAATTACAGCTATAATTCCTACTTTAATGGTGGAGGCTGGTCCTTGTGCAAGTACTGACACTGAAAAGGCTGTAGGATTGGAAAACAAATAAACATGGAAAGACAATAAAAGCAGAATTTATGATTTTGCAGTATTCATCAATCACCTCCGGTGGGCAATGTCAAGGGAGGAATCCTGCTAAAATGTTTCTGGGTAACATGTCACAGTTGCTGCACTGATGGCTACACGTGCTGCAGACACACGAATAATGACCACCATAAATAATAATCCAGTGCATTAGTAAGTGTGAAAGCCTTTTAAGATTCTAATAGTGAAACATGATTCCGGCCTCTTTTTCTTCTGACAGCAGGATGAAATTTCTCCCATCCCTTCCCTGGCCAATGCTGGCCCCAAGTTTCTCCCTAGTCCTTCTCCATTTTGTTGCAGGTGTCATCTGTGCCAGTGGGCACATCTAGAAGCAGCAGAGATGATTCAGGCTGATGATTGAGAAAGCTAGGACTAGGGAAGAAAATCCTGGAAGCCTGGGTCCAGGAGGAAGCCTGCTGCTTCGCTGATCTCTTTGTCAGAGGAAGAGGGGAAATACAGATCTGTATGTGCTCATGACATAGACTCACTCTCCTTATTTCCAGCCCTGCTTTTTCTGCTGGAAGTTGCAATGTCCACGGTAGGTTCAATGAGAGGTTTACACAGCTGATGCTTTCACACTGGAGCCTAGAACATCACACCTGATTCACTGCTCTCCTGCTAACCCTTTATGGGAGAAAGTGACAGATGCGAGGTTCCCAAATTGTGCTGATGCTGCACTTTCCTGTAGGATGAAGTCTTGCCCCCAGTCATTAGAAAGGTGCTGGAAGAACAATCCCCCAGTTTGTTTATTGATTCCTGCAGTCTCAGCTATTTGTGTAATCCCATGCAAATCAAGAGCTCAGAGTAACAAAGGGTCAGAAATAAATAGAAGGGTCACAAATAAAAGAAGTTATTTATGCAGCTTGCTTTGTTTGTAGGCATGGATCTCTCTGTTCCACTCCCTTCTGCCATCAAACGGAAGTGCTTTTTGGACATTGCTTCATTACAGAGGCTGTCATGCGCGAGAGGCTGCTCAGAGGATCCCAGGCCATGGCAGAATTCCATGGCACCTCCTGGCATCAGGGAAGCAAGGGCTTCTCCATGATTGTACCAACGCCTGGCAGCATTCCTCACTGAGCTGTGGCATGGAGTGGTTGTTCTTTGCCAAGGCACAGAGAGGAAAAAGCACTCTTAAATAAACACTGAACTCTGCTGCAGCCAGCACTCACTGCTTTGCCCTTCTTTATCAATAATGATCCCTCTGCAACCATTCCTGGCTTGCTATGCCTACAGACCCTTCAATCTCCTGTAACAGCTCTCCTCGGAGACACTTGCCTGACTTTACATCTATAATATGCAGCATCACATTTGCCATGGGGCCAGAATCAGGTTTTTCCTCTTAGCTTGTGCCTTGGAGGGTTTTGTAATAACCTTGATTTCCTGTGTTAGACTGGGCTGCAAGAACCATCCAGAACAAACAGCACAAGCTAACATGAATGTGGCTTTGAGAACTATGGACAAGTGTTGACTTAAAATTTAGGAAGGAACAGATCATTTGGGAAAGACTTCACTTAGAAAACTTAAGAAAAATTGTATTTAAGGACATTTAAATTTGCCAGATCTGAAACCTACCAGTGGAAAACAAGCAATGTATGGTAATGGTCATCCTTAACACATTTCCCTACAAGATAATTTTTAAAATAATTAAGCGGTCATGCATTTCCTATAGTCAGACAAGTAACAAATGTGGATCATTGCAATGGTTAGGCACAGTTCAGCTGTGAACATTCAGCTCTGTGAAGCCAAGATGTTCATGGCATTCCCCTACTTGTATTTCCAGATGCAGCTCCAGGACACTTTCCCATCATTGCTGAGGCCCTCAGGCACTTTGCTGATGAGAAGGCTGCTGGCAGTGACACACCTGCAGGATCTATGAACTCTTACTAAGGCAGAGATCAGGCACCACCAGAAGAGCTGGGTGCCTGCACAACCACAGGACTTCATTGCTGCATGCCTGAATGAGATTTTAAAGGTAACTAGTAATTGTCTCTTAGGCAGCTGCTACATATTTCAAATGCTTCTAGTTAAAGTATTTTCAGCAGCCCTCCTCCTTCCTCTCCTCCTTTTCTTCCTAAGAGACTGTTGAGCTACTTCTTTCCTTGAATTCAAGCTAAAACATAGAGTGATGTTGTTCCACTCTAGACTGAAAGAAAACTTACTGTGTGCTGTCTTCCTCTTCAGAAAGATCATATTTTTTAACAGAACAACAAAGCTGCTGTCTTACCAGCTCCACCAACTCAGTATGGAGCCTGTGATGAAAAACAGATCTGTTTCTGGGAATAGGCTGCACCATTAAAACAGTCTTAAATCTCACTGCCTGTCTCCTATCTGCAGGCAGAGGATGACACGCTCTCTACATTGAATGCAGTGACCACAGATCTCTTCAGAGCGGGCTCAGACACCACCTTCACTTTATGCTGAGCACTCCATGATGGCGTCTGGAAGTGCAAGGTGGGAAATGTGTGCAGTTGCACTTAGATGTGTTGTGTCCTTGTTCATGGCTCATGTTGACTCAGCTGCCCTGATCCTCCACTGTAAGGTGGCTTGGGAATTTTGAGTTTCTACACAGAATCTGCTCATCAACAGTTCCTGAATGCTCATTATTAGTCCTTTTTTTAAAATTCAGAATGACTCCAAGCGGTGTCAGATGCTGTCATTTGTCCATCCTGTGGAATTGAATAAGGACTGAACAACCCTGCCATATGCAAAAGTAGTTTTAAAGGAGACTGTGTTACAGCAGCACGGGTAAACCCAGAGTTTATGGGGACCCAGGACACCACACAGCAAGGCTTCCCCGTCACTGAGGTCTCTTAATGCCACTAAGCTTTGGGTACAACCCTTAGACAAAGCAAAGTTCGGGCATCGCATCTTGTGTTTACATTTTGTCCCAGGCTGCAAAACTACCCAAAGGTGAGTTTGAACAGCTCATGAGGAACTCTTCACTGGGAATAGGACGCTGGATGTTATCTACATGGTATAATATGAACAAATCTGTACTCAGCTTCCCTCTCTTGTTGCAGAGATGTTACTTTTACCATTTTTTCATACAGGATTTCACGAGTTAGGTCAGTGTATAAAGGTACCAGTATAACAACCTTCAGCTTCTTTTAAAGTGGTACAAGCTAAATATAAACCCCACAGAAATTTCAGAAAAACACTGCCTGTATATGCAATTTATTGTATCAGCAGAATACTGTAAATCTGTATCCAACCTGATGTAGGTGGTCTTCCCAATAAATAAGCCACCCCAAAGGTGGCTTTGGGGGAAAATGTCTTTGAGAAAATCAAGATCCAAGTCAGGGGTTTTGATCAGTGTGAAGCCTTCACTTCAGTGGGGTTTAGTGGCGTTCTTCTTTTTTAAAGTTTGATAACTTAATTACTGCATCCTCTGGTGCTCTAAAATCTATCTTCACGGGGGCCTAATAATTTCTAAATAAGCCATTAAGTAGGAGATAACAGAGTGTGACCCTGTTTGTCACCCCATAATAATTACTTGGCACTTGTATTGAGCAATTTCAAGAGAGTGACTGATATCTCAGCAATTTAAGTCATTAGTTTTTGATTCTGTGAAAAAAATCTTTGTATAAGCAGGTCTCCACAGTGATTTGTATAACACATTCTTTCTGAAATATTTTGGTAAACTGCTGGTCTTCAGAGCACACAGATTCCATTTAGGGATCCCTTTTGTTACCAACTAGGAAATTCTTTATGAGTTTTTGAACTATTTCTGCTACTATTTATTTCTAAATAATTTTCTATGTTTTCTAAGGTTGTGAACACAGGTTTGAGCCCGTTAAGACAACAGGATGGGAAGGCCAGTGGTAAGGATAGGACTAGGACTTGGCGGGAGGCTTTTCCTTGTTCTGCCATACTTCTGGGATTTCAGGGATATTGCTGAGACACCCATTGCCTTTGCTTTCAAATAGTAAGGTAGGAATACCAGCATTAAATTACTGTGCTTTACAAGGATGAATACACTCACACACTATAGGACAGAGGACATATAATGTCTTATATATGCTGAATACCATTTTTTCATGTTCCTGATTGACAGACTGATAAGAGATACTAATTGTTTAGCATAAATAAGTTTTAAGTAGACTGAGTTACACCGAGTTATAATATTGTGTGATTTAATATGGGGTTTTTGCTTTGCTTGCTTAGCATGAGTACCTGGATTACACAGGCAATGAATTTTCTGACTCTTTCCACATCACAGATTGACAGAGAAACAGAAACTACAGCACTCAGAACTCTATTTACTAACTCTGCCAGACAGCAGAAATTATTGGTCAGAGATTTACAAAGCACTGTGAAAAGACTCTGTGCTCATGGAGTGACGTGGGAACAGATTCATGAAGTGCAAGATGCTGAACGAGGGACTATTGCCCTTATCCTCTATGAAGTGTCCATTATCGCTTCAGGAGCTTGCAGGCTCTTTACCGGGACATTTTTCATGTTTTCTGTGCCATCCCTCACTTTATATGAAGGAAAGAGCGATGGGGAGGGCATTGAGCTGGGGTTCCCTGTCACCACATGACGCAAGTTGGAAAAACACTTTCAGGAGTAACTGTCTGAGTCCTCAAACTGTATTTACCGGAGCAAAATTAATTGTATGAATAATTTGTAACTGTAGCTCTATCCCCTGCGCCAGCCACAGCACATCCAAGATGGCGGCCCTGCCCTGAGCGCCGCTCCCGACAGCGCGTTCCCTTCCCCGCCCGCCGTGCGCGGTGTTACGGCTCCGGGGGGAAACGCGGGAGGTTATGGCGGAGCCGCCGGAAGCAGCGGAAGGGTTTCGCAGGCGGACGCAGCAGAGCGGAAGTCGCTGAGGCGAACCGGGGTGGCGGCGGCAGCGAGCGACGATGAACAACAAATTCGACGCGTGAGTGTCACTCCCGACCCCCCCTCCGACCGATCCCCGGTGCGGGGCCTGCACGGCCCCGAGCCCCGCCGGCGCGTCTCGCCGCTGCCCCGGCGCCTGGCGGGCGAGACGCGATGAGTCACGGGGCTACGCACAGCCCCGTCTCTGCAGCCGGGGCCCGGCCTGGCCCCGAGCGGACGCGGGACCCACAGGTGTGGGTGGTGGGCCGGCGGCAGTCCCGCACCAGGGAGTCGCGGGCCGCCTCGTGGCCCCGCTTGTCTCTCGTCTTTTCCGGCCCTTCGCAGGGAATGGGGCGGGCGGAGAGACCTGTGGGGCGCTGGGTGCTGGCGCGGTGTTTGCTCGCCCGAGGCGCTGCCTCTGCTATGCTGGGGGGCGTGGGGAGCGGGGAGGGCAGGAGTCAGCCGAGGTACGGTAACAGCTCTTTATGTGGGCTCCCTGAATAGCAGGGGACCCTAACAAGTAACTGGGGTTTCCTGTGGCACATCAGTAGGTAGCACAAACTGCTTGAGTTTGTTCCAAAAAGCTGTTTTGTGGTTCACTTCAGCTTAAAAGTGCGTGCCCAAGGTGGCTGTGATGGGCATGAAAGTAGAAGTCGTTTTTACTGTGTGGATTGTCAAGTGTAGATTGCCAAACTCTGGTGGCCCTTGTACCACGGAGGAGCTTTGGAGCAGAGAACTACCTGGGCTTGGTGTAAACCTTCTCAGCTGTGTGATGGCTCTCTTTGTTATTTTTTCTTCACCAGATTGAAAGATGATGATAGTGGAGACCATGACCAGAATGAGGAAAATAACACACAGAAAGACAGTGAGAAGGAAAAGAATGATCGTGAGAAACCACAGAGTACTACCAAGAGGAAGGTATGGTACTGGCATCTGCACTCCACTGCCAGGGCTTGGTGTGGCAGTGCTGGGGACTCAATCCTCAGTTCAGGGATAAGAAAAATGTGTCTTGGAGGACTGTGGTCTCAGTGCATTGTTACTGTTGCAGTGAAGACAGAGGGACTATGTTTGATTTCAGTAACTTGATGTCACTTTTGGAGGTCTGTCATCTGAGGGGTGACTGCTCCCTTCAGTAACATAGCTGGCACTCTGCCAGGCTTTAGAATGGAAATGAGAAATAAGGCTTTATTTTCATCAGAAAACAACTTTGGAAGAGGACATGGGGAAAGGACTCCTGTCTGACAGGACAGCAGTGGCTTGAAGGTGGTTTAGCAGGCAGTGTTTGTGACACTGTTGAAATAACTTTTAAGATGCGTCCCTGTGTGTGATGCCCTGGTCAAGAAGGCATGAGACATTCATCTCTCCTGGTTTGGGTTTGTTTTTTTTCTTTTTCATCTTGTGTTTAGGAAAACCGCTCTATCTGAAGTAATGCGACCTTGTAAACTTGCCATAGTCAAGAGGAAAGTAGAGATTTAAGCCTTGGTAACTCCTGTAACAATATCAAGTTAACAAGATAAGGGCTTTGATTGAGGTTTTCTCTGTAAGTTTTGACTCCTGGCTAATGAGCTCTCATTAGGCTCTTTTGTGCTCATTAAAAGTATTTTTAATCAGAAATCAGTGTTTTGGAAATTGAAAAGTGATCACTGGTCACTGCTGGTGATGGGTTGTGCCAAAGCTGACATAACAAGTTCTTAGATTAATCTTCCCAGAGCATTGGGGTGTTGGTTGCTTAAGGCAATTGGTGTCACCAGTTTTAATTGCATTTGAATCATGATTCATTTTAAGTGGGGTTTATCCTTCCCAGAGGAGAAGAGTGTCTATTTTTTCCCCTTAATTTGAATAAGTTAAAGGTCTCACATTTCCCTTTTTATTTCGTCTTCTAGTTTTCCTTTGAGACAGGCACAGGACTAAAAAAAAAATCAGTGGTGATACCTCTGATGGCTCGAATGGTTGCTTTTGTATGCTGTAAATGTAATTTTCCCACTCCCCTTTTTAGAGGAGCATACAAGGGGTAAGCAAGCTTTTCTGTTCTGCAGGCTGTGGTCCCGGGGCCAGCTGAGCACCCCTTGCAGTATAACTACACCTTCTGGTACTCCCGACGGACCCCCGGGCGGCCCACCAGCTCTCAGAGTTACGAACAGAACATCAAACAGATCGGCACCTTTGCCTCCGTGAGTAGCCCCTGCTGTTCCTGGGTCACTTGGGCACAGCCTGGTCCTCCTGGCCCGGTCTGTGTGGTGGCTCTGTGCACACACAGAGCAGGGAGTGATTTGCCAAGGCAAATGAGTTCTTGAATTACAGCAGGAGATGTGTCTTTAGCACTTCTCCTCTGCACTGTGCTAGACCTCTGTACATGGGGGTAGCTGGTATAATAACAGAAATTAAAAAAAGAGCAGCCACAGTTCATTTATTGCTGGAGCAAGAGAAGGATGGAACAGCTTTTCTGTTCCATTTCTCTACTGTACCCCCCACACTTCTTTCCACCCACATTCCCATCACGAAGACTGTGTTTGGAATAAGCATCTGGCATGCTGTATTTGCCAGCAGGTGACCTGTTGTCTGTCTGGAAGTGATGGACAAGGATGCAGTTTGATGTTGCAGTCAAGTTCATTAAAAGGCAAATTGCTCTTCCTTTCCCCTTTCACTCTGTGGTTGCTTGTTCCTGGAATAAACTTGAGTGTGTCCTGGAAAGGCGGTGCTGGGTTTTTGCATGGTGCTGGCAGAGAAATCTGCCCTCAAGAGCCCAAGATACATAAGCAAAATGAGTCCCCATTACTGTTGCAGAGCCCAGGAAGTCTGTTGGCTGTTTTCTTCCTTTTTCTTTTCAATCTGGTGTTTGCCCAGTTTTTTCAGGGTCTCTTATAAATGTGAATTTTGCCTACCAGTACATATCCTTCGTAATATGAGAATTTATAAAAACAGCCCTTTATTATTTCTGGAGGCTGCATAAAAATATGCCTGACTGAGCAGCTGGGTTGTGTAACTACACAGGATAAGGGTGGGAAGAAGAGCCTATTGTGGGTGGTTACTCCTCCTGTTACCGTGTGTGAGCAAGTACTTTCAGTTCAGGGGATGAAAAATGTGGCTGCCACTTGATCTGGCAGTAACTTTTCAGTCTGATAAATCAGTGTAGACTTAGCATTGATTTTTAGCTCCTTAGAGGAAAAACATTGTGTTGAATATTCTGTTGTCTGCTCTTTGCTACAGAGAATTTATTTGGGCCGTTGTCGGCTAGAAGTGCTGCAGTTTTATTAGGACAGAGAGAGACTGGTCAACATATCCGATAATGTGTTCGGGTCCAAATTCTGTTTAAGGAGATGGAAGAGCAAACTTCAGAAAGATTTGTTTATCTAAGTCTGGGTTCAGATGTATTCTTGGCTTTTCAGTGGAAAGCTCTAAAATGTGAACCACTAGAGGGCACGTTCCCTCACTGTGGGAGTGTGATTTCCCCATGGATGTTTGGACGTGCATGACAAAAATAGATTGCTTGTGACCCCTCCTCAGCCTTGGTTCATAATTTTATTGGCTATAAAAGCAGATTCCGGCTTCAATGGCAGAGGTCACAGATTGGAGTGGAATTCCAGGTGCTGACCCAGTCATTAAGGTCTCTGATAAAGTGCTTGGGGTGATGTCTGACCCCTCCAGCTGCACTGCTGGCCTGCTTAATAGCTATTGTCTTACTGAGTAGAATCTTCTGAAAATATGGATATTTGTATAATCTCTTCCACTGCCTTGTTTCATTTTAAAGATCCGTCCTCTCTCAAATCTTTTCTTATCCAGAGATTCTCAAAAGATAAATATGCAACTTTTAAGAACTACACAAAAACAAGTCCCTTGCCTTACAGTTCAAGTGTCTCAAGCAGACATAGGGATGCCAGATTTGAACTGGTCGATGTGAAGTGATCCAAGTGTAGCATGGCGGACTGTAAAAGGAAGTAAGAGGTATTGAAATAAGAACTCTGAATAGTGCCTCCCGATCTTAAACTAGCACCAGAATGTATATTTTGTCTTAAAATCTGCATACAGTAAAATTAAATACAAAAAAAGTCTTACTTGAAAGCTTCTGCAGTTTCCATGGTCACAGAGAGCAGTGGTTATGCGGGGTAAAGAGGCCTGGCTGTAGCTGATGCATTTGACATACCCAGTGATGGAAAGTTTGGGCAGTATGAGTTAAAAGATATGGTCGGAACTATTCTCCAGAGCAGCTGTTAACTTAGCACAGATTTCTTCAGACAAACACTGAGTGACTTTAGAGGCACCTGTTGAATGTTTCAAGTGGTCGCCTGGTAATGGAGCCAGTCAGAAACAGGCACCCAAGCTCTGACACTATTGTTGCCTTTTGTGTTGCCTAATCAACACCCCAGTGACAAGAGAGTAGAACAGAAGAGGGGAAGGTGGCTCTGGAGAGCTGGTGTCAAAATGGCAGCCTGTTTCTGTAGAAATCTTGACTGTGAACTGTTGGAGCAGCTTCATTGCGTGGTTGGTGTTGTTGCAGGTGGAACAGTTCTGGCGGTTTTACAGTCACATGGTACGTCCTGGGGACCTGACAGGCCACAGTGACTTCCATCTTTTCAAAGAGGGCATCAAACCCATGTGGGAGGTGAGTTGGAGCTCTCACTTCTGCCTTGATATTTTTCCACAAGATTTTGGAGGGAACCTTCTACAGTGGAGGGACTCTTGTCATTAAATGGTACTCCATTAGATTTTCTTGGGTGAAATCCTTTTGTCTGGGTTCCCTGTAAACTTGTCCTCAGAACTCTGTCCCATGTAACCTAACAGTCCTGCTGCCAGAGAGGGAAGATGGAGAAGTTGCTGGCTGCACCCCCACAAAGGTTGCTGAACTGCCATTGCCAGTGGAGGGGGTACCCCTATCTAAGCTCTGTGCTTCCCAGTATAGGCACTTGCCTCTTATAGCTGCCTCCAGCGACAGCAGTGCAGGGCTATCCTCTGGAAGGACTGGACCTCTCGCCTGCACACAGAGCTGGAAATGAAAACAACTTTGCCTTTTATTTGATTTTTCTTGTTGTTTTGTTGTTGTTGTGGGAGGGTTGTTTGTTTATTTTTTTTCCTTGTTTTTATATTTTGGTTTTGTTTTGTTGTTTTTGTTTTTTTTGTTCCAGGGCACTTTAGTTTGCTTCTATTTCTATCGAAACCTGTTAAAAGAATTTTTGCAAAATCTTTGCCCAGCAAATCATTCTTCCAGTTCCTGGCCTGCTTCCAGCAATGACCAGTAGCATTCACAATATGAGGATTTTATGTGTTTCTCTGAAGTACCTAATTATACTGCTTGGTCCTGAGAAATTTATTGGTGACCCTCGTTAGCAATTATTTTAAGCAAGGTGTTTTATAGCCAGTTACTGTAAATACTATTTATATAAAACATTTAACCCTCTTTGGACTCCTGGTGAGCAAGTTCCTCAGACAATGTGTTGACCAGAGAGTCCCCAAGTTAATGATACCAGAATTTCTATAAAGCATTTCCCGGTAGACATTTTGAGATGGAGAGATTCTTTGGTGTTTTTACTTCTGGCCCTACTTCCTTCTTATATTTCTAGAAGAGGATCTGAGATCTCACTTTTGGCCTTCCATTGCTGCATGCTTTGTAGGGCTTTGTTTATGCTTATTTCTCTTCCAAACCAATCCTTAGTTACTGTCATTCTTGTAGGTACATATGTGCCTGTGTGTAGCTCTGATCTTTTTCTGCATCCATCTGTGCCATTTCTGGTAAAGTCAGAAGCACTAAGCATAATATTCCCTGGTGATTTACTGGGCTGCAGTTCATTATTATTCTGGTGAAGGAAAATCAAATGCTTGACTGAACCAAAGCTTGTTTAACTTGAAAGAAAACTAACAACAACTATAAAGCACATGACACAGCATCTGCCTCCCAATCACTGCTCTCTCTGTAGCCTTGAACCTGCTTAAGCCACCTTTGAGATATTTTTAGAAATACCATTCTCTTCTGATGCTCTTTAGTCATTGTGGAAACTTTAAAGAGTTAAACGGAACTCCCAGTCTAAAGGCTGTGATGTTCACAGCTTGGAAAACAAGGGTACTTAACAGAAACCAGTTTGCTTCTCACAGGATTCTGCCACATTCCTAGAAATTGTGTTGATTTGGATGGCTCCTGTCATGCTTTGAGGTTTGTCTGGAGCTGAGGCTTCCCCTTTCAGTCCAGCACATACCTGAAAAGTAGGAGTCAGGTGAATGCTGCTGTTATGCTGACACTTCCATGTTTCCTCAGGATTGCTTCATTAACACTTGCTGTCTCTGAGAGAGCAGACAAATGTTTAGTTTTATCTGAGCCCTAGAGAAGCTTTAAGGCTAAAATGAAATTAACTTTATTTCATTAAGAAGGGTTGGGCTGCCTTGCCTGGCATCTTCAAGGTGTGTCCCAGCTTGGCAGAGGGGATTGCTGGGGATTTGGAGAGGGATGTCCTGTTTTGTGCAGTCCCCTCTGAGTCATCCTTTGTTCTCTGTTTCTGTCCTAGACCTGTCTTCCCTTACCCTTCCTAACTGCCACCTCTTTGACTTACTCCTACTTCTCTGTCTTCAGCTTTGGATGGAATTTGTTCCCCTCTCACCTTGTAAGATTTCCCAACTACAGTGTTGTACCAGAGAATGCCACAGTGTTCTGCACAGAGGAGGAGCTGCTCTTTGACATAGCTGTGCGTTCTGAGGAGCAGGGGAGGCTGTAGCAGTTTCCAGCTCTTTGTCAGCTTCAAGATACAGAATCACAATATTGAGGTGACAGACTGGGTGCTTAGCATAAAATTTTTCTTTTACTTTCTCCCCTCGTTTTGGTTATTTCCCTGGATCACCACAGTCTGGAGCAAACATTCAGCTGTATGATTCAGTAGTACTCAGAGAACAGGGTGGTCCTTTCTGTGTTATCACAACTTGTGAGCCCATTCCTGGAAATGTGTAAAGAAAATGTTTATCAATTTTTCACTTGCTTTTACACTTTTACTGTTTTGTAAACTCTTTCCTGGTCTTCCATGCTCTGTGATGAGGGGGTTCTCCTCTTTTACAGGGATCTTATTTTACAAGCAGAATTACACATGCAGGGGATTAGACAAATTGTGACTCAATCTCAGGTTTAGGGGTAGCTTTAAAGTCCTTGCCTCTGGGTCTGTTTGTGCAGACTGGTAGGCTGGTGTTAATCTTTGCTAGTGGGATCAAAACACTAAAACTCAAGTCATCAGAGTGTAGAACTTTGTCTGGAAGGCTGAGAGCCATTGTTTCAAGTACTTTGTATTCAAAGTAAGTGGTTTTCCCCTGTCTCTGCTTATAAGGGGGAGAAGTGAAATAAAATGCTTTTTCTTGAAAATACCTTCCTTGCCCCACCTAATCAATATCTGCTCCTGTTTGTGGCTCTGATGTCTTGTGGGTAGCAGAAAAATAGCTAGGAGAAGACAAATCAATTTATTTCCTCTCTTCCTAGGATGATGCCAACAAAAATGGTGGTAAATGGATTATCCGTCTGCGGAAGGGCTTAGCGTCACGGTGCTGGGAGAATCTTATCCTGGCCATGTTGGGAGAGCAGTTCATGGTGGGGGAAGAAATCTGTGGGGCCGTCGTCTCTGTCCGATTCCAGGTGAGTGCTTTTGAGAACTGGCACGTGCTTCCATGTGGCAGGGCTGCAACAAGTGCCTCATGCTCACCCCTCCCTCTGTGCCGTTCTGCAGGAGGACATCATCTCCATATGGAACAAGACAGCCAGCGACCAGGCCACGACAGCCCGGATACGCGACACGTTACGAAGAGTGCTCAACCTACCTCCCAACACCATCATGGAATATAAAACCCACACTGATAGCATCAAGTACGTGTGCTGGCCAGGGGGGTGCTGCAGGTTGCATGTGTGCTCCGGCAGCTCAGTGCATGGCACAGGCGCTGGCAGAAGTGCTCGTGTGCGTTAGGGCTGTTCCTGCAAACTGAAATGCAAACAGCAGCAGTTGTTGCCAGCGCGCTTTGAAAGCTGAATTCCTGTGTTGTTGTCATGCTGTTGTTAGGGGTGTTTGGTTCTATGAGCAAAACCTTTTTCTTTTTAAATGTGTGATCCAGGGTTATTTTAACAATCCACCCAGCCTGTCACTCTGGTGATGGGCAGCCCAGGGTGGAACTGTGGCTTGATGTATTCAAAGACAAGATTGCAGTGGTGGGGGTCGAATCATTTGAATAAATAGAGATTCTGGGGAATAAAGTGCGGAAGCTAACAGGGATTTATAGTGCCATTAGACTTATAAATGGTCTTGGGAAAGTGCTGTGTGAATTTACAGTGCTGTACAAATGATTTCTAATCATAATAAACGTCATATATTAAGTCTTCCAGGCCCTGGTGACAGAGGCTCTTTAACAAGACTAGAAGATCATGGTACACAGAGAGCACAGCTGTATTTTTAAATAAATGTATTATAGCTTACCATATCAGGCCATTCAGGGTGACTTTTATTTCCCACAAAGTGACGAAAATTGCATATGTAGGTATTAGTTAGAGGTGAGTAATACGTTGTTTTTCTTTTTTTCTTAAGTGTATTATAAACCAATACACTGATTAGGTCATATTGGTTAAATTAATACTTGGAAAGGTGCCCACAGAAAAAGAAGTGAAGCAAATACTGAGATACTGGTGGGGCAGAGAGCTTTCTAAGCTTGCCTGTAATGAAGGTGCAAGTATCTTTCATGACTTTCTTTCATCATTCTGGCTTGTTCTTTACACGTGATCACCCTGTCATCAGTCTGCAGTCAGACAGTTTGATGGGATCAGTCCTGGTTCTAGCAGACAGCTAGCTTCCAATTTTGAGTGTGGGTCACTAATTCTGTAATTATACAGAAATCTCTCTGAAACTGCCTGTAGGCATCTAGTGTTCTGTGTGGCCCTCCTTCCTGTGTGCATGGGAAAGAGAAGGGAAAGAGATTATTTTTTCCGTGATTTTACCACTAACGTTTCTCATGTATTTTTTGCCAGGAGAGGGCACTCTGGACCCTCTGTCCATGTAGGGAAAGAAATAGCAACGTACTCATGTGGACACACAACGGAGTGTTTTACTCCTGCTCAGCAGCAGCAGGCTGCGGACTGTGGTGATGCGGCTTTGTGGTGAGAGCAGGGAGGTGCTTGACTTCTCTCAGTCTCAATAGTAAAAGCTGTGTATGAAGCCAACTGTCCTAAGCTGTGGTGGTGGTTCATGTGGCAAGTGTAGAATGGGAATGGGAATGTTGTGGCCTTTCCCTTGTGAGCTATCACCACCAGCACTTCCTAGAACAGAGAATGCTGCTATAGCAATGTTTATTTTTGCTCTGGCAGGTGTAAGGCCTTGAGTGATGGTGCATCCAGTAGTGTGGCCTCATTTCCCTATACCAGTGTAACATGTTGTGCTTGCTGCCCTCTCTTTCTGCATAGCATCCAAGTTTCATTTTCTGCTGCTGATGTGTGGTGCAAAATGAGCATGTCTGAGAATAACAGGTGTTGGAGGTATCAAGTTTAGTAGCTCAGGTTACAGCTGGGAGCAGTTCTTAAATAGAGGCCGACTGGCTTGTCTCTCACTCATTCTTCTGTGGGTAGGAGAGTTAGTCAGGAATTGCTTTGATGATGTCCCAGTTAGGTAGGTCTAAGCAATTAACCTTCTGCCATGTAGGGCATCATGGAAACCCCTTTTTTCCCCACTGCCTTGCTTGAACTGCAACAGTCTGGTTGCAGTGCTGTGCAGCGGCTCCTTCCAAAGGCACTGGTGTAAATTCAGAGCAGAACTGCTGTCAGTGGAGTTTCTGTGTAGTGATGCACACACCAACTTCTTGTGTCTCTCTTGCCTGGTACCAGCAGGCAGCAAGGGGCAGCAGCTGCAGAGAGGTGATTGTGACTGCTTTGTGACAGAGAAGAGCAGGACAGCTCCAGCTTTCAGTCTGACTCTGCTTGGCTTAGCTTCATATCATTAAGGTTCTCTCACTAATAAAGAATCTCTTGTGTAACTAGTTCTATCCTCCATGGAGTCTGGCTCCTTTTCCTTGCCCATCTATCAAGTCCTGTTGAAATACTGTCCATCATGAATAAACTCCACTTATGCTGCATATGTACCATGTGATTTATGACTCGGGAGGGCTTTCTAGCCAGCACTCTATATTCACACTCTGGCTGTGTTTCATGAAAAGCTCTAATGGAAGAGCTGTGCTCTAGGCTTTGTCAGGGCTGCCTTTTGAGGGGGGCTTATGGCATTTTTCATTTGTATGGGCTGCATCTCTCCACTAGAGCTCTGCTCATGTGCGGGGTTTGATTGGCATTGATTGTGCTTCAGGGAAGAGAGCATGCTTAGCAAGAAAAGAACAGGCATTTCTCAAAACCTTGACTTTTAGGCAGTGAATTGACCTGGATTAGCTTTTGACACACTGTAAATGAATGCTTCTGTAGAAATTGCTAACATGCCTCTCACTGTGGAACCTGAGCCCTGTGTTTCAGGTTTTGTATATTCCTTTTGTGATGATGCATTTCATATTAAATCATTTCTAGACACCATTTTTCAGGAGTTGTCAGTGAGGCTGCAGCCCTCTTTGTTTCAGAAAGTGTTAGTGCTGCCAAACTGCATCTGAAAAGTACCTGTTGCATCACAGCTATTCCAAGGAGCTGTTCTGCATTCTGTCCTTCCTGCTCTCAGTGCTGGGGCTTGTGCATTTAGCTAGATAAGCAGATCTTTCATTGCAATTTTCCTGTGTTTGTCGTTTCTCTTGCTTGTGATATTGACGAGCTGCCTAAATCCCAGCCAGTAGAAGGGTCAGCCTAGTCTGTATGAATTCCCAATCTTGCTAGGAGAGCTAGAACAATCTCTTGGACTCTGCTTAATTCCAGGGGATTTATAGTACCTTAGACGTTACAGTGCTGAGCACCTGAAGAGAACATACGTGACATTTTGTGTGCTGCCTTGTTTCAGTGGCTGGAGAGAAATTGCTTCTCTTTATTCCCTCAGAGGTGCACTGAGAGAGGAGCACTCAGATGCAGTGAACCACTTAATAGGTTCAGTTCATCAGTGTTGTTAACCTTGGAGGTGACAAGGTCCAGAAGTGACAGTGGCTTATGGACAGTGGTACTTCCTGTGGCTTGGAATTAAAGGAAAAAAACCCAGCCTCTATTGCTGCCATAGCAAGAGCACTTTTTTGAAAGGAGAATGTTGCCAACCACAGCCTGGCCATGTCTCAGCAAAGCCACTGAAAATATTCAGGTATCTGTTGGGAGAGGGGTGGAGGGGAAGTGATCGCTTTCACATTTGCCTTTGAGCATTGCAGCATGAAGTTCATGGCTGCCTTGCATACACCTTTGCCCTGCCTGGGCTTATCAGCCTTTCCTTTCCACACTGATAACTGTGTGGTCAGTGACCACCTCCTTTGTTGAGAGCTCTGACCCACAATACTGTCCAGGAATCCCAGGCAAATTCAGCAACACTGCTTCCAGTGCCAGGAGAGACCAGAGCAGTTGCCATCAGCAAGTTGCCACTGAGCAGGCTGGTGTGGAAATGTTTTGGTTGCTGTGTGACATTATGGATTGTCCTGTCAGCTCTAAAGCAAGGCTGCTTTTCCTGAAAACAAAGCTTCACTTATTTGTAAGTGCCTGCTGCAGTGGGAGCTGAGCAGGGTATAAAACTATCCTTTCCTTTCAGAGTCACCAGTGATAACTAATGGGATGGCTCGAGTAAATGAGAAGAATAGTTGATCTTAATAGAGCTGGCACTGGGTTCATTTCACTGCAGGCAGTTGGAGGAAATGGCCTCAGACTATATTGTAGGTAGGAAGAGGATATCCTATGGAGGGAATAATGCACTGTAAGAAGACTGCAGGAGTGAGGTTCTCAGGACAAGATGAGAGGAATGGCAAAAAAGGTGAGGAATTAGGAAGAGAAGTCCCTGTGGAAGTGGCACATGTTGGGCAAGAAGATGAGTGTTTATGAGACAGTAAGCTGGTGGTAGAGTGCTTGTGAGATCTCCCTTGTGACAGCAGAGTTCAGCTAATCCTGTAATTGTTGTGATTTTATAGCACTGGTTTCCATTTGCTTGCAAATTTCCAAAACCTTAGGAGAACTCATAAGTGCTGTTGTTCTACTTGTGTCACCTGTGCCTTTGACTGTGTCTTAGATGGAATGGCAGGGTTAACCTTGCCTGAAGAGAAATGGTTTGCAGATGTGACCCTCACATATTGTCTGATGCCTGTCAGGGGAAGGCACATCCTTGGGTGTTGCCAGCTCTAAAGCTGCATTGTTTTACCCTCATCCATTCAAGTCTGAGAGCAGGAATAAAGTCTAGAGGAGAGCAGTTAGGTTCCAGACCTGATAGCTGTCCTCTTCTTCTGAGTTTCTGCAATACTAGCTTCATTCATTTATCACTCCATTCTCCAATTCCAGTAATGTTTCCAGGTGCTGCAAGTTTAAGAGCACTTACATAGACCTGCTTTTTGAATTGATGGATTCATTGGTTCATTCTCCATCAACATAATATGCTTTATTCAGAAGTGTCTATGGCTTTGTGAAAGGCTTCCTTATCTTGGTGGCCTGTCTCTTACCAAAAAAGTGCCTATAACCTATTTATTTCATGGCTGTTTTTTTTCAAGGTGGTCTGTTTAGTTGTGTTTATTTAGTTGTGTTGCGTTACCTTTGCTACAGGTACTGCCAGAGAGGTGAAAGAATTATTTCAGGCTAGAAGACTATCCTAGATTTTTTTCCTACCTGTTAGTCACAAAGTTCTTGTCTGGCTGTGAACAAATCCCAGGGGAAGCACCCAGAAAGAGGCTGTGCTGCTCTGGACTCCTGCACAGTGTAGTGAGTGGTCAGTGTGCTGGGAGGTTCCATGTGGGCTGGCAAAAAAGACAGACCTTGGTGCCCTTTTTAAGGTACCACAAATGCACTCCGAGCTCCCCAAATCCTTTCGTAGCTGGGGAAGGAGAGGGTAAGGAGCAGAGTTGCACAGAGAAATACTGGAGGCAATCTGGTAGGACTTAATTGGGGATGTTTGCAGAAAACAGCTAGTGCTGCTTGCATAATGATGATTTGGAAAGCCCCTTGAAGGAACTAAGACTTAGATTGCCCTTCCTCTTTTTGCTGGAGTCTTCCTCTTTTTTTTTCCTATGTTTTTTCTTTTTTTTTCCCCTTTTGGGGAGAGATAGTGGCTTCTTTTCTCATTTTTTTCCCTCAAACTTACTTGCTAGGGCTAAACGGAGCCCTGTCTGGGTCCTAACCCTGGGCAGTGGGGAAGAAGGTGGGAAGTTTCAACAGTTGTGGGTCACAAATGAGTGTGGAAGAACAGCTCTGGCTGGCTTTATTTAGCCTGCTAGCGGTTCCATTTCCCAGCTGTTCAATGGGAATAATCTAAGTGTTGGGGATCAATTCACTAAGTATCTGATCGCTGTGCAGACAGTATGGCAGTAAGGTACTAAAAATGTCTATACATAAAAATAACCTCTTAGACTCTCTGGCACAGTGCCTTTGGCATGTCACAGGTCATAAAGATTCTGCCAGATGAAATTAACTGGCAGCCTTGTTCAGTATGGAATGAGAGCAGTTTGCTCTCCTAGCGTAGTTTAGGTACATTAGGGCAGACACATCCTGGTGGATTTTTTCAGTCAAGTCAGCAGATAGTTGGAGTCATTAGTACTATAATATGTATGAGAGTCTTGAATTAAAAGTTCTTGGCTGGAAGAGCTTCTTCTCTCTGTCTGTGAGGACAGAGATGAAGGACTGTGCATGATGTTATTGGGATGTTGGAACAAGGAAATCCTTAGTGTGACAGGGGTAATAAATTATTGATTATGTTGACAAGTAATCTGCCCTTGTGTTCCTTCTGCTGAGAAGTTACACATTTAGGAGAACTATAGGAGAGGAAAGAGACGTGATTGTGGGTGACAGGAATGGGGTAGAGATACAAGGTATGTTGGAGGGAAGACATGAAGGTGGAAACTTTTTGACAAGTCTGGAAATGTGCAAAGATTACCAGCAACTAAGAGGGCTTCAGACTCAGAGTTTCTCTTCTCCCTAACTTTCTTCTGGAGAGAGGCTGTTGAACCCTGAGGTCTCTGTGTTTATTTGGGCTATGACTTGCTGGGAAAGAGCATGTGACACCTGGGCTGCTTTTGCAAATGCTATTTGGGAGCTTGTCTCAAGCTCAGGTAAGAGCCAGGTTGGTGGTCTGTTTTTGGCACAGCTGCTAACTAACACAGGGTTTCCATTTCTGAACTCTCCTGTTGTGTTGCAGTGGCCTGATGAGGCAATGCACAAAACAAAACATGAAATAGCAGAGATGTACCAGCAAAAAAATCTAGAGGGTGGTCTGAGTTTGATTGACCTGGGTTCTCTTTAAGGTCCCTCCAGCTCCTTGGGACTCTGTGGCTTGAGAAAATGGCTTGGCATGTGCTGTAGGCACCAGTAGTGTTTTGCTGGGCACGGAGAGCTATGAGGTTCTTTGATGTCTCTGATCCCAGAAGATAATAGTCATGCTCACATTAACCTCAGCATGTTTTCCCTGAGAGGGTTTTCAGTATGCTGCCTTCGTAAAACCGACAGCAATTTTTCAGTCTGCTGCCTTCATCCATCAGTAACGTTCACCACCAGGGAATGCAAAGTTGGGCCTGTCCCTCTAACTTATCTGAAAACATTTTCATTTCAAACAGTTGTGATGTTTTTACTGGGTGGTCATTAACAACGCAGGTTTACAATAGGAAATGAGACTTCCTCATAACAATTGGACTCTGCTGCCTGATTGAAGAATTTCGTAAAAACTAAGCTGTGTGGCATTACAAGAAGCCCCTTTCGAGGGCATTACCTGCGTATACAGTGTGTGGCAAAGCATGAGGCCAGTAACTGGCTGAGTTTTACCAGCCAAGGAATGTGATAATCCTCCAGAAAGACGTAACATGGGCTTTTTTATTATGAGAAATAGGAAATGGATATTCCATTTGTGACTAGGAAGGTCATACCTGTCTCTGGGTATTAATGTGGCTTTATCACCAGCAGCCAGTGGGAACGCTTCATGTCTGTGCAGAACGCTAAAGCTGCCTTGTGCTGTCAGATGTTTGGCTGGATTTTAAGGATGCTTCTATCCACTAGGGCTATCAGAGAATACTGCCTTGCTCTCTGAAGACAAGTGCCTTTTAAACGTCATTGAATGTTTCTGCTCTTGTTAAAAGTTAAGAAGCCTTTGATCTGAAGTGCTATTTTTTGGTTTTTATTTCATTTTTTTTTCCCTCTGGCTTGCCAGGGCCTGGGAGGAGTTTCATGGCCTGGTGAACAGCAGTGGCCGCTGATCGAACGCTCCCCCTCCCTCTGTCACACCCAGGGTAGGGCCTCATCTTTCTTCCTATGTGACTTCATGGCATACCTCTCAGCATCCGACCTTCTTCCTATGGGCTGGCATCTTCTCGTGCCTTATGGGCCTGATGGTGGGTCCATTCTGCTATTTGTTCTTTTCCAAAGGTCAAAATTATTTCTTAATTTTTTTTTTGACCAGACACCAGCATTTTCTGTTGAGGTGCTGTGTGCTCTTTTGCTAATGTGTCCTTCCTCTGTATGGGGCACTTGTATCCCAGACCTGGTCCCAGGACGCTGAGAGGTATGTCTTCAGCTTGGGTATGTTGCCTAGGGTTGACTGTAAGCAGGTATGGAGTGGTAAATGAATCCTAAGCACATCCAGGTGAGGGACACTGAGAGGCACCTGGGGCCTGACACACAGCTCTTTAACAGTGGGCTGAAAAACAGAATAAATTAATAAAAGCTTGTTCAGGAAGGACACCCAGTAGCTACTGTAGGTACAAATAATAATGTTGTGGCTAATGAGACAACCACCCTCTGCTGCTAGTAGTGTCAGCCAAGATGTGCAGAGAAGGTAGCCAAGGTGAGCCCAGGGCTGCTGAGAGCCTCACAGCTCAGACTGTTTTTCCCTGCAGTGCCCACTTCCCTGATAGCAGGCCCTTAAGAAGGGCGAGCAAGAGGCCTGGCCATGAGAGTTGGGTTGATTGTAGCCAAGTGGGATCACTGGGTTGCTGAATGCCAGAGCAAAGGAGTCTACTGGAAGGAAGCATTTGTGTTGCCCAGTTCCCATAACTGGGCAGTGGAATGTAGCTGCTCCAACACAGCTGAGCTCTGAGGAGCTGCTGGGGATCCCAAAACTTCCCTCAACAGCATTGGACAAGCAGTGTTCTCATACCTTGCTCTGAAGTCATGGGTAAAAATAATACCTCCCTCTCCTCACAGGTTTGGCTTTTTGTGAGGATCAGTGTTTACAAAATATTGCACAGGCACTTGGTAGTGTTGTTATTGTTAGATGACATTCAGGTGTCCTTCTGGAAGAGGAAACCAGCTCACTTCATGACATACTAGGCTCTGAAGGCAGCAAATGTGCCAAGAGTACAGGAAAACAGTGGCAGAGTTCATTTAGTTCTCAGGTGTATTGGGTGGCCTGTGCTGAGCAGGGATGAACAGAGGGTCTGGGGCACCCCAATAAAGGCAAAAGGAGGGAAAATGTAGGGAAAACCTGTCCACTAAAGAGCTACCTAAAGTGTGCTGTCCTCCTGAGGTAGGTGGCACAGGTGAAAGTCCAGTATGGGATAGAAAGCCAAACCATTGTTGCAAATTAGCCAGAACCCAGTTAATGAATCCTGAATCACATTCCTAAATGACAGCCTAGCCTGCTCTTCTGGCAAGTGCAAAGGTGAACCCCAGTCTTCTGCAAATGGCCTCCAGCATGTTTTTGCTGTTGTGTCATAGCAGAGTAACTTTTTAACT
Source organism: Rhabdornis inornatus (assembly GCA_013397075.1). Classification (NCBI taxonomy): domain Eukaryota; kingdom Metazoa; phylum Chordata; class Aves; order Passeriformes; family Rhabdornithidae; genus Rhabdornis; species Rhabdornis inornatus. Next base: position 333,492 of record VWZS01006489.1, read on the forward strand.
CTATAAAGTGGTTTTTACTTCCTTCTGCTCTTCCAGTTCTCCAGCCCACCTCCTGGAGGTGTTCCAGCCTGTGCTGGTACAGCTGCCATGCAGCTCCTGGCAGCTCAAAATGATAGCTCAAGGGTTTGAGTGGAATTTCACAGTCCTGCACAGCACCTTGCTGCTGAAGTTGCTGCCTTTGCTCTTCAACCATTTGGTGTGGTATGTCCTGGGGCATCTCTAAATGTTTTGGCTTGGGCAAGTTACACTCCTGTGCCTGTTTATGGGAAGAGCTGCCAAACCTATCTCCTCAAAGTAATTGTAATCTCCATTGTTTCCAATACACCACCTATTAATGTGGAAATAAGCTTTGCCTGTTGCTGCTGCTCACAGGCTGGAAGTAAGCAATAACAGATTTCTGTAACCTGCCCCATCTTCAGTTGCTGCAGTGCCATGAGACTGTACTGAGGGAGGTTGTAACCAGCACTCCTTCCTTGGTCAATAGCCCTTGAGGCTCGTGGCTATACTCAGCAGTGAGTAGAAGCTGCTGAAGAAACTCTTCTATTTAAACTTGAGGGAAACACCCTCTTCAGATTAGATACTCCTTTAAGGTAGGAGAGATCAGAGAGCTAAACTTGTTGACAGTATGACTAAATACGAGGGACAGAGGCAGGGGGAGGTTGGTCTGATAGTGTATTTGTGCTCGAGGCAGAATCCCCAAGATAAATGTTTGGTAAGGAAGAGACCTTGCATGTTGTTTAAACACCAGAATCCATCAGGGAGGTTTCCACATTCTATCATGTGCTTTGCTCACAGGAGATGACAATTTTTTCTTCTCATTGAATGGGGATGAAACACGATCTCCCTCTGTTACAAGTGTTCTGGAGTGACAGCTGACTTGTGTGAGAAGTCTGTAGTTAGGAAGATCTGTTTGGGAAATTTAACAAGTGTTGATTTTGAGTGATGTACTGGGATGGCAACACTGGTAGCTGTGGTGGGGAGAGTGGGGAGGTGCTGTGATCTGAAGGAATGCACATCTTTAACCACAAATTTTCTTCCCTCTGTTTTCCAGGGATAATTCAAGCTTTCGAAACACAAAAATCACATTGTGAGAACAAGAGTTGGCACTAAGCTCCTCTCTCCGTGTTGAAAGCACTGAGAGTGCCCTCCGACCTCCGAAGGGACTCATGGGCCACTCTCGCACTCCTCCCTGGGGGAAGGATCCATCTGAAGCCCTCCAGCAGCGGTGACAATAGAGGCCGATTTTGTCTTACACAAACTTTTTTTTAGCAGTGGGGCGGGAGGCAGCCTTTCAATTAGCAGCGGGCCCTTGGAGGCCGCATCTTGCAGCACTTTCCTCTCTTTCTCTACATGGCACGCAGGATCTCTGGGATTCTGCCTCAACATCAGAGCCTTTTGCTGAGGGATACCAGTATTATAACTCTCTCTGCAGCTGGGAGGAGCATCCCAGTTGAGAGTCAGCCCTGTGGTTTTCAAATGCCCCTTTTCAGTTCTGCCAATAAATTATTGGGTCTCTTTGTTTCTTTCAGTCTCTCATTTTTTGGCTGTGTCTGAAATTCAGTAGTGTGGTATTTCTCTAGGCTGCTTGTTTTGTCCTTGCCTCTTATACTCCCAGGTTAGCAGTGTCACCCCTATTTGTTATGGAGAGGGATGTGATCTTTCCTTAAACCAGGACAAAGAGATGTTTGGTGTCAGTTGCCTTCACTCTGTCTGTGTTGGTGGAGAGCCAGCAGCACTGGCTGAATTCAGGGCCAAGCCTGCTTCTGGTGTGCACTGGGGTTTGCAAGGCTCTGGCCACCTGGGGAACTGGGCCCCCAGTGCGTGTAGCAGAAGAGGATGATGGCCCAGCCTGCTGCTTATAACTGCGTGACAGCTGTGACCAGAAGAGGGGCTGGGAGTGACCCCCTGTCCTCTGGGGTGAGCCTCAAATGATGGGTTGTTGCTTGGAAAGCCAGCACGGCTGCAATTTGGATGCCACGGAAACAATAGGAGCTAATTATTTCCTCTGATTCTGCTTGACTACAACACTAATTGTACTCATTAACAGCTCCAGCCTTTTCTCCTTTTCCTTGGGGAATCGCACAATTGCCTTTCATTTTTAATGGAGCCTTTGCCTTGGACTCAGGAGGGGAGGCTGTGGCCAGTGATGGGGCACATCTCCTGCCCCATGTGCTCTGTGCAGTCCCCCAGGAGAATGGGCTGCTTGGGCCAATCTGCTTGTGCCTGCAGAACCAGCAGCCTGTGTCTGGGACAATTACCAGCCTTGGGGCCGGGAGACCTTCAGCCTCATGACTGCAATTGCAAATTCCTTGTCTTACTATTCAAGTCTAGATTGAAAGCAGCCAGGACTGGCAGAGAAAACAGTTTAAAATACTAAGTCTTCTGAAGGGTTTGTTTTCTTCATTGAGAGTGTCAGTTCTAGACTGTCTAAAGACATTCCTTGCACTGACAGCAATGACTAAGTGCTCCCCATGGTCAGGCAGTTAGCACTTGGCTGGGCAGGGAGCAGGGCTGTTCCCCAAGCTGTAGTGGCATCCTTCTCTGTGTTTCTTGAGACCCATGGTCCTGTTCCTGCTTTTGACACTTGTTTATCACCAGCTCTCAACCAAATGCTCTTTTCCAGACTGGTCTGTTTTCCCTGCTGTGGGCAGGTACTACTACAGCTGCTACTTAAGATTCCTTTTAAATACAACTCTCCCCTGCTGCTCTCCAGTATTTCTTAGGGGGGATTTAGTTGTAATTACATTTTGGCAATCTAAGCAAAAATAGCCTTACAAGGCAGGGCTGAAATATTAGCTGCAGGTTCCTTTTATTCACAGCACATTTAGTTTTTTGCAGATGACATCACTTAGGGCTTTAGTCCTGTTGTTGTGCCCAGCTGTGCGTCATGTCCACCTCTGTTATTTCATGTACTCGCCCACTTCTCGCCTCTGATTCCCCTTGTCTAAGTTGGTGCTGATGAGTGCAGACTTGCTATTAGATCTGAAAATGCTGCGGTCCTGCTGTGCTCGCCCTCAAATATGCTTTGTGAGTGAGCTGTGGAAGAGCCCTTTCCGGGAAGGCTGTTCCTCTCCTCCCACTGCCCCCATGGTTGAGATTTAGAGGAATTCAGCAGAGGTTCCTCTTGCTCAGCCTTGAAGCGAGTGAGCTGGCTGGGTGTGGAGTTTGTCCTCTTTAAGGCTTCTTTTCCTGAGGTCCAGAGAAATGTAGTGGTTGATCAGTGCCAAGCACCAGTGCCTTCTATAGCCTGGAGAGGGATGAAGCCAGACTGGTTTTTGAGCTGGATTTTTGGTTTGTGGTCTGCTGTGTCCTGATAATGAGAATGGTGAAAACACAGGCATGAGTTTGTTTGGGAAGGGAAGGAGGTTCTGTTGTGCTCTAGAAAGAGGTTTCAGATCCTCTTTATTAAGGAAGGAAGCCTCTAGCCTTGGGAGCCCCAAATCTGCAATGAGTCAAAGCCTTTCCCGCTTTCCTTATCTCAAAGGCTTTGAGCACCATTGAACTTTAAATGCCTGCAAAGTGGCCTTTGGGGAAACTGGGAGAGCTTTGAGCCCTAGAGCCCAAAGAAGAGCATTCTCTTGGGTTCTTCTTTCCCAAGGTGATGCTGAGCTTGGTGGGCTCATGGGCCCTGAGTATATCTGGCTACAGCTGATGGGGGCTGATGGCTCTTCCTAGCCCACAGAGAGAAAGGAGTTCTCTCTGTAGAGGGGAGTAGTTGGAGGATGATGTTGCCTTGTCTTAGTGCTTCTTGATAGAGTGTGGGCACATGAGGCTGATACTATGCTGAAGAAGCTTTTTCTCTCACTACACTCCCCCCATAACCTCAGAGGGTGATCTGCAAGGTGTTCCCCCACCAGATCCTGCAAGGCTTATCTGCTGCCCGAGATCTGTGATATACAGCACCTGCTTTTGTTCTTTTCTCTGGAATGATAAACCACAGGTATCTCCTGGGGGCTCTTAAAACCACTGCTTGGAGATGGTGGAGAGTGTGATCTCGGTCATGTTCTCCTGGCAGGCTGGAAGAGCTCATCTGTTTCCAGTTGTGCTGTATGGACATGCTGGAGCCTGAGCTCACTGGATGAAGCAGCATCCCTGGAGTGGTAAAGAAGTAGGTGACAGTACCCCACCCTGGAGACTGGCAGCAGGGCAATAGGGACCCAGTAATCAATGGGAAATGGCCAGGCAAAGACAAACCAGAGCTCATTAATTATGCATCTTCTTGGGGACAAAGAGCCTGGGGGCTGTGGACGTGCCTCATGCTCTGGTTTTGGCAGCTTATGGCAGCTCCTGGCTCTCACAGGGCTGGGGACGCTGGGCCAGGAGGGTCTGTTGCTTCAGCCACTGAGAGGACATGGCTGTGACCAGGACTACAGCACCCCAGAACCTGGTCACCTCACCTGGGTCATGGCCATGGGAGGTGACCCAGGCAGGGGGCAGGACCCAGCTAAGGTCCTCTGAGCACCCCTGCCTGCACCAGTGAGCACCATCCCCATCCCCTTCAAGGTGCCAGCTGGGAGCTCTGTATTCACCTGGCACTGGTGCTGTGGGCACTACACATCTCGTAGGGATAGGGCAGGAAAAGCCACCTTGCAGAAAGCAGGGGCAGGCTGAGACAGATGGAGTGGTTCTGGGCCATGACTAGGCTGCAGATCACATCCAAGAAGTGATCTCTCAGCTGAAACTGCACTGAAAACATCTCAGTGTGTTTTCCTCCCTCCTCCATCTGTGCCCACAGTGCCCTCACCCCTGTCAGGCAGTGCCAGGGGCAGTTGTGGGCAGTAACCAACTGGTTTTCTCCCAGCAGCAGCAGAGGCAGCCGGTGCTGGGACTGTGAGGCTGATGCACATCCTGGAGCCAGGTGCAGGTGGCATGAGCTGGATAGCAGAGGAGCAGATGCTGCTTGCCACCATTCCCAGGCTGACCTCTCTCATCTCCCCTGCTAGCAGGGACAAAGCCAGGGGGCCCCAGAGGTCACCGAGGGGCACAGGGGGATGCGGCATTGCTGGGATGGGGGAAGGGGCCATGCTTGACAGAGATGATCCCTTAGGGCAAGGAAGGCTGGTGGGGGAGGGAGTCGTGCCAATGCTCCCATCAGGATGAACACCACGGAGCACACATCCCTGGGGGTGTTTGGGTGCCTGGTGGCCCAGTGTCTTTCCACCTCAAACTGCTTGCTAGGAATCAAGTACAGCACTTTAGCTGTCCCCAAGACCCACAGGGCATAAATGGAGGGAAGCTTTAGCTGCCACCAATCCCATCCATGGCTCCATTTTTGTCCCAGAATGGGCACCTGTAGCTGTGATTCCTGCCCCACTGCCGTGACAGAGATGACAGTATTCCCATTTGTCCTGCGCATGAATTTGTAAATTTGCAGTGGGGTGATGTGGCTCTTGCTGCCAGCACTGCTCCATGGCCTGCTCCAGTTCATCTGTGTCTCATCTCACAGGACTGTGCATCTTAGAGGTGTGTGGCCAGCCTGCATGGGGTTTCAGAGGCACATCCAGCCTCTGAAGCAGGTGGGCATGGAGCAGAGATGCCATGGAGGCTTGCAAGACTTAGAGGCTTTATTTCCACATTCAGTACAGCATGAGCACCCCATGTTCCTCCTTCCCCCATCTCCACCACTTAGCTGGTGGGCACCTGTGAGCATCACTGTGGCAGGTACTGCTTGGGATCCCCAGGGAAGGGCAGGGCAGGTGCCTGGTTGAAGTGAGCCACAAGAAAGATTCCAATGGTGCCACACACAAAGAGAGAGGCCATGATGAAGAAGCAGACACGGTCGATCACCTGTCCCACCATCATCCACTCTTCGCTCTCCTGCCAGTGACACAAGAAGGGTGAGGGCTGTGCCCACTGCCCCCCATGCAGGTCCGTCTTCCCCCAGCCCTGACTCACGCTGCTGAAGTCGTTCTGCTCCCGTGTGGCATTGGCGATGTAGTTGCAGGCTTCCACGCAGGCGCGGATCTCAGGACCTGCCTCCTCCAGGCTCTGGCAGAAATCCTGGGTACTGCCACTCTCCAGACCACGTCCTATGAGCAGCAGAGCCAGCACAGAGGGCACCAGCAAGTGCTCAGCCACCTGGCACAAAGCCCAACTTCACAGGGAGACGCCAACTTGCGGGGATCACTCACCGATCTTCTCCAGCACGGTTTTCATCAGCCCATCTCTTTCCTTCTGCTTCTCAAAGAGAAGCTCGGTCCTGGCTTTCCAGAGCATGTACTCATCAGCTTTCACTATAAGCCCCAGGGAGCTGCGTCTGCGGATGGCTTGCGGAGGCCCTGGGGTCTCCTCTGGCATGGCCATGCCCAGGTAGCGGGGCAGGAGGTGCAGGAACACCTGGGCATAGTGTCACCTGTTGGGATCTGTCCCCCTCACACCGCCCAGAGCACCCAATGGATGTGACTGGTTTCCCTGGCATTGCTTGGAGCAAGGTGCTATTGGGACGTTGGCACCTGCTGCTCCCCAGTGTTGGGAGTGGCTTGGTGGCACAGTGTGGTCCGTTGGGGACATCTGGGGCCTTCTCTTTGTGCCAGGACTTGCACTCAGGTGAAGGCATGCCCGCCACCTCACTCTGCAAGGGACATGGCCTTGATCCCCAAACACCCATCCAATTCCCCCTGTATAAAGGGTAGGGGGATGATGGCAGGTACCTGGCGCACTCTCTGGGACATGGAGTGAGTGTTGGGCGTTCTCAGGGAGACGTTGAGGACAATGACAGCATTCACCACAATCACCACTGTCACCACCATGAGGAAGGTCAGGTATCTGGGGAGGGTGCACAGAGCCTCAGTAGGGCTGCTGGGTCACAAGCTATGGTCATGCAAGGTCCTTCTCTGTGCCCTCCTGGGCTGGAAGCTGGTGACTGGCAGTGAAACATGGGCAAGTGGTAGACCTGTGTCAACCCCATCTGGGCTGAGGGTTATTTCTGTACCAGCCTTTCTCTGGGCACTGGCTGCTCCACAGCACCTGAGACCCTGCTGGTACAGTGTGACAAGAGGGCTGGCACCCCTATCCCAATGTGTCACTTACTTCCCAATGAGAGGCACAGCCTGGGACGTCTCAGGCACCTTCTGGGCAATGAGGAAGAGGAAGACAGTCTGGGCCAGGAGAACATTGATGGAGACAGTACATTTCTGCCCACCCGCTGCCAAGGAGGGGAAAAGGCAGAGTTTGGCATAGGGCAGTGCTGCGGGCATTGCCCAATTACCCAAAACCTGAATTAGACAAGTCCTGCCTTGAGGCATTAACTATGGGATACCTAGAAATTTACACACTCCCCCCAAGCCAAATACTACAGGAGTGGGTGAGAGATGATACTGATGGTCCCCAAGCACAGAGGGGATGAGGAGCCCTTCCTGGAGTGTTGCTGTCCCCTTGCACGTCCCCATGCCCACAGTGGGCATGGTCCCAGTGTACCTTTGGCGGGCAGGAAGTAGACGAGCACAGCCATGGCGGAGATGAGGACACAGGGCACAATGATGTTGATGATGTAGAAGAGTGGCTTGCGCTGGATGATGAGGTAGAAGATGATCTGCTGGTACTGGATGTCATCTGGAGTAAAGTGGTCTGAGTTGATGATCTTCCGAGCAGGGCGGTGCTTGATGGCCCATTCACCATTCTCTGCATTGTGATGGTGCCAGGTAAATCCCACTGTCCCCACATGGGCACTAGGCCTCCAGCCCCCCAGCCCAGGGAGGAAGGGGAGGACTGGTGATTGGCATGGGCCCCACAGGGCACCCAGGCTGTGCACAGTGCTAGAGCCACTCCTGAGGGCAGTGAGCACTGTGGAACGTGCCATGGTGCCTGGGCAAAATACCCTAAAAAGCAGTTGGATGGGGCAGCTGGGCACATATGGGGCACCTTTAACCCCTTGGGGGCACCCAGGGCTACAGCTGTGGGGCTGGAGTCCCCCCATCTCCCCATTTCCACAGTGCTACAGAGGGAAGCCAAGCATGACACTGGGTGACAGCACCCTGCTCTCCCCTGCTCTACGTGGAAGCGATAGATTTTTTCCCAGTCAAGATCACAACTCAGGCCGGTAATGAAAAAATAAATCTCGCTGCCCAAAAAGCATTTTGTTCCTTCAATATGCAATTAAAATGTGATGGAAAACGTCATTGTTTGGCCATGACAGCTACGTTCCCAGCATCAATCAAGCTTGCAGGAGCGGTGCTCTCCGGCAGCAGCTGCCAGGCTGCATGAGCCCCAAGCTGGGGGGGTTAGAAAAACAAATCTCTCCCACACTACTGCTTCCACTAATAACTTAAGTGCCCATGTAATGGTGGGAGCTGCTAATAGTCCCTGCAGCTCTGCTTTTGGCAGCCACCAATGTAGCAGCAGGCCTGCTGGATGTCCCCTGTGGTGGAATACTCCTGTGCCACAGCTGTGGCTGCAGTGTTACCTGTGAAAGCCTCGGGGTCGATGAAGATCCACTCCACGGTCTGGCCATCCTCCACTGTCAGCAGCAGGTTGATTTCATTGGCACTATATGTCTGGGACCTAGGGAGGGATGAGGTGGTGGCACAGGCTGGCATCCAGCAAGCTGGATGGGCAAAGGGTGCCAGTGTGGCACCAGGTCATGCTGGCCACCTCCAGCTCTACTTTGGGGTGCATGGCTTGTCCATGGTGCCTCCTGCCAAGTGGCAGGGGATAGGCAGGTAGCACTTATCTGCCAAGGGGCAAAGGTGGGCATCCCACACTAATCCCTGTGTCCCAGGAGGAGCTGCCATGGTGCCCATGCTCACTGGAAGACCATTGTGCAGTTCTGCCAGTCGAAGGGGAAGTAGGTGACGTGGATGACGCAGACGCTGCGGTAGATGGCAGGAGGCAGCCAGTAGATGCTGCCATCAGGGGACACCAGCACGTTGGTGTAGAGGGTGATTTCAAATGTCCCATCGATGCTGGGGAGAAAAGGATGGGCTCAGCCCCAAAATATGCCCAGAGGCAGCTGCCAGCTCTTTGTGAGGATGTGTCTCCATTTCCCTGTCACCTACTTGTTCTCCAGGACAACGTCTGGCAGCCAGACCATGGTGGAGGGCACCCGCAGCAGCTGGATGTCGTCATATTTCTCAGGGTCCCAGCTCAGGCGATAATCAGACCATTGCTGGGGGAAGGAGAGATGAGGAGGAGGGGTCATGGAGCCCCCCAAGATGAAGGAGATTGTGAGCTGCCTGTGCTATACTGCCCACAGAATGGCCTCATTTGGGGGTGCTCACAAAAGAGGGTGCAGGTTACAGTTCCAGCCCCTCAGGGGTGCCACCTTGATATGCAAACATAGCTGGGTGTGATCCTGCCTAGAGGGGGGGGAATCTCACCATCTCGATCCAGACATTGGTGGTGAGGGTCTCCTCCCGTTCATTCTAGCAGGGAAGGAAGAAGGGAGATGGCTTTAGTGCCCTGCCCTCTGCTCCATATCTGGGGGCAGATTCTGTCCCACTGGGGGTACCTGGGGGGGGTCTCTCACCAGAGAGATGAGGTTGGTGAGGGTGAGCTTGAGGGAGACATCGATGATCTCATCCCCCCGGGCCGGGCGCAGGTGTCGATTGTAGTTGGACATGAGGTCCTGGAACAGCTTCTCCTCCTGGTTCCTGCAGCCCACACCTGGGAGGCCACACGCCATGTGACACCATAGTGGGGTCACTGATGCCCCCTAGACCTGATACGTTGAGGCGGGAGGCACAGGCAAAGGGAGGCATGGGAAAGAGACGCCCAGGCGCGTGTTCCTGCGGGTGTGTGCGCCCTGCTCCACGATCCTGACAGTCCCGCCAGCGCCCCCGCATGCAAGCAGGGGGTGTGGGGTGTGTCCCCACCCCGGCCTCACCCAGCTCCCCCGGGGACCTCTCCAGGGCAGGACACGGGGGCAGTGGGCTGCCAGCACAGGGACAGCCCGGCACAGGGGCGGTGCCTGGCGCTGTACGCCCAGGAGTGACAAACCCTCGAGTGCAAAGGTGGGGGTGGTCAGGTGCCCTCCGTGCCTCTCCCTGGACGGGCAGATCTTACCTGCCAAGGTGCAGAGGACAAGGAGGAGGCCGTGGCCGCGCATGGCGGTTCCGTGGGGCGCAGGGCTGGAGCTCCGCTCGGCCGCCTGCGCTGACGTGTTCTGGTCCTGGCGCTGGGACAGGACAGCTGTCCCCTGCCACCGTCAGCTGTTCCCAACAGCCACGGGGGCCTGGGAGTGACCACCCACTTCCCCCGCTATGGGGCGATGCCAGTTTGCTGGGGAGTTCCTCCGGCATTTTTTGCCGGAGAGGTCGGAATTGGGGCAAGGGGCAAAATGAGCTCCGTGCCTTGGGTTCCCCATGTCTCCCACAAAGGGATGGATCTCCTTGCAGGTTTTGGGAAAGGGGTGCCCCCCTGCCAGCACATCCTGTCCCTGCCATGGCAGTGGCTGCACGCAGAATATAGGGTGGGGTGTGGACAGGCAAGTCCCATCACATCAGCCTGGGGAAGGATGCCCCTCGGGGGTTCAAATCCTTCCAGCCTCTGTGTAGGAGGGTCACGGGGAGGGCGGGATGGGGGTGTGGGGGTGTGGTGAAATTCCTGGCTCAGTGGAGAGGATGTGACAGCTGTCCTGGGCCACTGCCGGTGGTGGACGTCAGCTGTGTCCCCTGAAACCAGAGCCTGGCATCCCACTGCTGAGCTGGGGAAGGAGACACCTCTCTGGGCCCCCAGCCTTGCACTGTGGGATGGGGTGTGCTGGGGGGACACTCTGGGTCCGGCTGGGAGATCATGGGGGCAGGCGGGAAATGTGGGCACTGATGGCATCTCTACCAACTGCAATGGGCCTGCAGGGGACGGTGCCATGCTGGGGGGGCAAGTCCTTCCCCAGCCCATCCTGCCCCAAGTGCCCAGCCCACAGGGGTAGCAGGTACCACCACGTCCCCTCTGAGAATCACCCCTTCCAGCCACGGCTGGGGTCCACCACACTCAGGACATCCAACAACACCTGTCCCCTGGGTGGGCATCACCCTCCCCAGGACATACACAGTGTTCAGGTTGGGCATCGTGCCCAGTGGGGCACACTGAGAGTAGCCACCAGTTCAGTGCTCCATGGCAAGAAGTACCCAGCTTTATTTTCCCAAACCAAGGCAGGGAGAGGCTGGCACATGGGATCCCCACACCCCCCTAGATGAAGCGCTTGTTCTCCTCCCGGTAGTCGTAGGGGTCTCCGGCAAAGGGCAATGGCGGCGGGTGGTTGTAGATGCCCATGAGGAAGATCCAGAGGGTGCCCACCACCAGCGTGGGGGTGATGAGGAAGAGGCACAGGCGGTCCAGGGTCCGGGCCACGCGGTTCCAGTTGTCGATCTCCTGTGGAGAGAGACGAGAGCCAGGCAGTGTGGGGGCACAGTGGGAACAGAGAGCCCCTCTGCCCTCCCAGTGCCCACGGCCCCACCTCATTGTAGCTGTTTTCATCCCTCATGTGCTTGACAATGTAGTTGGCATTATCAATGACGGGTTTGATGTGCTCGTAGGGCTGCTCCTCGCCTGAGTCCATGCCCAGCGGCGCCAAACCTGGGGATGAGAGAGGGTGGTGAGATGGGCACTGAAGGGCTGCCAACCCCGGACACCCCAGCGCCGCCACCCTTCCCTCTGTCCCTGTGGAGGGGCTGCGGCTCACGGGCAGGGGTGATGCGGCTGGTCAGCCCGTGCCGCTCCGACTGCTTCTCGAACATGAGCTCGCTGCGGGACTTCACGCTGAAGTATTCCTCCGCCTTGGCGATGTAGCCGGCCGAGCTGCAACGCCGGATGCACGGGGCACCCACTGGGCTCTCGGACGGCTGTGCCATACCCAGCAGCCGGGGCAGGCTCTCCAGGAAGACCTGGGACACAAGAGGGAGTGTCATGTCCCTTGGCCACCTCCCCAGTGTATTGCTGCCTTGTCCCCATTTTCTGCCCACAAACTCCATCTGGCACAGATGCAATGCCAGGGCTGTGCTGTCCCTGTGGGGTACCGTGTAATCCTCGTACCCACCAGTGCAGCCACCCCAGCCCACACCCCGCTCACCTCCCTGACCCAGTCAGACATGATGTGGGTGCTGGGGGTGCGGAAGTGGAAGTTGAGGACCACGACGGAGATGATCACCACGGCTGTCACCAGAAGCATGATAAAAAGCAGATACCTGGTAGGGAGCATGGTCTTGGAGCAGGCATTGTCGCAGGGGCTGGGCACAGGCAGAGCTGCCCTCTGGCACCAAGAGACTCCACAATGTTCCCACTGCACTCAGTGGTGCCCAGGACTCACTTGCCGATGAGGGGGATGGCGTGGGAAGTGGCAGGCAGGCGCTGGGAGATCAGCAGGAGGAAGACAGACTGGGCCAGGAGCACTGAGATTACCAGGGTCATCTTCTCACCACCTGGAGAACAGGTGAGCTCAGGGCAAACCTTGCCCCAGGTACCGCTAGCAGAGTCCTCAGTGCCAGGGTTGCCCTTTCAGTGTCCAATGATACAGTGCCCCATATAAGGGTTTTCTGTTACGGGAGTACCCTGGGGTCCTGCATGGGATATTCTGTGCCAAAGTGCACCTCTGCCAGGATGCCTGGCTGGGGTGATGGTGTTCTACATGGAGATATTTCAGTTCCAGGATGTCCTCATGCTGGGCATTGGGGTGTAGCTGTGCCCCAGGACCTGGTACAGGTGTGGAACACAGAGGTGCCCCATGGATGTGCTTCCCATTACTGGCACACATGCCACAGGGCTCACTCACTGTCAGCGGGCAGGTAGAAGACAAGGATGACCATGAAGGCGATGAGGATGCAGGGTGTGACGATGTTGATGACATAGAAGAGCGGCTTGCGCTTAATGATGAGGTAGAAGGTGATGTCCTGGTGCTCACTGGTGTCCGGGGGAATGTCAGGGTAGATGTTCTTGCGGGCTGGGCGGTGGATGATTTCCCATTCCCCATTCTCTGCCAGGGTACAGGGGACAGCACACAGCATGGGGGACACCTGCCATGACCATCCTCACCAGGCCCACCAGCACCAGTCTCCCCCCCCAGAGTGTGGATAGCATTCCAACGCGCAGTATGTGCCAGGATGCCAAAGCCCCAGGTAGTGAAGTTTCTCCATGAGAGTGTGCCCCAACTCCAGAGTGCTCCCCCCTCACCCCTGCCCTTTACAGGGTGTGCCACTGCCACAGGATGTGGCAGAGAGCACCAGCATTACCCGTGAAGCCTTCAGGGTCAATGATGATCCACTCCACTGCGTAAGACTTCTCTGTGTCTGGGTCAGTGTCTGTCTTCAAGTGCATGTTGATCTCCAGAGCACTGTATGCCAGTGACCTGGACCACAGCCAGGGAGACAGAGAGTGAGGGGCTGCTGGGTACCCACCACCCAACCCACCCTAACTTCCAGCATGGTGGACTTAGGTCACCAAGTCACCTACAGACCCCACCTTGCTGCACCTCTACAGCAAAGGGAGGGACTGGCAACAGCAGGCACCCAGGCATGACATGGCCACCGTGCTGCCCTGACCCAGCCACCCAGCACCTGAATCTGAGGGAGCAGTTCTGCCAGTCAAAGGGGAAGAAGTCAACATTGATGAGGCAGGTGCTGCGGAAGATGGCAGGTGGCAGCCAGTAGACGTAGCCTGTGTTGTAGATGAGGACGTTGCAGTAGTAGGCGACCTCGAAGAGCCCATCATTGCTGTGCCAGGAGGGAGACAAGGTTATGGCATGGCTGGGAAGGGGCCAGGGGAGTCCTGGACGTGCACTGGGAACAGTTTAGAAGGATTGGGAGGGGAAATTAAGGCACAGCTCACTTGTTCTCCAGGACTATCTCTGGCAGCCACAGCATGTCTGGTGGCAGACGGAGCACCTCAATGTCCCCAAACTCTGACTTGTTCCACTGCAGGCGGTAATCAGTCCAGCCCTGGAGGAGAAGATCCTCAGGTCACCCCCTCACCATGCTGGGCCACCCCATGGTGGCACAACTGATGCTGTGACACCTGTCCCTACTCACGTGCTCGAGCCATACGTTGGTGGTGAGTGTCTCGTCCACCTCTTTCTGCAAACAGCAACATGGGGCAGTGAGATGCCAGGGTGTCCCCCCAGCCCAGGACCCCCAACCCTCACCAGCCAGGGTTGGGACAGCAGCCTGAGGGTTCCTCCCCACACAACCAGCCCTAAGGGCGAGGCATGGCTGGGGGGCACCCCACAGTGGGCCCTGCCCCCTGGGGCTCACCAGTGAGATTAGGTTGGAGAGGGTGAGGGCCAGGTAGACATCCACAACCTCATCAGTGGAAACCACAGGGCGCAACTCTTTGTCATAGCTCTTCTCCTCGAACAGGTGGTGGATGAGCCGCTCCTCATGGTTCACGCAGAGCCCACCTGGGGGTGTGGGGTCAGGCAAACCAGGGGGCTCAGGGTTACTGGGCCCAGTACCACCCCACAGGGATGCTTGGCAAGGGCAGAGTGGTATAAGAATAGAGGGGATAGGAACAGGCCAGGACACTGCATGTCTGTGCTGCACAGGAGAGTAGACACGGACATGCAGGAATGACAGACACCTGGGAGCGCATGGTCACGCATGGTCACAGGACAAGGATGTGGGCATGGACACAGAGGGACAAACAGATACAAACCCAGCACAGAGAGGGACACAGACGAGATATTTGGATACAGGCATGGTGGAGCTGTGCGCATAGGTGGTTGTACACACAGGACACACATGGACTCATGGACCCAGTGTGTGCAGGGACACGTGGTCATAGATTCCACACAGACAGGCACTCACAGGGACACATGGATACAATGACACTGTGCACTGACAGCACATAGCACAGGCAGGGAGGTGGCTCTGGGTGGCACAGCCACCAAAGAAGCACAAAGGACATGCAGTAGTGGACTTTGCCAGGTAATACCCAAAATGCAGCCCTGGGGACCCTGGTGCCCAGTTTGGACCCTGCCATCATCATCCCTCACCAATCCCATTGAGGGGGCCCATAACCCCATGGGCACCCCATGCAGCAGAGCAACAGGACACCCCATGACCCAGACCCTGCTCACCCGACAGCATCAGTGCCCCGAGCAGGGCCAGCTGCTGCAGCAGGTTCCCCATGCGGTGCCCGTGGTGCCCTCACGCCGTGCTAGGCCCTGGCTGCTCCCCTGCCTGGCCTGGCTGAGCGGATGTCCGGCTGCCGGAGGCAGTGGGAGATGGATGGTGCCAGGTGCTGAGGGGGAAGGGTGCCGGCACCAGAGAGCTGCTCCAACCCCTCTCTTCCGGCACCCCCACGTGCAAGGAAGGGGAGATGGGCAGGCACAGCTGGGCTTGCCGGCCCCACGGGTGTCAGCCCATCACCCTGAGCCTGGGCACCCCAGCACAGGCATTACTGGTCACGGGAAGCAGCCATCCCTTCCCTGCTGCTCAGCAGTCCCAGTGATGCTGCTCAGGTCAGGGGCAGGGTCCCCACAGCAGGGTCCCCAGGGTACCCATTGATGTCCAAGTACATGGCTGGCACCCACCACTGCTTCAGGGCACTCTCGGCCCCTGCATTGGGAGGCTTCATGTGAGTCCCTGAGGGGTGTCAGCAGGGTGAGCACCAGTGCTGTGGGTGCTGCATGGGCAGGAGGGGTGTCTGACCCCGGGAGAGTTGTGCCAGGTTGGGCACAGCAGGAACCAAGGCTGGAGACATCAGTTCAGAGTACAAGGGGGATGGGAAGTGGGACACCATGGGATATCATAGCTCCCTCCATTTTCACTCACTTTGCCAGCACTGTACGGCACAGCACTTGCTTCACATTCACCAGCTACTGGAAAATAGAGCCCTTCTTTATTGAAAAATAAAGCTTCTCTGTACAAATAAATAACAGGTCATGTGCCTCTGGGGAAATGGGGTGAGGGTGGGCTTGCCAAGGTGGGGGTACCAGGGGAGAGGACTGTGATTCCTGGCTGAGATGCTTCAGGTACCCACCAGGGCCCCATTGCCCTGGGGAAGTAAGGAAGTGCTGGTGGGATGAGAGACTGAGGTACAATTGGGGGTAAAGGGGTGGAAGAGCCTAAGGCTGGGGGTGGAGTGTGTTTGAAGGACATAAGAGACACCTGCCCCAGCGCCCTCTCCCCATGCTGGCACACTGCCCCAGGGATACCATTAGGTTTTCAGTGCTTCGAGTGCCAGAGCAATGAGACCAGGCATGCTACGGGCCAGTGAGTCACTCTCCAGCCCCACAAGGCCAGTGAAGGACGTGGGGCGGCCCCCTACAGTGGCCCGAACTTGTGCCCGGTACAGTCCCTTGGTGTTTTTGGAGCCCAAGTCCACCAGGATCTGTGGGGAGACAACAGAACCATGAGTCCCATGGGCAGAGTGGGACAGTGGTGGGCTGGGGGATGGCACTGCCTGGCTGCCAGGGTGTATGGCTTGGATTTGCTGGATGGGGCACTCACCTCTTGGAAGGTCATGGCCAGGTCTGCCTCGGGCACTCGCAGCACCCAGGCATACAGGTCCCGCACTGCACCCACCCGCACTGCTGACTCGTTGAGACCAGGGCAGGCTGCAACCCCCAGGACGGGCAGGAGAGACATGGAGGGGACACCAGGGATCAATCATGGAGACACCATGCTCTGCCCACCACAGGGAGGAGCACCCTTGCTCTGGGGATACCAGGGGAGCATGGGCAGAGGGGAGGATATAGCAAAAGACTGTCCCACTGAAATGGGGCAGCCCTGAGACAGGGGTGCAAGGCTGGGCTTGTCACCATCCCCATGGTGATACATAGCACCCCATAGGGTCTGTGGGGGCTTACCTCTGCCCACGTCTGCCTCCTCATCCTCCTCCTCCTCCACCCTTGGCAGTTCAGTGGACACCAGTTCACGTTTCTCCCTCAGTGCAGACCCTGCCACCGAGAGAGGTGTAAAACCCTGGTGGGCACTGCCTGGACACAGACCTGTGTGGATGGACACACCCTGCTGCCCCATTGCCCCCAGTCCCTCCAGGCTCACGGGGTTCATGGCTTGGCATGGGGGTCCCTGCTAGCTCTCCAGATGTCCATTGTGGCTCCATGGCTTCCAGGGTGGTGCCAAGGTCCAATTCTGCCCGCAGCTGGGTGAGGAAGGCTCGTCCCTGTGCCACCATCTCCTCCACCACATCCTCACCCTGACAAAGGGAAGAGGGGGACAGGATGGGTGATGGGGCACCCACAGGGCAACCGTGGGCACAGCCACGTGCATGGTGGCAGAGTGCAGGGCATGGGTGTGCTGGTGTCAGACAGGGCATTGGTGACATGCAACTGCTTTGTGGCTGTGTTGGGTCAGATCCTAAGCTGCAGGGTCGGACCCATGGCTGGCTCTGCACTGATTGGACTTGGGAGCACTAGTTCCAGCTGGGAAGGATGATATGGCCTTTCTGTGGTGGAAAAGTGAGAGATGCCACTTCTGTGGCTGCACAGAGGACAATGAACCCAAGGGATGTCAGGAGGAGACAGGGAAACTGAAGGTGTTTGGTCCCTGGTGGCCCAGTCACAAGAGGACAGGGGGTCCCCCAGCCTGTCCCTCCGCACATACCTGCAGGAAGAGCTGCGTCTCCCCAGGGAGCCGCTCCCTTTCCTGTGTTGTCACCGGGTGGCCGCCCCTGGCCACAGTCCTCAGAGCCTCCACCCAGTCCTGCAACTGGGGTCCCACTACCCCAAAAAGCTCTGCAAAGGGGGGCAGCGACCTGCCCCCCCACCTGGAAGCACAGTGGGGTGAGCTCAGATTAGGTGGGTAGTGCCACCCCCTGCACCCTGCCTGGGCACCCTGGGGGGGTGCCCTGGTTGCAACAGGAACAGGATGCCAGTGCTTCAGGTTGTCCCCAAAATGGCATGTAAGTGCCCACTGGTATCTCAACCACCTCCCCAACCTCTTTAGTCCCTCATCCCTTGGCCCAGCATGCCTCACCTGCTGGGTGGTCTCTGGGGTCCCACTGCTGTAGGACTGGATTGACCCCCTGCCACAGCCAGGCCTGTGGGGACAAGCAAAGGACAGGACAAAGGATAGAGGAGCCCTATTGGGAAGCCAGGGCAGGCTGCTGGTTCTCCAACCACCAGCACAGGGGAGACTGAGGGGAGCCCAAATGGGCATGGGGGAGTACCTGGGGCATCCCTACGGACGCGGGGAGGGAAGAAATGCCCGTAGATCTTGCCCAGGAGCTGGGGCAGAGTGCGGGTGAGGAAGGAGAAATCAAACTGGTTTCGGATGAAGTCCCCAGCCCGGCGCAGGAGATCCACCAAGGTCTGGGCATAGGAGTGCAGCTCTGTGGGCATAGAGGGAGAGACATGGCCCTGGTCTCATGCCAGAAATGGAGTCCTAGACCCTAGCCCTGGCATGAACCCCAGCTCACCACACTGTCTCGTCCTTGTGTGGCAGGTCTCCTCGGCAAGGCGGGCACAGGTGGCCCGGCCCTGAGGTGCCCGACAGGACCCGGCGTAGAAGGCGCAGAGACGGGTGCGCTCCGAGGACTGCTGCTCGGGGGGCAGCTGCGCCAAGGCCAGCAGGTCGAAGCAGCTCGGTTCTCGGCTGCCAGGGGCAGCTGTGAGGGAACCGGTGCTGCCGTGAGTGCTGAAAAGCCCCATGGCATCTCCATGCCCCCCGCGGTGCAGCCAGTAGCACTCACAGTCCATCTGGAGATTCAGCCAGTCCGTGAAGGCAGTGACACGGGTGTAGACTCCTGGTTTGCCCCGCTCACCGCAGCCATCACCCCACGAGGTGATACCATAGAGGACAAAGTGGTGTGAAGTGGGGTCCTCGCACGCCAGCGGGCCCCCTGAATCGCCCTGCAGGGGAAATGCCATTGGGCATTGGGCTAGGCTGGGACCCCAGCCATACCGATGGGCTGTGGTATGTGCCCGGTGCTGTGTGAGGGATTTTTGAAGTGGGGTGCTGGCAGTCCCTCAGGCAGGAGGTTACCTGGCAGGAGTCGATGCCTCCAGACAAATACCCAGCACAGAACATGGCACTGGTGAGAAGGTCCTTGCCCAGGGCACCACGGCACGTCTCCTGGCTGAGCAGGGGCACCTGCGCTTCCATCACCACATCGGCTGCTGGTCCCTCTGCCAGGCAAGGCACCAGTTACAGGGTCCCCTGTGCCCGCACATCTCCCTCTCTCTCATACCCCCGTGCCCTGCCTCGGTGAGCTGGGGCTGGGCGCCAGAACGGGCACAGAGGGGAACACTCCACGCTGTCTCTTACCTTCGTAAAGGGAGCCCCAGCCCGCGATGTAGCAGGGGGTGCCGGGGCTGGGCTCCGCGCGGCCGCTGGGAAGGCACACGGGGCTGATGGTGGGTGATGGGGACAGCGGCACTGCCAGCTCCAGCAGCGCCAGGTCTCCGTGAAAAGTCTTAGGGTTAAACTGGAAGGAGTTGTAGGGATGTCAGTGGGGACCCCTGGGGCATGCACAGGGAGGTGGGGGTGGTGCCCACCTCCACCGACCTTAGGGTGAGGCAGGATGCGGCGGACGGGCACTGCCCGCTTGCCCGCTCCCGGCTTGCCCAGATCGTGGTCGCCCACCACCACTGTCCACGCCAGCTCGTTCCGGTTCCTGGCGGGGTGGGGGGCAGCCAGTTACAGCGGTGATGGTGCTTCCCCGTGCCCGCCTCCGCAGGGACATCATCCCCGCTCTGCCGTGCCCCCACGGTACCCGCCAAAGCAGTGTGCCGCCGTGAGGACCCAGGAGCGCCCCACCAGCACCCCTCCGCACATCAGCTCCCCGTGCAGCCGCACCGACACCAGCCAGGGCCAGGCGCCCCGCGGGGCCACGCTGCCGCCCATGATCCGTCCTCGAGAGGCTGTGGCGTTGGCTTGTGGGACCCCGCGGCGCCCACAGCTCCCTGGGAGACAACGTCGGGATGAAGGAGTTGTCCTGCAGGCCGGCTGCTGGACACCCCGTCTCCCAGGTGGGCTCGGGTGGCCGGGGATGGCCGTGGCAGGTGGAGGGGGTGGCGGGAGATGAGGCGCGTCAGGCGCGCTGTCAAGCCTCATCGTGCTCACGGAGGCGAGCGGGCGGAGGGCCGGGGGCACCCCGCAGCCCGGCAGCTGCCGACGCTAACCTCTGCCCCCCGGCCCAGCAGGCAGCCGGGGGCCGGGGGCGCCCGCCGGCGTGGTGGGGGGGTGGCGTGGGCACAGCGGGGCCGCCCCGGCTCACCTGGCATTGCCGCCTCCGCTGCTGCGTCAGGACTGGGGGCTGCGGCCACCGTCTCTGTAGGGACAGGCTGTCACGGCACGTGGGGACACTCCCCCCCGATGTTTACCGCCACAGCCCTGCTGTCCTCAAATCGCCCCAGTTCCTTTCAGTGCCCCCAGACCCCCATCAGCCCAACAAACACCCCTGTACCACCCCAAGGATTGCTCATCACCCCCAGTGACTCAGTGTTCCCAGTCTCCCCTTGCCCTCTTTTCCCACCGCGAATTATTCATTGCCCCTCAGTGTCCCAGTCCAGCCCGATTTGCTCATCGCTCCAAATGCCTCCATCCCCCAAATCTCCAAGTCCCTTCCCAGATCCATCTCCCAGCCCTCCATCCCACCAGAGTTCCCCCATCTCTCTATCATACCCCCACCTCCACCATCTCCCCACTCCACCCCAACACCCTCTGTCACCCCAACACCCCATATCCCTTCCAAGCATCCCCTGGGGATACCCCATTTGTTATTGTAGGGTCTCCCATTTCTGGGAGGGGCCGGGGGGTGCGGGTGCCCACTCACGGCACTCCTGGAGGCGGTGGCGGCAGAGCTGGGCGCTGAGCGGGGCGCAGGTGTGCAGGGCCGCCTCAGGTGGGCACATGCGCTGGTAGGGGGCACAGGCCTGGCTCAGTGCCCAGTTGCGCTGGAGCAGCTCGGGCAGCGCCTGGGCATCCAGCAGGGCCTGGCAGCTGGGGGGCATGGCGGGGGGCACAGCTGGCGCTGCAAGGACAGCAGGGCTATGGGCATCACTGTGTCCTCCCTGTGCTCCTCTGCCCAGGCCACCCCAGCCTCTGCTTTGGGATGGGTGGGAAGGGAGCATGATAGGATGTGGAGTCAGCATGTTTTGAGAGGGTCTTCTGGGTACTGGAATATGTTTTTGGGGTGAATATCTGAAAAGTTCACAAGGGATCAGGCAATGATTTGGATAGGGCTCCAGGTGATTGGGTAAAATCTAGATATGATCGGAAGTGCTTGGGCAGGGTCCTCAGCGGTTAGGGATGTGTTTCAGGAGTCTGGGCACTGTTTTGGTAAAAGCCTGTAGAGGGCCAGTATGGTTTGGGTAAGATCTTGGAGTATCATTTGATAGGATTTCTAGGGGATGATGCAGGCAACCAAATAAATATTTGGGTAGAGTCTCCAGGCATGGGTGCAGGTTTTGGCAGGATCTTCTGTGCATGGGATGGTGTTTGGATAGGACACCTGGGCTGAGTTTGGCTGGGGATCCTGTGTTCTATTTGGGTAGAGGTCTCCTGGGGACAGGGCAGTGGGGGTAATGGGATCACGACTTACGTGGGCAGTAGCCAGTGATGTTGGCGCAGGGTGGGAAGAGGCAGGGGGCACAGAGCCCACAGGCACCCCGCTGCCGCTGCTGCTCAGACAGCGCCCGCTCCAGTGCCAGCAACGCACTCCTCAGAGCCGCCTCCAGCACCAGCGTCCCCCGACTTGACAGTGCTGATGGGTACACACAGGGTGCTCAGACCCCCAGGGCCCCCACCGCTGCCCCCCACCACAGCCATGGGGTGCCCTCAGCCCGCCTGGTGCCTGCACCCTGATGTCACCATGGTGGGTGTCAGGCTGGGCATGGCCTGTCACCCCTTGACATAGCCTAGAATGACAGCCACCAGTGTCACTTCCCTGCTGGGGCTAGCACATGCACGCATGGGTGTTCGCCCAGGTGTCTCTGTGTCTGTTGTACATGGAGACAGGGTGTGAGCCCAGGTAGGTGTGCCCACATGTGCACACTCTGTGCACACTTCTGAGTGCACACTTGTGTGTACCAGGGCCCATGTGCCCATGTCCGCATGTCCCGGCATGTGCCCATATGTATGCAGTCCTGTGCCTGCCCTATGTGTGCATCCCCCTGTGTGCCCCTACCTGTGACCACCTGTACCCACACAGAGCCACCTTCCTGCTGGCAGTGTCCCCTGGGACTGGCACAGGTACTAGGGCCAGAGGGAGTGCTGGGCATAAACCACAGCACTCCCTGCATCCCCTGTGTCCCCTAGTGCCACTGGCAGCACTTGACACCTGGTCCAGGCAGCACAGGCATGCCCCAGGTTCTAGGGGATTTTGACAGGGACCTGGCCATCCTGCTTGTGCTGCCACCCTACCTGAGAGTGAACACAAGGGTCCCGTCTCCTACAGCCACCCCATCTGCAGCCAAACTCTCCCACAAAGACGCCCCCGTCCCTGTGCCCCACTGACCTTGCAGGATGCTGGCCGGCATGGGGTACAGCCTCTGGCCCAGGGGAGCCCCCCCCACCAGCTGCAGCAGCGGCAGCAAGAGCACGGGGGGGACCAGCCGGACCCCGAGAAGAGCGTCCCGTGTCCTCTTCCCTCTTTGCTCCATCCCCGGGCGGGCAAAGGGGGGCCGGCGGGGGGAACCCCCGAAATGCCCGAGGCAGGCAAGGAGGGATGGATATATACGGTGCCCCCCGGGCGGTGGGAGGAGAGAGGGGCCGGGGGAGCACAAACAGGCGAGTTCATTAATGTCGCGCCAAGATGCCAGNGCCAGCCCAACCCTGGCTGAACGGGTCGCCCCGCGCAAAGGCATCGCATCCCCGTGCTGAGCAGCGGCTGCCCCCGGGAATACCCATCCGATGCCCCCCGCCGCAGTACCCCCTGTCCTGCCTGAGGTGCAGGAAGGAGGATGTGCCCCGGCGACGGGCAGGTGGGACCTTGTCACCAGCTGTCCTTCTTGCTTGTTTCTCTTCTTCAGCAGCGGGCCCGGGTTGGGGAAAGCTTTGGCCCCAGGGATGGGGGAGCTACACTCACCAGCCCAGCTAGGCAGTCTGCTCCGTGCCTGCCGCTCGACTGCTCGTTGGCACCACATTTTGGGATGCCACCGTCCTGCTCCCATTACCACCCTGCTGTGCCCACGAGTTCAGCCTCAGCTCCTTTGGTGAAAGAGTGCAGCTGCGTCTCCATCACCTCTTCCGGGTGCAGCAGATGCCCGTGTCCCCTACCTCTGTAAAAGGGGCTGGGGTTTCTGGGTCCCACGTCCATTTGTAGGGTGCCCATCTTTGCTAGGGGGAAGAAGAGATGGGTGCCTGTGTCCAGACCTCTGTCCTTGCTACGGGTAGGGAGTGTCGGTGTCCTCATGTCCAACTGGGGAACGGAGGGTGCCCGTGCTCAAATCTCTGAACTCCATAGGAGGTACTCACGCCCCGCTCTCCGTCCCCGTTAAGTGCAGCAGGTGCCCGTGTAGAGTCCGGGAGGTGCTCGTCCCCATTAGGGGCAGGAGAGGCTCCGTGCCCGCGCTCCCCCCCGTTCCTCCCGGCCGCGATGGTGCCAGCAGGGCGCGGACAATGCCGCTTCAGTGGCACATCAAAGGCGCGGGCTGCCCGCGGCTGGCACGGCGACAGGCCCGCCGCAGATGAAAGCCCCGGCCCCGCGGGCTCCCACCTCGGCCGAGGGGGCACGCTGTGCTTCCACCCCAGGGGAGACGGCGGGGCCGATTTGGGGGAACACAGCACCACGGCACACAGGGGAGCGCTCTCCCGCCCGGTCCCGGTGTCCCCGCACCGATCCCCCCACCAGTGACACACGGGGGTCCAATCGCTCTGCTGACCGCAACTGGCGCCCATGCGGGTACTCGAGGCCGGAGTGGTGCTCGCCCCCGGCCGCACCGTGCCCCCCGGTCCCGGTGCCGGTGCCAACCCCATTAACCTAATTGGCGAGGCGCTCGGCCGCTCCGGGCGGCGGCGGCAGTGGGACCCCAGGGCCCGGGCAGATCCCAGCCCTGGCGGTGGGCAGGGGGGACGGTGCCCCCGGGGCCCCGATTGTCCGGTAATTGGCGCGGGCAGCCGAGCCCGGCCGGCAGCGCCGCGGGGCGGGGGTGCGGGCACGGGCGGGGCTGTACCGGAGTTCCAGGGGGTCCCCGGGTGCTGCTGGGGCCGGTATCAGGGTGTTGGCCACTGGGGGGTAGGGGACAGGGGGCTCGTGGCGATGCAGGGGCGGGTTTGGGGGTGCGGGGAGGAGTGGGGTGAGTTCGGAGGACGCGAGTGGGGGGACCCCGGAAGGGCCGAGGGTTGGGGGTGTGGAGTGACTGGGACGGGGACGAAGTCTCTGTGGGGNGCGGCTCGGCCGAGGAGGAGCGGGGCCGGGAGCGCGGCCGGGCCGCCGCCGCCCCCCGCAAGCTGCCCACATTCCTGGGTGTTGTGGTGCCCACGCTGCTCTCCATGTTCAGCGTCGTCCTCTTCCTGCGCCTCGGTGAGTGCCGCCGCCCCTGGGGCGCCCCCCGCTCCCGGCCGCGGCCCGGGCCCCCCCCCGCG